>CM021102.1:645110605-645491251 GCA_007115665.2 Sequoiadendron giganteum
TGAAAAAATGGGTCCAAGAAATGGGGTGTTCATCGAGAGACCCCATTTCTTGGACCCATTTTTTCAAACAGACCACTACATTTCCAATTTCAGTAAATTGGCAAGCTAGTGGGCCCACTAGCTTGCCAATTTGGTGAAATTGTCAACCTAACTTGTCCTGTTTGAAAAAATGGGTCAAAGAAATGGGGTCTCTAGGTGATTTACATCATCGGGAGACCCCATTTCTTGGACCCATTTTTTCAAATAGGCCACTACATTGCCAATTTCACTGAATTGGCAAGCTAGTGGGCCCACTAGCTTGGCAATTCGGTGAAATTGACTACCTACCAAACTCTCTTTATTTCTCTCTATCTCACCTCTCTTTCACCTCCCTCTCTCTCCCTCCATACCTCTCCCTCCATCTATACTTCCTTATCTACTTTTTTATCTCTCATGTATCTCTACCTCTCCTTCCCTCTCTACTTATCTTTTTCTCCTCTTTCCCTCCCAACCTCTCTCTCTCTCTCCCCAATCCCCCCCCTCCCTCCCCCTATTTCTCTCTCCCCCTATGAGGGTTGAGAGTGTAAGGTTTAGTGTTTAAGGTATAGGGTTGAGGTTATCGGGTTAATTGTATAGGGAATAAGGTTTAGGGTTTAGGATATTAGGTATAAAGTTGAGGGTATATGGTATAGGGATGATGGATGAGGGTTTAGGGTTTAAGGTATAGGGTGAGGGTTGAGGGTTGAGGGATAGTGTTTAGGTTGAGGGTATAAGGTTAAGTGTATAGGGTATATGGATTATGGTTTAGGATATTGGGTATATAGTTGAGGGTAATGGGTTGAGGATATTAGGTTTAGGGTTGATGGTTTAGGTTTTAGGATTTATGTACAAGTTTAAGGGTTGAGGGTTGAGGTATAATGTTCAGGGTTAAGGGTATGAGGTTAAGTGTATAGGGTATAGGGATTAGGTTTTAGGTTGTAGGGTTAAGGGTATAAGGTATAGGGTTAAGACTTGAGATTGTAGGGTTTTATGTTTAACATTATTCCTAAACCCTAAACCCTAAACATTATCCTTGAACCCTTAACCCTATAATTAAACACTAAATCCTACATTAAACCTTGTACTCTAACCCTCAACCCTAAACCCAATACCCTCAACCCTATACTGAATATTCTAAACCCTAATCCCTATACTCTATATAGTTAACCCTACACCCCCAACCTTGAACACTATACCTCAACCCTACACCTTCAACCCTCATCCTTATACCCTATACCCTCAACCTTATAACCTAAGCCCTGAACATCATCCCCCAACCCTATACTTAAACCCTAAACCCTACATTCAACCTTGTACACTAAACCCTAAACCCTAAACCTCAATCTGAAACCCAATACCCTCAACCCTATACCCATTATTCTAAACCTTAATCCCTATACCCTATACACTTAGCCCTATACCCTCAACCCTATACCCATTATTCTAAACCCTAATCCTTATGCCCTATACACTTAGCCCTATACACTTGCCTCCACTCTCTCCCACTTTCCTCCACTCTCCCACTCCCTGCCACTCTCCCCCACTCTCCCACTCTCTCCCTCTCTCCCTCTTTCTCTATCTCCCACTCTCCACTTCTCCCCTTCTCCCACTCTCTCCCACTCCCCCCCTCTCTCCCTCCCTCTGTATCTCCCACTCTATCTCCCACTCTCCCCTTCTCCATCCCTCTCTATCTTCCACTCTGCCCCTCTCTCCCTCCCACTCTCTCAGAAACCCCTATACTATCAAAAATACACTAAGAAAACTTAATTTAACATAACGTGCTCGCGTTATAACGTAAGCGCATTTTGTAGTTTACTAAAACGGTAAAAAAATTAATATACCCGTGATTTGAAGGCCCACAGTCTACATATTCCCCTGGTTTTGCACGTGCTTCGACAAAAAATATATATTTGATGATGTTGTGAAGTGTGCAAGCATATTTTTCACTTTCCATCACCTTTTCCATGATCTTTTTACCACCTTTGCATGAAATACCAGAGTCTCGACATTGAAAGACACATAATATCAATTGAAGTTTGAATTCCATTGAAAACTGATATATAATTGAAGTGTGAAAGGGAACAAGCTTTTGAAAAAGTCAAATTGTTGTGGAGTTTGAAGAAAGAAGAAGCTAAGGCTACATAATTGGGTTGAATTCCTCCATTTGAAAGTCTGGTTTTTAAGGTATGTGAAGTCTTTACAAATTTTCTTTCATTTTTGTTTGTCATTATAACCTTAGGTTGTCAATGCACATTTTAAATTAGCAAATCATATACACAATTATTTACACTTGCCAATTATAGAAATTCAGAACCATTCACCAAAATTCATCCTTTAAGACCATTCCCAGACCATTCCAAAGCATCAAACACCTTCAAAATACCCTGCACAAGGTCAAAAGTTCATTACATAGACCAGTCCTTCAACAATTGATGGGGAGTCTTATCTTTGAAGAGAAATCTTTCTCTTCCCAAGACCTATTCTTTCGTCTTCCTAGGGTATTCCTCTCTACCCTACTCAAGGATCCCTCATAAACCCCTCTCACCTCATAAGACTCTCCACCAATTTCAAAATTTTCACCATTGCTCTCAATTCACCACTAAGCTTCCCTGGGCTCCACACTGACCCAAAGTATCCTAACCACTCGAGGGGCTACGAAAGGGTATTCTCACTATCCCCTTATTGATTTGACTCCTCACTGATCCATTTCATAGGATTCTTTCACCTTGTACCCATCGCTTTCTTGAAAAACCCAATTTTAGGCCTTGTAGCCTTTTGCCCAATTAAGCCTCCTAGAACCCGTTTTCTTGGATTTTCTCAAAAACGATCTTAACAACCCCCAAATATTTTTATAGATTCTTTCTAGTGGTACCATAGGCTTCAATATTTACCAGGTGTTTAGTCCCTTTGGCATTCGTACATAGGACTATCCTCATACCCCCTATTTTTGAGGGTTTCTAGGGTTCTGGCTCCTTTTTCCAACTTTGAGGGCTTCAATGACCTCCTCAACTCTCCTCCTTGCACACACATGTCTTTAATACATGTTCCAACACTCTCTTGCTCTTGATTGGCACAAACCAGTCCATTTAGAAACTTTCTTTACTGCTGTCCTCTCCAAGCCACTAGCCAAAATGCACTTGCACTCGCCTAGTTCTTGATGAATTCACCATCTCCCCTGCAAACCAAGACACCACACACCATATGTAAACTATAAAAACATTCCCCTAATTGATTACAAGTTTCCATGGTAGCCTTTCCATGAGAATTCAAGTGGGGATCATTATTTCCAAAAACTGGCATGAACCGGCTATGAGACCAAAAACTCTAAAAACTTGTAAAACAGAAAACAATTGAACCAAATGGATAATATAATGCTTCACATAGTAATTAAGTGACACAATTGAAAGACTCAAATCATTAGATAGGTCCTTTCAATCCATTCTTGACTGGATGAAGGCACAAAAACATAAATTCAATGAAATTTGCACTCTTCCAACTCACAAATTCCCCTTCCAAAAATTGAAATCATACAATAGCTTTCCCACATGCTCAATTAGGGTTTTTATGACCTTATATACCTTTCTCCCATGTGCTAGGACCCTTGGGTCAGGCTTAGAGCATCATTAATGCCCTTTTCCCACTTTTAGGAAAAATTGCCAAGTCTACATGGACTAATTTGCCTAATTTCATCATTCAGGCTTCTCCAAACTTCAAGGCTCTAGACTACCCTAAGTTTGCCTTAACTCACACATCAAAAAAAATATTGGGACTTTACATCATAGTCCTTATTCCCTTGGTGGTTGGCTAGAACCATCAACAATAAAATACTACTTTTGTACAAGATGATTGTAAGTATTATTTAAATGAAGCCTTCAATGACATATATTTTTCAATTATCTTGAATGGATACATTTTTTAGGAACTAATATTCATCTCATTACCATGGTATAGATAAAATTATCCGCCATGCCGAAGAAAAAGACAAAGAGGAAACTAACAGACGAAGAGAACGAAACCTTGAAAGAAAAGGTGAGAGTTCGGGTGGTGGCATATTGTGAAAAGAAGAAATTGGAAACGATTGATGAGAACAACCCAATTATAGAGGAACCTCAACCGTCAAAAAGAGAACGGGAATTGGCAGCACAAAAGGCACGAATGTGAAAGCATCGTCATAAGACAGATTTATATACCGTAGTTGGAGACACACCCTCTACGACAAGTGAATATGAAGGGACACCATTAAGCACAAGCGAATATGGAGGGACACCATCTAGCACAAGTGAATATGGATGGACACCATCTACTGCAAGTGAATATGGAGGGACACCATTTACCACAAGTGAATATTGTTGGACACCATCCAACACATCTCAAGTTGAGAGTACATCATCACTCAAAATTGACGAAGAAGGTATGCCATCATTCCCATTTGAACCTCAAGGTATGTCTTCTTCTCCACCCTGGATCGAAGGTATGCAATCTAGCCCACCTCAATTAAATATTGATGAAATTCCTAATGTTGAGATGTATGTACCTAGGAGAACACCACCAAGAATTTTGCGTAGAAAACCAAAGTATTTGATTAATATTGATGATGAGATTTTGCAGCACATGGAAGGTAAGATTTCAACACGCACTTGTAGAAAATATGCTAATAAGATTTGGGAAAGATTCTTTGAAAGGATAAATGAGACTGCAAGATGTCAACTATTTGTTGAAATGATGTGGGGTGTAAAGTATAGGAACATCATTAAGACTCTTGGGTTGAGAACATCGAATGCATCGAGTGAAGACACTATTGTGAAGAATCTAATGGATGCTTATGAGAGTGTGGGTAAGACCTCACGCTCAAAGGATAGTAATGTCATCTGACGTGTGATTACATCGACTTTGGTAAGTTGTCAAACAAAGAGAGCTTGCCTAATTAGAAAGACTAGTGAAAAAATAGGAATTAGTAGAAAAACTTTATCAAGGGCCATTCAAAGGCGGCAAAGAATTGAGGGCAATGATACAAATGAATTATGGGCATTCTCGGGGAGACTGTCACGAAAAGATAAAGAAGTTGTCGAAGCCTTGAGAACAATAATTGAAGAGTATTGGAAGAATAACACAAGGCCATCTCCAAATCAAAGGGATGTGGTAAGAAGGAGAATCGGTAGTCGAAATCGTGAGCCACATCCAAAGCATTTTTTGGATATGAGTCAAACCCAATTTTTTCAAAAATTTAAAAATGATTATCCTCAAATTAGTATTTCTCAAAGATATTTTGAACTGCTTAAACCTTTTTATGTCAATATAAATCACAAACGCACTACTTGTTGTTGTAGACTACATATTGAATTTTCTAACCATTACGATGTTTATCGTTCTATATGTTTAGATTTGCATACTAACGATGTTTTGCAGGATTGTGGCATAGAAGCCCCACCAAAATCTTCAAGAGAGTTCTTATCAAAAAATTTATGTCAAATAGAGGATGGCCAAATATTCTATAGGACAACATGCTTGGATGGTTCATGCGAGCGTTGCGGTGGCTTCTAGCGTATGCCAGTATGTCAACATATGGAAAGCATAGATGAGGTGGGACAAAAACTAGTAGAGTTTGGGAAGTATAAAACAGTGGCATATGCTACAAAAGACGGGTCTCGAGAAAAAAGGTGTGATTTGGTTATTGAGAAGATTCCAGTGTACAAATTTATGACCACATTTTGTGATAGTATACTGTCTGAGTATGCAATGCATACCCATAGAGCCCGATGGTTGGACATGCAGTTCAAGCTATGAAAGGACACCTTTCGAGTTGGAAGCATAGTATCCATGGTTGACTTTGCAGAGAACTACACTCTACAACCACAACATGAGGTGTAGTCACAATATTACAACTCTACACAAGTTTCGATATTTGTGCACGTAGCATTCATTCATGCATCTGATAGTATAGATGAGCAAAGGAAGGTAATGAGGGAGTACCACTTTTACATTAGTGATGATCGCACACATTCTGCAGAGTTCGTGCAAGGTTGCTTCCAGATGTTGTACAGTGGTTTGGCTCAGAGGGGCATAGAATACGATCAACATATAATATGGTTTGATAATTGTGCAACACAGTTCAAGAACTCGCGCATGTTCTACTGGTTGTGCACGATGCATGTCATTATAGGTGTTCAACATATGTGGAACTTTTGTGAGGCTAGACATGGAAAGGGGGAGCATGATGGTGTAGGAGCATGCATGAAAAGAGCATTAGCATGAGAAGAGTTAAAGTATAAAGATAGTGTAAAGTTGATAGATGCAAAATCAATCGTCGAGTGGTGTAATGCTTTGATGGGTCCAGGTAATGAAGGTACATCTTCAGTTCGTAGATTTTTTTGGTTGATGGATGATACTAACATTGCAACATATGAAGACTATTGTACACTAATAGGATCGAGTGAGGTACACTCTTTCCTTACCTCAAATAAAGTTTCATGGAGTATCGATACACGAAAGATGGCATGCTTTTGTTCTTCATGTACAATGCAAGACTGGAATGATTGTGAGTTAGGGGAGTGGGTTGACAAATGGTTCACAAGTTATCTTAGCCCACTTCACACGTATCACCCTCCAATGACATTGGAATTGACACAAATAGAATCATCGGTCGATTTTGACCACATATCAGATCTAGTTCAATGAGGTGATATATCTACTTTCTTAGTTGTTGAAATTCCATATCGTCAGATCTTACTTTGTACTGTATTCGTAATGTTGATAAATTCCAAGAGATTTTTTGCACATATCAATGCAGGGCACGTTTATATAGTTATTGCAGATGAAGACAATGAAGAGGGAACAGACTATTACTTGTGTCGTTGTGTTGAGACCAAAAAGAAATTGGAGGCCCCACTTATAGATGGAGAAAACATCGAATACCCTACAGGATTAGTTGTGGTTACTGGAACATGGCTTAGAAGGTACCCACATTCAAGTGTTAAACATTGGCTATTTCAGGACTTTGACATGCATCGTAAGATTCTTCATTACTCGAACCTTGTCATGGCATCCAATGTTCATTTGACCAAATATGGGGGTAGACCTTTGAACAAGACATTATGGAAGGTCCGTGAGTCTGACCATGAGGCAATACTTGACATAATAAAGAGTAGAGCAGACCCGAATGGTTCGTTGGATTAATTTGTAAGTATATGCACATTGGTTCTTATTAATTTATACTTGTATGCACATTAATTTTTTTGATGCCAATGCTATCATCTTCTTTTACAGTGATTGGTGTCCCCTTGCAAAAAATGTTGATATATGAGCCATCGAAGAGAATGTCAACCAGAAAAGCAATGCAACATCCTTATTTTGATGCCTGCATGCAACATCTATAAGTGCCTTCCATCTATTTTTATTTCATTTCCATTTTGGATGCTCTTTATTTTTCTCTTTTACTTTGTGTATTTGTAAGTAAACTACTAAGGGTTGATTGATCTTTCATTGCAGAAAATGTTGATTTAAGAGCCATTATCAAAAATCTCAGCGAAAAAAGCAATGCAACATACTTATTTTGATGATTTTGACAAATCTCAATTTTGATTTCAAGCCATTATAAGAGATCATGTGAAGCTTAGCGAGGGAATCTCAAGTTACTCATTTGAAGTTAACCTCATGATGAGCACCTATGATGTAGACATTTAAAAAGAATCTTGAATGTATGAGTGACATTGTAAAAGATCTAAGAGAATGAAGTGCCAGAGGCATTGTAATAAGATTTAATTACATAATGAGATATAATCAAATATTGTAAGGTTGAAGTTCATGTTTGGTGTAGTAGCACCTTGTTCTGTAAATTCCTTGAGTAGGAAAATTTGCAAACTTTGAATTTTGAAATGTAAACAATGTGAAAAAGGTCATATAAAGGTCATGTAAACAATTTGTACACATTTTTTTGCAACTCGTGTGAGCAAGTGGACTATTCCAACACATCCTAATAGGTATGTTTACAATAGGCATGGTCCTCTTTCGCACCGAAACACATGGAATCGCTCCGAGCTATGTTCCACCGGATCAATCCCTTAAGGGTCCAAAGTGCAAAATAGCTGAAAACTTTAGCATGCTATTACTTGGATATCGTGATACTTAGAAACTTCTCGTCTGATCCTACAAAAAGGTGTTGGACCCCTCTAGAAAAACCTCTCTCGATTTTGGCTATCTTGGAGTGGTTTTCTCGTGGTGGCAAATTTTCACTTGATGGAAAACGTGTCAAATTCAAGCTGTGCAAAGTTGCAAAGTGGTGCAACATTTTTTTGCAACTCGTGTGAGCAAGCGGACTATTCCAACACTTCTGAATAGGTATTTTTACAGTAGGAATGGTCCTCTTTTGCACCGAAACACGTGGAATCGCTCTGAGCTATGTTCCACGGGATCGATCCCTTAAGGGTCCAAAGTGCAAAATAGCTGCAAACTTCAGCATGCTATTACTTGGATACCGTGATGCTGAGAATATTCTCGTCTGATCCTACAAAAAGGCGTTGGACCCCTCTAGAAAAAAAATTCTCGATTTTGGTTATCTTGGAGTGGTTTTCTCGTGGTGGCGGATTTTCACTTGATGGAAAATGTGCCAAATTTAAGCTGTGCAAAGTTGCAAAGTGGTGCAACTTTCGCTCTGCAACTTGTGTGAGCAAGCGGACTATTCCAACACGTTTGAATAGGTATATTTATGGTAGGAATGGTTCTCTTTTGCACCGAAATACGTGGAATCGCTCCGAGCTATGTTCCATCGGATTGATCCCTTAAGGGTCTAAAGTGCAAAATAGCTGCAAACTTCAGCATGCTATTACTTGGATACCATGATGCTTAGAAACTTCTTGTCTAATCCTACACAAAGGAATTAGACCCCTCTAGAAAAACCTCTCTCGATTTTGGCTATCTTGGAGTGGTTTTCTGTGGTGGCGGATTTTCACTTGATGGAAAACGTGTCAAATTCAAGCTGTGCAAAGTTGCAAAGTGGTGCAACTTTCGCTCTGCAACTCGTGTGAGCAAGCAGACTGTTCCATCATGTATAAATAGGTATTTTTACGGTAGGCATGGTCCTCTTTCACACCGAAACACGAGGAATCGCTCTGAGCTATATTCCACCGAATCGATCCCTTAAGGGTCCAAAGTGCAAAATAGTTGCAAATTTCAGCATGCTATTACTTGGATACCGTGATGCTTAGAAAATTCTCGTCTAATCCTATAGAAAGGCGTTGGACTCCTCTAGAAAAACCTCTCTCAATTTTGGCTATCTTGGAGTGGTTTTCTCGTGGCGGCAAATTTTCACTTGATGGAAAACGTGTCAAATTCAAGTTGTGCAAAGTTGAAAAGTGGTGCAACTTTCGCTCTGCAACTCGTGTGAGCAAGCAGACTATTCCAACACATCTGAATAGGTATTTTTATGGTAGGCATGGTCCTCTTTCACACTGAAACACGTGGAATCGCTCTGAGCTATGTTCCACTAGATCGATCCTTTAAGGGTCCAAAGTGCAAAATAGCTGCAAACTTCAGCATGCTATTACTTGGATACCGTGATGCTTAGAAACTTCTCGTCTAATCCTACAGAAAGCCATTAGACCCCTCTAGAAAAAACTCTCTCGATTTTGGCTATCTTGGAGTGGTTTTCTCGTAGCGGCGGATTTTCACTTGATGGAAAACGTGTCAAATTCAAGCTATGCAAAGTTGCAAAGTGGTGGAACTTTCGCTCTGCAACTCGTGTGAGCAAGCAGAATGTTCCAACATGTCCAAATAGGTATTTTTATGGTAGGCATGGTCCTCTTTTGCACCGAAACACGTGGAATCGCTCCGAGTTATGTTCCACCGGATCGATCCCTTAAGGGTCTAAAGTGCAAAATAGGTGCAAACTTCAACATGCTATTACTTGGATATCGTGATGCTTAGAAACTTCTCATCTGATCCTATCGGATTGCATTGAGCCTATCTACAAAAACCTCTCTTGGTTTTGGCTATCTCGGAGTGGTTTTCCAGTGGTGGCGAATTTTCACTTGATAGAAAAAGCATCAAATGCAAGCAGTGTAGAGTTGCAGAGTGGTGCAACTTTCGTTCTGCAACTTGTGTGACCAAGCGGACTGTTCCAACACATCCAAATAGGTATGTTTATGCTATTCATGGTCCTCTTTTGCACCGAAACACGTGGAATCGCTTCGAGCTATGTTCCACCAGATTGATCCCTTAGGTTGGAGGAGTCTTAAGTTGCAAATTTGTAAGTTGTTTAAAGAAACAAATTTGAAATGATATTGAATGGCCCACTTAGCAATCATTGCATCTAAGTGATGCTCACAGAGGTGAGGCACTAGGCCTTCCCGGGAGGTCACCCATTCCAGTATACTCTAGCTCAAGCGCTTAACCATGAAGTTTTTTCCCCAAGAAGGATAGTGGAAAAGGCAGAATCCAGTGTACTTTTGATAAGTGGAAAGGAATTCATAAGAGACATGAAGGAGGAAGAAGGAGTTGTCTATGCAATCATGTTGAAGCCAAAGGAGGAGGAGTCACCTAGTCGACTACCTATGATAGCAGAGGTGAAGCAACTGTTGGATCAATTCAAGGATATCATTTGTGAAGGCACACCAACTACACTACCACCTAAGAGGGCAATCAGTCATCAAATTGACTTTGTACCAAGAGCAACATTGCCTAACAAGGCTGCATACAAAATGACACCGGAGTAGAACAAGGAGATAGCAAGGCAAGTTCAAGAACTTTTGGACCAAGGGTTGATCAGGAAAAGCATAAGCCCATGTGTTGTTCCATTGGTGTTGGAACCTAAGAAGGGAGATAAGTGGAGAATGTGTACTGATTCTAGGGCCATAAATAGGATAACCATTAGATATAGGTTTCCTATTCCTAGGATAGAAGACTTAATGGACTGTTTAGGGGGGGTGCTAGGTACTACTCCAAGATTGATTTGAAAAGTGGCTACTATCAGATTAGGATGAAAGAGGGAATAAGGACTATGATATAAAGTCCCAAGAGTGTTTTTGATGAGTGAATTGGAAACAGGTTTGTTAGAGGCTTGCGGTTTGGGTAAGTCTTGGACACTATGAGCATTTTGAGCAATGTTGCCTTGGCTATTTGTCCTAAAAGTTGGAAAATGACATTAATGATGCTCTAAGCCCGACTGAAGGGTCCCAGAACATGGGAGAAAGGTATATAAGGTCAGAAAAACCCTAATACCTGGGTTGGAGGATTGTTTTCGCGAATTGAGACTTGGAGAGTACATTTTTGTGATTGGAAGAGAGCAAGTTTTCATTGAATTTCTGTGTTTGAGCCTTCATCCAGTCAAGAATGGATTGAAGGGACTTATCTAATTCTTTGAGTCTTCCATTTGTGTCACTTAATTATCTTGTGTAGCATTAGATTAGTCATCTAGACTGACTGGTTATCTTTTTGCAAGTTTTTGCTTTTCTTGATCTCATTGCTGGTTCAGGCCAGTTTTGAGAATAATGAGTCCCACTTGACTTCCCGTGGCTTTCCTCTCATGGCCACTTGGAATCAAGTTGGGGACTATGTAAATAGTGTACATATAGGTTAAGGGGTCTTGTTTTGCAGGGAGGTGATGAAATCATCAAGCACTAAGCGAGTGCAAGTGCATTCTGGCTAGTAGCTTGGAGAGTTGCTAAATGGATTGGTTTGTGCCAATAAAGAGTATCGGAGTGTAGGAACATGTATCTCAGTCATGTGTGTGCTAGGAGGAAAGCTGAGGAGGTCCTTGAAGCCCTTAAAGAAGGAAAAAGAGCCAAAAACCATAGGAACCCTTGAAAATAGGGGGTTTAAGGATAATCATATGTATGAAAACTTGTAGGACCTAAGGCTTCATAAATATTGGAGCCTTGATGATCAAAAGAAAGAATTTACAAAAACATTTGGGGGTTGTTAAGATTGATTGTGAGAAAAGTCAAGAAAATGGGTTCTAGGAGGCCAAATTGGGGCAGAAGGCTACAAGGCCTAAAATTGAGTTTTTCAAGAAAGCGATGGGTAAAAGGTGAAATAATCCAATAAGATGGATTAGTGAGGAGATAAATCAACAAAGGGACAACTAGGATACTAGTGCGGGGACACCTCGACTCTTGAAATTTATGAAAAGCTTCATAATTTTGTAATGTTTTAGTCATTTAGAATTTCGTGGGACCATGTTAAGAAATGGTTAAGTGTTTAAAATTGCAATGATATATTCATCAAAAGGATTAAATGATAGTTGTAATCGAATGGGAATATTGGGTAGATGAACAATTTGTCTAACTACCCTAGAATCTCTATAAAGAGACAACATGTAACCGAATATGGGGAGATAGAGGAAATAGAGAGTGCAACTACGGGAAAACAAAAAAGAGAGTAAACAAGAGGGAGAAGAAATTGGGCTCTCTGGCCTTTGGCCAAAGAGCCATTTAAAGCATGTATGTTTTTGAAGTGTTAATATCTAGAATTCGTTAAAGAGGAGTTTCCATTTCCCATCGTGTCGTTCTCTCTATCTTTCTTGGTTTATTGTTTTGCAAATTGTGAATGCAGATTAGTTTTGAAGGATTCACTATTGTTTTGAATGTCATGGATGTCTTGTTTTCGGGTTTCTTTATGGAAGTCCTGAATGGAATGGGAAAAATGGTTTCAGTTGACAGGGAATATACGTAATATAACCGAGTGTGAAATTCTTGTATGGTTTTAAATGTATAATGGTTTTCAAAGAAACCATTACATCGCTCGACCATTGTGTTTGAGCAATGTGTGACTCGAGCTTTGAATAGCGAAAAGGTGGCGGATAGAATTAGAGGCTTAAGAACATGTCTTGATTAGTAGTGATCAGTAGTGATCAGTAGGTTAAGGAGTGAGAAGGGTGGATGAGCCACTATCTTGTGTTGTTTCCTCTGCATCAGAATGGTATCAGAGGCAGAAGGTTCTGAGCGTGTAGAAGGCAATCTACAAAAGGAAGTAGTGTGGGTTCTTGTTTGCAAGTTGATCCATCCAAGCTACAGGAAGGACATATTTGTTCTTGCGTGTGTGAAGATCTCAAGTTGGGGTCTTCATATTGTCTACACCAAGATGAAGCTAGGTAGAAGGTGCAATGAGAGCAACCACTAAGAGAAGGGTGGGAAGCATCTTCCAGAATCTTGTGTGGGTAAGATGGCAGTATTTAGATATATAAATATTGTGATATTGCTATCAAGATTCAATCATGTAGTTTTACAAGTCAAACTCATTGACCCATGATTCATTAGTAGTGGTTCACAAGAACCCATCTCTCATGATAATGAATGGTTCATAAGGAGGAAGATAAATCTTCATACATTTCTTCTATCACAAATGAGATAAGTGCTTGGTTTCATGAAGGGCATGAGACAACCATTAATGGGGAGTGGATACATGAAGAACTAATGGAGAATGATAATGGCTTTAGACTTGCTATAAAGGAATTTTTTTTTTGTTTCAATGATGCAAGAGGTTTTTGGTTTCACTACCAAAATGAGCCTACGAAGAATGCATGTGAAACTCCTTTTGACCTTGAGGGTGTACTTACTCCATCTCAAGGATCGTGCATTGAGGATGACATAGATCAATGCTATGGCTAACTAATTAATAATTATACACATGAATAAGTCAAACATGTACATGTCAATAAGGGAACTACAAGTACTCATAAACACGTAAGCCTCAAAAAGTATACAAATGAATACATAGTATACACAAATTAAAACAAAGTATATGCACGAATACAAGGTATATGCATGAAAACATGTAAGCCACAAAGTATACACTCGAATGCACGTAAGTCACAAAGTATACACGTAAGTTGTAAAGTATACACTTGAATATACGTAACTCATATCTATTGAACCATCAATTTAGAATGCAAATATGGACAAGCATCGAAAAAAGATATTTGTATTAACCAAATAGCCATGTAGGCATACATAAATATATGTCGATATAAGTATGAAATATATGTACAAAATAGCCATATAGGCTTACGAGAATGCCATCTAGGCATACAATGTCAAATATGGCCAATAAAAAATATGTACAAAACAACCATGCAGGCATACAACAAAAGACTATGGAATCAAAAGTCATTGCTCTCCATGCCCAGGAAATTAAATCTTTCCCTTTTCTTTTTGCTCGGATGGTGATAGGTCTATCACTCATTTTTGTTGTGCTCATGGAGTGCTCCTACTCCTCCTCCTAGGGTTTAGTTCATGGTGAAGTTTTAACTGTTACAATAAGAAGTAAAGACATGAATATATAGAAATTACATTATAAAAAATGATATATTTGACAAAATAATCACTTACATCCATCTCACGATCTCTCTCCATGAGGGAAATATCCTCACGCCCATGCTCAGGCATGCTCAAGCCCTGTATAAACCATACAAATAGATAAAAACTACGTGAATCAATAATGGTTTAATTTCTAACTAACTAACATCTATAACAACAAATGTAAATTAAAATTTACTAATTTGCCTCATACCTCTTCTATCAGAGCCATCAAGGATTGTATAGTAGATTTCACACCAATATCCATTGCCCTCATCACATTTGGAGGTGTATCGTATCACAACAACTGAAAATAAAATAACAAATTATTCAACATAATCAACGATGTGCATGTATAAACTACACAAATCTATTAAGTACTTGATTTATTAGTTAAACTCTTTATTCTATTACCTGCATGAAGGTTTGAGTAAATCCACTGCCACTAGGAAGTGTTCCATCAAAACCTCCAATATTAGTCTGTTCAACATCCAAAATTGCATATTAAATTACCATTCATAAAACAATTCCATTAATATGCAATAAACTTATAATTGTTTACTAGTTACATACCCTAGCGATAGGTGTACTGCAAAAATAGGTTGGTGGGGGGTCGGTCTATCCAGTCTCAACACTATGACCCTGCAATTTTATTAAAATCATAAAACATTTTTAGTTAATCTTGCATTTCAAAATCAAAATTTAATAAATTAAATTCAATGAACACATGCAATAACTTTTACTTGACTATCAATGCCATATGCCTCATGCAAAATGTCAGCTGCCCTCTCCATCTCCATAGCTGTAGGTAGATCTTGCGTATCAGTCTCCTAAGGGTCGGTGGGCTCATGTGAACAAGTAGCTCTGCAAGATTAACACACATGTGTTCGAAGACCACCACTAGAAGACTCCCCTGGATGGCGCTATAGAATAGGGCTAGTATGATGGATGACATTCTGGGTCAAAGTGTTGATTGCCTGCAATGTCTCTACGTCAACACTTTCCTTCACGATGGAAAGCATAACAATGTGCTCATGAGGTGGCCTAGTGAGAGCTCATCTACCTTGCCGCGTAGGATCCGGCTATGCACCAGGTCTATCCTGAGCTGACCCCCCACCTCTCCCCTGGAAATACCTCATATCAAAATAATTTGTGATTTTGTTCAATATGAACTCACTGTATAGTTTCCTAAGGAAATATTGCGGGACCTCGCAATTGTTGCACGGTGGGTAATTGAAGACCATGTACCACCTATCATAAAATTGCTCCTTCATTTGTTGGTGGTGGCACCAATGGATAGGAAACCTCTTTGCATTGAGGGTAAGATTTTGATTTGTGCGTGGGTCGGTGAATAATGAGCACAAATCACCTTTTGTTATTTTTAAATCTTTCACATCCTTGTATGATAGTTTATTTGTATAATACTCCCTAGCCACCTGCCTCCTATCTTCCCATCCAGTTATTTGTTTGCTAATTGAATCTACATTTGTTAACATATCTTTCAAGGAATTTTCTAGGGTCATTCTTTCTATGGTTGAACCATTTGGATCACTCAACCTATTGATCAAATCCTCAATTTGTTTTTCGTTATTTTCAATTTCACTCATTAAATTTTGTTGAGTGCTAGGAGGGGGTTGAGTGATTGGTGGAGGAGGTTGATTTTGTGGTTGATTTTGATCTTGAGGATTTGAGGATTTTGAGATTTTGCAGGTTGATTTGCATCTCCTAAAATTTCAAACAAATAGATATCAAATTCAACCTAAAACTAACAAAATCAACCTAAAACTAACAAATTCAAAATAAAAAGCATAGAATCATTACCTCTTACAGCTCCTCATTGTCATGGCGCCATCGTTGCGAAGAAATTTGGATGCTTGGTGAAGAAATTCCTCTCCCCGAACACAAGCGCGCTATTTTGGTGTTTTTGGCCACGGGTGCACAAAAAAAATAGTTGAAATGCAAGTGATAGATTTGCATTTCTTTTTTTACTTTTAATAGTTGATAACGCGAGCGCATTATAGCGCGCTCACATTATCTCTTTGCATTTTTTATCCACCGGACCTTACCTAGGTTTAACCAACGACATAACGCGAGCGCATTATAATGCGCACGCGTTATAACGAGCTCCATTATGTCCAAAAACTTTTGTTTTTAAAGGGTGTCCACGGAATGGCTACCCATTTCCATGCACCCGCCCACCAAAAGAAATTTTTTGACTACTCTTTGCTACCCCTCTCATGGTTTGACAATGTTGATGGTGGATTTGGTTTTGTAACCATGCCCTTCATGAATATACTCAAGAAAATTCCATCAAGGACCTCTATTCCTAGGCACTCATCAAATAGAAGATCCTTGCATTGTTCAGTCTTTTAAGGATGAGAAAGACTCTTACCATTGTTTAGGATAGGTTTTAAAAGATGAGTACCATTTCCTTCATGCATTATCAAAATAACAACACTTAGAGATGATGGACTTCCTTGATAATGAATAAGAAGATAGTTTCATCTTTGATACTACAAATGTCCCTCAAACTATGAGTAAGATTATCAAACCAAATTGCAATGTGCTTTAGGTAAGAGAGAGGGAAGGAAAATATAAGCTAAAAAATCATGAATGGAAGCACATGACTTAGTGTCTACCAGTATGTTATGGGCCATAGATACATTCCACACAAGAAGTATGAAAAATAATTCCTCAAGATTATTTTGAGGCAATGATGAGACTTCGTAGGAGCTTTGGTGTTTTCTTTAATGATAATTGTATTAGTGATAGTAGATTTCCACAATTCATGAAGATTATTGCCAAATTTTTTGGGTTAGATTGTGTTTGAAGTTTTGCATTAACGTTTCAAATAACACTCTATGATTCATCATCAAGATAAGAGAGCATAAGAAAAAAATAAATAACTATAGGCCAAGAATAGAATAAAAAGGGAAAGAGGAGGAGAAGGGGGTGCTGGCACAAGATTCAAGGTGTCAAGTTGGACCAACTTGAGTACAAGACCAAAGAATTGGGTATCAAACAAGGGAAAACAAGAAAGAAACAATTAATAAATTAACTAATCAAATAAAGATAAAAGTAAGCTCTGTAAAATATACAAGCAAACAACTTAAAAACATAATAAGGAACCCCAAAGAAAAACAAAAAACACTTAAAAAAATAATAAGGGAACCCCAAAGAAAACAAAAAACACTAAATAA
The DNA here is from genome assembly GCA_007115665.2 of Sequoiadendron giganteum. Classification (NCBI taxonomy): domain Eukaryota; kingdom Viridiplantae; phylum Streptophyta; class Pinopsida; order Cupressales; family Cupressaceae; genus Sequoiadendron; species Sequoiadendron giganteum. Next base: position 645,128,109 of record CM021102.1, read on the forward strand.
ATATAAAATAAGAAGGCACTACTAAAGAGAAATAAGAAAGAAATAAAAAAGAGAAAATCAAGAGGAACAAAAGGAACAAAGAAATTAAAGAAAAAAAAAGACAAGACAACCAAAAGACAACAAAAAAAAATAAAGGCATAGATTAAAAAAAAAGAAGAAGAACAAATTAATAAACTAAACCAAATTAGAAAGAATAAAATAAAAATGAAGAAAAGGAAAAAATCATGAATTAAAAAGATAACAAAGAATAGATATACAAGATAAAAAAGAAGAATAAAGAAAATAAAACGAAAAAACTAACAAGAAAAGAAGAGAAGGAATAGAGCAACAATTAAAAAAGATAACAAAGATTATATATATATAATTTGTTATCTTAGATTTTGGGTTTATTTTAGCTCTATTTTCATTAGTTTTAATTAGATTTTTAATATTTTGGTGGTTTATTGGATATAATAGTCTCTCTTGGAAATATTCTAGGTTTTCCTAAATAAAGGACTACATCCTCTAAGAAGACTTAACTATTTATTTATTTTATTAAGGGACAGAGCCCTAATCCCTCACATCAATGTAAAAACATATTTATTAAGACTATTATAAAAGTACAAAGTGGTGAGAAAAAGAAGTTTTATAAAAATATTATAAAGTGTTAGCGAATGAATTAGCCCATGATAAATATGTCTAAAAATAATAACTCTTTTTCTTGAGGTGCACTAGCCAAGTCACTAACAAATTTGGAAATGCCACAATTATATTTGTGGCTTTACTCTAAAGTAAGAGGTAAAACTCCCTCATATGATTTAATGAATGATAAATGTTCTTTTAACTAGAAAGCAATAAATGTGACCAAAATCAGCCCATACAATGTTGCTAATGTGAAGTAAACTCTAAAGATCATTAATCAATTGGCTCACAAATTGGAATGATTAATGATAAAAGTGTATAAAAAAAGGAAAACTTAATTCCAGTAAATGAAATAAATGTAGCTAAATAGATTTCACACATAAAATGTATTTGAATTATGCACATGAATCAGGGCAGTACGATCAACATTATGTTCAACTCACAACTCACAAATTGTGAGTTATTGTAACTAGAAATAAATGGATTCAAACCTTATTTGAATCATTCTTCACCTAGAGATAGGGGTCTCTTATTTCTCTTTATTGATTACCAATCAGTTATAGTAATGCTTTTTTGCCACCTAACTATCAGTCTAGAAAATTGATAACTGAGAAATAATAAATGGTTGAAATGATTACATTTTTAATGATAAGACTTCAAGTGATTTCTGAGTATTTCTTGATTGAACTCATATCATGTGGCCATTGATTCTTGAGAGGTTTGCATGCTTCACATCCTAAGCATTAAATAACTATCGCAAGGGTGCAATTGAAACACACATGCAAGCTATCCAACCAGATTTTTTTTTGGGAATATAGCTTAAATTCTAGTCATATCAACCATTAATTTTGATTGCATTACCATCCCATCACCTTGATCATCTTCAACCCAATGTCTCATCAACCTTCTATAAATTCAATAGGCATCACCACACTTTGCCAACTTGAAATGTAAAATATGGCGATTTCTCAAAGCGACAGAGTATCCATGAATGAATTCATTATCATTGAAGAGATTGAATGTAGCCCCCTCTTTAGGTGTTTATTTGACCAGTTAAAGGAGGTCTTCATTATCCAAAGCTAGATTGAAGAGGAGGTGTTGCGTAGCATACTAGGAGAGGCATTTTTGAACCAGGTGCATGTACACAATGCAACACTCTTGGAGAATTTTGTGTAGACATTTATTCGTACCTCTAAGCATCATGATTGGGGAATGAGAGCAACAAAGTAACTCATTTGGCCTACGTTTCTTCACTGAGTCAATGTAGCCATTGCTAGTCTCAACAACTACCCATGAAGCAGACTGGTGGGTGATGCCATTTGCATTAAAACCACAAACCAAAATGAAGTCACTGAGGAAGCATTAACCCTTCTCCGTGTAGAGCTAGTGAGGAATAACATGGGGTTGTTTTCCCAATTCCTATAGTCTCAAGAGAACCTTCTATATCTTTCCTAGATAGAGTGCCTCCAAGTGGTGGTGGAAGCAATTTGTGCATTTAAGTTTTCCCTTTGTGCCTATAGAAATTATCATTTTGATACTATCTAGCCCTCTTTGTAATCGATAATGAATTTTCTATTTCCACTAGCATATATATAATAAAATATACCATTTTATATTTTTGGTTACACCTCTCTTTTTATGAGCAATTTTTTCTTTGATTCTGGTTCATTTGTCGCATCTAGATAACATCAGTTATTAATTTCTATATCAATGAGTTTTTATTTAATTGAAATATGCCTTGATAAAATAAACTACACTATGGCTTCTTTAGTTTCTTTGAAAATGTACTTGGGCGGTAATATAGAGAGTTCACAAAACTAGACAACTCACTGTCGATAGTTTTAGAAACCATTTAAAATACCACATAGACTTGAAAGACTTCAAAAAATTGTCACTGATAGTTTTTTCAATGAGTTCATGAACCTTGAGTACGAACCACCAACATTTCAAATGAATGACTTAGAGTATCTGGGAAGTTACAACAATACTCTAAAACACTTCCCTTGAGAAAACAGAGAAGTAAATGACAAAGGGTGGTAAGATTGGAAGTTAGACGAACTAGAGAAAACACAACCCAAGTTAGCAATACTTGAAAAAGCACTGCTCATCTAAAGACTTAACCAAATTTTGACATGGGGTTGCTAATTTTTAAGAGGACCTAAAATATAGGTAATAGTGGCTCTTATTGTGGACAAGGTATGATAAGGACGTAGCTTGGAACCCAAAAGTATTATGACTAGTCTTACATCCATTGGTGGCAGAGTCGAGCGAAAAGGAGACATAAAAAACCAAAAACCCAACCAAACACAACCAAAAACGACACACCAAAATGACTATATACAAGGTAGGTTGGAACCTGTTGAGGAGGAAGAGAAAGGAATAAATCACAAGAAACCATTAACAGGCTGTGAGAAGAAAGACCCAAATCTGAAAAAACTTGTTAATGTATGCAACTTCAGAAGCAATGCAATAATTTTTGTAACCCGAACATGAGCACTGTAATTGAATAGAATGCCAATCCCAATACTCCTAAATAGCCAACTCTCATCATAAAATTTCCCTTGGTACAAATAGCCCTGCATGGAAGTGCCTAATTTTTTTTGGCTATTTATAAGACTTCATCATTGGGATAATTTCCCGTTCTTGAGATAAATTTGAAATTTTCATGCCCCACAATGGCAAAGCTTGTCATTTTGTATGCAACCACCTTATCATCATGGGCACATTGTAACTCATTTTCATTTTTATCTTTCACTATCGTAGTATCCTTCCCTTTACTGCCAACTAAGGAATGAACAACCTCCTTTGCTGATGACTCCAATAGAACAAACGCTGTTTATTCAAACATAATATTTTCAAGAGTTTCAAATTCCTAAAACATGAAGAGGGGATTCAAACCGATCGACCATCCTAACCCACCCCTATCTTTTTTGTTTGAAGGATATTCATTATTCCATATATTGCACATGAAAATTTATCAATGATATCGTCAAAGGTAATGGCCTCGTATTCAGGAATAAAGAGAAAATTCAATACTTGATCTTTACTGGCAGATTTATGAGGAGGAAAATTACTAGTAGGGACAAATGGAGGAGTAAACTGAGATGTGGAAGCATTATTTCCTTTTTGTGTCCAATCTTCATCATCACTTTATGAGATGAGGTTGTGTTCTAATTCAATTGAAGTGTTTAGACTATATGCTTGGGCATACAAACACTAGTAATCCTTCTTTTCATCTTTGTTCCTTTCAGGTAAGGATTGTATGTCGTTCAATATTGTCAAATTCATCCTTTTTGCAGTAGGATGAGAATTATTTATAATAACTGGGAGTTCAAAGAAACTGCAAGAAGATAATGATTGACCAATAGCAAGCTTGGTATCATCATTAAGCTTCCATTTTCCTATTGTAATCAAATCATCTTTAATATTTACTGCTTCAACCTGAGCTTGTTTAATCCCATAAATCTTATATGTTTTCAATATGACCTAGACATCTGGGTCAAGAGAAAAAGTAAATATGTGGAATTGAATTACTTTACTTGATTGTTCTTATGTAGGAATCTACCGAATCAATTGGTTGAATTGATAAACAAAATCCCTCATAGGTTCTCTTCTTCCTTTTATAATTTGGAAGAATTGTCGAAGTAGACCAACAACATTAATAGGAACCTTGAAGCACTCTAATTTTTTTTGTAGGACATCTCAGCCAGTTATACACCCCTTCTCCAATACTATAAACCATTCAACTACTTTCTCAACTAGACTATAAAAATATTGCCTTACAAAAACGTCCTCTTCTTGAACTCCTAGGATTTCGCTTATTGCGGTCATTGCCAAAACATGATCTTTTGGGTCTTGAGTGTCACTACTAGAGAATTTTGGGAATCTTTTCATTGAACCACATGGTAGGTCATTGCATCATGATACAAAAAAAGGTCTAGCATGGTCACCTAATGGAATGGAATCCATTCATGTTTAGAGTCACCAACTCCTAATGGAGTAAAGAAAGGTACACCCAGGTTATTGCCTAGGTGGCAGTTGAGTTGGAGGGTGAATCTATGGTTGAATAGGATGTTGATTCATATCATGATGTGGTGGTTGATTTGGGTGTGGATTGGGATGAGGGGGTGGGTTGTTGTAATACTCAAAGATAAATCTTGGGGGATGTTCAATCACTAGTATAGGTGGACATTTGGCACATTCTTTTTCTTCCTCTAAGACAAAATTAACTTGCATATAATTTGTTGTGCTCCTTTTATACCTCCAAGTGAATGTGTTTAATTGTGATATGATATCCTCCTATTCCACCTATATCCAATCTAGGTCAAGTTGAAATACGGGAAACATGTAATTTTGGGGAAGTATCATCTTGCTACATCACACAACGATGACTTGTTAGGAACTACAATCTTCCCTAGTGGATTCACGAAAAAATCTATTAGCGAACGAATTGGCCCATGATAAATATGTCTAAAAATAATAACTCTTTTTCCTAAGGTGCATTAGATAAGTTGCTAACAACTTTGGAAATATCACAATTATATTTGTGACTTTCCTTTGAATTAAGAGGTCCAAATCCCTCGTATGATTTAATGAATGATAAATGTGGTTTTAACTAAAAATTAGTAAAGGTGAAAAACATAAGCCTATAAAAATGTTGTTAATGAAAATTAAACTCTAAAGATCATTAATCAACTAGATCACATACGAGAATGATTAATGATGAAAGTGTATAAAAAAGGAAAACCTCCTAATTGCAATAAATGAAATAAATGCAGCTAAATAGATTTCACACAAAAAAGTATTTGAATTACACAAATGACTCATAGGTTAGTACAATGAAAATTATGTTCAACTCACAACTCACAGATTGTGAGTTATTGCAATCAGAAATAAATGGACTCAAACAGAAATAAATGCTTCTCCCTCGACTAGAACATAATGTAGTCTCAAGAATCAAACCTTTTCTGAAATTTTCTTCACCCACATATAGGGGTCTCTTGTTTCTCTTTAGTGGTTACCAATCAGTTATAGTAATGCTTTCTTGCCACCTAATTGTTAGTTTGGAAAATTGATAGCCAAGAAATAATAAATGGTCAGAATGATTACATTGCTAATGATAAGAATTCAAGAGATTTCCAATTATTTCTTGATTGAAATCCTACCCCGTGGTCATGGATTCTTGAGCGGTTTGCATGCTTCACGTCCTAATTATTAAATAACTATCATAGGGGTGCAATGGAAATGCACATGCAAGTTGTCCAATCAGAAAAACAATTGGGAATATAACTTAAATTAAAATCATATGAACCATTAATTCCAACCGCATTACCATCCTATCACCTTGATCATCTTCAACTCAATGTATCATCAACCTTCTATAAATTTAATAGGCATTACCACTCTTTTCCAACCTGAAATTTCAAATATGGCAAGTGCTCAAAGCAATGGAGTATCCATGAATGACTTCATTTTCATTGAAGAGATTGAATGCATCCCCCTCTTCAAGAATTTATCTAACCAGTTGAAGGAGGTATCCTTTATCTAGAGTGAAATTGAAGAGGAGGTGTTGGATAGCATACTGGGAGATTTGTTTCTAAAATAGTTGCATGCACACAACACAATGCTCGTGGAGAATTTTGTGTACACTATTATTCACACCTTTAGGCATTGTAATTGGGGAATGAGAGCAATAGAGTGTCTGGTTTGACCTAAGTTTCTTCATAGATTCAATGTAGCCATCGATGGACTTAGAAATTACCCATGAAGTGGACTGGTGGGAAACACCATTTGCATTGCAACTGCAACACAAAATGAATTCACTGAGGAAGCAGTGACCCTTATCCGCGCAGGGTTGGTGAGGAATAACCTTGGATTGTTTTCCCTATTGTTGCAATCACATGAGAACCTAATATCTCTTTCCCACATAGAGCACTTCCAAGTGGTGGTGGAAGCAATTTGTGTGGTGATTTTTTCCCTTTGTGCCTGAAGAAATTATCATTTTGATACTATCTATATCTCTTTGTAATCAAGAGAAATTTTTATATTTCCACTAGCATGTATATATAATAAAATATAATGTTTTATATTTTTGGTGTAGCCTCTCTTTTTATGAGCAATTTTTTCTTTGATTCTGGTTTATTTATCATATTTGGATAGCATCAGTTATTATTTTTTGTATCAATGAGTTTTTATTTAACTAGAATGTACCTTGATAAAATAAAGTATAATGTGACTTCTTTAGTTTCTTTGAAAATGTACTTGGGCAGTAATATAGGGAGTTTGCAAAATTGGACAACTCACCATTGATAGTTTTAAAAGCCATTTAAAATCCCACCCAAGCTTGAAATACTTCAAAAAAATTTGTCAACTATATTTTCAATGAGTTCATCAACCTTTAGTACAGACCACCAACATTTCAAATGAATGACTTATATTATTCGAGAAGTTACAACAATACTCTAAAACATCAACCTTGAGAAAACAAAAAAAGTAAATGAGAAAGGGCAGTAAGATGGGAAGTTATACGAACTAGAGAAAAAATTTCCCAAGTTAGTGATACTTGAGAAAACTGCACCACCCGTCTTAAGACTTAACCGAATTTTGACATGGGGGTGCCAATTTTTAAGAGGACTCGAAATATAGGTAACATAAATAACCCACAATATTATAATGGTGAAATTTGAATACCCATGTCAATTCTCATTTAGTTTTATGTTTATTTTGGGAGAATGTATTAATGCAATTACATATTGCAAAATTGTGCAATCTTATGAGAAAATGTGCTCCTTCCATAAATACTTCATCCATTTCCTTTCTCACATATTCTCTACTCTTCAATATAATATCACATATGCTAAATATTTTGGAAAGAACCCACACAACTCCATTTGGACCAACTTGAATACCAATCTCTTCATTGTTCCAAATTTGACAAAGACCATAAGGATTATCATCATAAGCTCTTGATAATGTGTCCTAGAAAATAACCAAAACTATAGGCCTTAAATCTAGTGTTCTATCTCTATCATGTCATTTTATTTTCCTTTAGGTAAGACTAAGATGTTTAATTTTAAACCTTATCCACCAATATAATTTACCTATGAGTCCATTCTTGAATGGGTTCAACCTTGTTCAGGTTTTTTTTGCAACTTCTACGTTTATATTGATTATTTCAATCTACTGTCTAAATTTATTTTCATGATCCTAATATCATATATTACTAAGGATAAGCACATGTAGTGTGCTTAAATCTAACATAAATATTAGTTAATACATTAATACCTCTTAATTAGGATGAAAGGGTATGTCCCTACATAATTTAGCCTATAAGTAGAGAAGATGACTCTCTCCCTTATCATCATATCATACAATATTGAATTCATATATTATTATCTAATTATTTGAGGTCACCCCCTCAAAGTGGTCTTTATATTTTTTATTTTTTCAAATATTTCCAATAAATATAATAACAAGTGGTATCAGAGCTACGATTTGGGTTAAAATCTTTGTTTCCACCATAACTTTCAAACCAATGCGGCTTTGGATCTAAATTTTTTTAGGTTTTCAGGTATGCATTATTTAGGCTCTGAAAAATAATCCATTCTTTGAAGGTAAGGTTTCTAAAATTTATTAATATTTTGTGTTTTTCATTAACTTGCTTTATAGGCCACAATGTTTAAAACTTAGAAAAAAACACTTTTTTGGAAATATTATCAAAAAATAAGGCAGGGTTAGTTATTCGTAATTTAAAATTAGAAATAAAATAAATTATTTAATTTACTGGAAAAATTTTAGTCAAAACTTCCATTAATTTTCTCTATATGCTACAATTTTTAGATTTTTTTTTAAATTATATTTTTTGAAATCTTATAAAAAAATAGGTAGGGTTAGTTTTTTAAAATTTATTTCTAGACATCAAATATATTCCTTTATTTAGTGGTCTAAGTTTGGTCCAAACTAAAACATCAAATTATCTCTCACACCAAATACTTTCCTACCTTAATAAATCTTAAAATAAAAACATAATATAATCCATGCCATCTTTAGGATTAAAAGACCTTTCATCACAAATAAAATATAGGGAACCATTTTATTTTCTACAACCTAAAATTGAGGAAATAATTTCTCAAGGACATGAAACAATGATACATTTCATTTAGGATAAATTGTTTGACCCATTTGTAAAATTCTTAAATGAGGGTTTAGATAGGTTTACAGAGTAACTATTATTAAAAATAAAGTCCAAAAACACCACCAAGGTGGTTACAACCCTAATAAACCAAATCAAGGGATAGGATAACCTTTCCAAGGTCAATAATTATACCTACCAAGAATAAAAATTCAAAAATGTGATGATATAAATATAATTTCATGGATAAGCCTTAAAGAACAACCATTTAAACTTCACCAATATACCAAATAATGTCATGGTTGACATAGCTTTACTATATTTAGATTTAGGAAATTACCAATGGTACTAATGGAAGATGAGTGGAACATAAGGACAATTGTTTTGTTGGAAAGAGTTTAGTAAATAATTAATAACCTTCTATGAACAACCATGTAATGGAAGCTATTTTATCCAAACAACAAATTTAAAATAATTAAGGTTTATATCTAAATATAGTGTTGATAATTTAAAATTGATACTTTGAGGACCTGAGGTGACACCTTACCAAAGGCTACAATTGTACATCAATGGAATTAGGGACCGAATTTAAGTTTGTTTTTTGGAATCTTGTATAGCTAAGAACACTATGAAACACGATTTGTATATTGATAAACAAAACACCACCAAAGTTGAAACCATGAGAGTAATTGATAAAAATATGACTAATACTACTAGAAAAATATGGACAATTCTTTTTACCTAAGAGAAATTAGTATGCACTCTCATCAACAAGATTTAGCAAAAAGAGGAAAATATATATGTTGGAATTGTGATAGAAAATGGTCAAGGAGTCATAAGTGTTCTAGTAATGAGAAAAATAATAAGGTTGAAGAAGAGGGAGAAGTTTCGACAAAATAATAAAACATAAAACTTAAGAATGGGGATTCTAAGGAAAAATAAAAGACTACTATCTCCCTACTTTAATTGAATGGAAAAATGCACCACAAACACACAAATTAATCAATATTATAAAAAATAAAAATGTGAAAGTGTTAGTTGATACTAGTAATACACAACTATATTGATAGAGGACTAGCTAGTGAGCTCAATTATTTTTTTATCCAATCTCTTATTTTTAAGTCATGATATCTGAGGGGAAACAACTACCTTGTGGTTGTAAATGTCATCATATGAAACTCTCAATGGGAAATCATCAACTAGATTATAAAAAAATGATATTCTTATTAGGGGAGTGGATGTAGTTTTGGGTGTACAATGGCTTAATCAATTAGGAAAAATAGGTTCCAATTTTCAATACGTATCCATAGATTTTAAGCTACATGATAAAAAGTATGAACTTCTTGGAATAAAGTCACCACCAAGTGAAATCATTAGCTCCTATAGGATGGAGAAATTACTCAAAAAGGGTTTGTATAATATAGGGTCACAGTTACATTTTATAAAAGAACAAGATATGATAACTAAAGATCAACCAAAAATTTAAGACATTATTCAAAACCACCAATTATTTCAAGAATCCAAGGTTGTGCATATAATTGGAGACCATAATCATGACATTGAACTAATACTGTGAAGCATTGTTCATCCAAAAAAATATTTATAATCCCCTATGATTATTCTTAACAAAAAGGATTATTCATGGAGAATGTGGTCACATTACAAGAAGCTAAAAAAATCACTCATAACTTAGATAAGCTTCTTATTCCTATTAATGAATTGGAAGAAAATAAAATATATTCAAAACAATCCAAATGTATCTTTAGGGTGAAACAAGTAGAATACTCAAAAAAATTGGTGTCACTTAAAGGAGTTAAGATAGACCCTAGGAAGAGATAATTTTTGGTCTAACAAGAGACTATAGAATATTTTTTCAGACATATCATCCTATAAAGAAAACTTTCTTCTGGGAAGGTATTAAAGTGAATATCCAAAAATTTATGGTAGAATGTTTGATATGCCAACAAAATAAAAGGGAAATTAATAAAGAATCTAAGCCTCTTACAAATATTAGGCATTCCAATATACATTGGGCAAAAAATATTAATGGAATTCTTTATGGGTCTTCCAAAGATAAATAATATTGATACAATATCACTTGTTGTGGATAGACTATTTAAGAATGTATATTTGTGTGGACTCTCTCATCTATTTTCCACTAATAATATGAAAAAGCATTCTTACAAAATATACAAAAACTTGATGGAATTTATAAAATTAGATTGTGTTGAGGCATAAAATTGTGCACCCTAGTGTAATTTCCCACAATATACCATTACTTTAGCATTATAACATTGATAATTTGAAAATCAGCCACTTTAAACCCTTTGCCTTATCCATGCTTTGGCATTTTCCAATTGGTGGAGGTAATTTGGCCTAGGATGCTTCCATTTCGTGTGGACATCCCTAAAAAATTCTTGGGTTATTGTACATTGAGGCATTATATTTTTTGGCATCCATGAGTTGTAACATCTCCTATGAACATAGGCTTGCCCAAAAACGTCTCTTTTGCCTCCAAATTCTCATTTTCAGCTCATTCCTTCATTCCATTCACACTCTCTCGATCTATCACATTATACAATTTATTCTTGCAAATCCACTTCACTTTCTCCATTCTTCCTTGTTTCTACATCACTTTCTTGTAGGTTTCAAACTATTCCAACACTATGTTCTTGCACATTCATCTTCAACCTTTGAAGCTACCATCCTTCCATTTAGATTCTCAAGCTTTCTAAATGGAGGGTATCACTTTGTTGTTGTAAATTTCATTAAATTTTCAATATTATAGATAGCATATAGTTTTCCTTTTCTTTCTATACATTGTGTCTATTTCCTCTCTTTATCCTTTTCTCTCTATTGTGGTCTACTAGTTGTTTGTGTGGGTGAAAACAACAAAGAGGGGGTTTGACTAAGCAAAGCTCCAAAACATAGCCCCAAATTGTTTCTATCATTGTGTGTGTAGGTACTTCATTTGTGTGGATCTTGCAGGGGGCTTGACCAAGATAAGCTATATTTCTACTACCCTTACTCATTATTTCATTATAATAAATTTATCTTTCAAGTTATAGTATTCTTCTTGTTGTAGTTAGTTTATTTTACACATTTTTAGTATTTTGTCATTTTCTATAAAACTATTGGATTAAGGTTTTTGGTTCATTAGCACATCTTGTGAGTTTCAGATTATGGAATCTATTCTCAGTTTGTATGATACACCAATGCATCCCTGAGACTACAATGTGCCACATTATTGTCTGAGTCCCACACTGATGTCCTCTAATCGAGATCTAGTTATTCTATAGTCTGAGACCCCTGTGGTTTGTTCACTTGACTCTCGAAATCCTTCATTCCTAAAAACCCTACAAACATAGATTAATTTATTCTTTGTTTTTTGTTCTATCCTTTAGCCTTTGTCATTGAGGTTATCGAAGGAAATTCACTCCTTTTAGACCCTATTTATCTTGGTTCTTAAGAGTAGTGAATCCCTTCCACATTTTGGTGAACAAGACATGAACCTTCCATCTCCTTTTTTATGGTTCAAATTTTTTTCTTCTCACATCTAGGCATATTGCAGATAGTGTGTTGTGATTCTTTTATGAGATTTACAACCCAATCTATGTCCTCTAGACATGTTGTAAGAAGTTTTCAAAACATTATAATGGGATCTAGAAGGTTTAATCCCCTTCAAACTGGTCCTACTTTCAAAGAAATTGTTTCAATAATTTCTATTGGTTTCTCTTCTCCTTTTGGTGAGGCGACAATTTGTGTCCCTACCACTACCTCCCCCTTTATCTCTTTTGTGGAGGATGATGTTGCTCTCAAGGTTCTTGCAAATAAAATATATTCCTTGGACATGAGACTTGAGGGGCTTCAGAGATTCATGGCTCATGATGATAATTTTTCCCAAGCAGCTCTTGTCATTAAGAAATTAAGAAAAAGTTGGGTAAGGATCATAGAGGTATAGATCTTATTCAAGGGATAGCAGAAAGTGTAGATACCCATGTCCCCATCTACACCTTTAACTTTATTTTCAATCAAGATCGTGGCTCAAAGATCACTAGAAAATAGCTAGATGTATTGATTCTTGGAGTGTCGATGTGTATGTGACACAAGTCCTTATACTAATACTACCTAAGAAAAGTAACACAATTACATTAAATAAGGTTCCTTTGGGTTTCAGCTTCTCTACATCTAAGACACAAAGTGTCCCTATTTTTGGCTCTGGTGTTGATGCCTCTATTGGTACCAATGCTAGGGGCTCTATCGGTATAGGTGTCAGTGGTTCTAGAGGTCCCTCTGGTCATACCTCATCTACTAATCTGATGATCCATGCTCTAATATAGAACATGGGGTGTATATAGAATAATTTTGGAAATTTTTACCAGTTCTTCTTCCCAACCTATGTTCCATCCCTTCCATAATCATAGTCCTCTTTCCATTTCCATCTTGAACACTCCTATCCTTTAGGGGGTGGGGATTCCTAAGTTCAAAAATTATAATGGTTGTGGAGACCCATGGACACATGTCTTGTCCTTTAACATGCTATGTGCCAATTTCTTTCATAATGATGCTTTGTTGACCAACATATTCTCATGTTCTGTCAAGGGCACTTCTTTGGAATGGTATTGTGCTTTACTTGATAATTCCATTTTCTCTTTTGACCAACTAGTCAACTAATTTATCCAACAGTTCCAAGTCAAAATTGGGCCAATGATCACCTTCAATGATCTCATTTAGTGTAAGCAAGGAACCCACAAGAAGTTGAATAAATTTATAGCTCGATATTAGTCTATTTTTGCTCAAAAGTCCTATCCTTTTCCTAATTCTGATGTTCAAAACATGTTTATTGGGAACTTGTAGCCTACACTGCAAGAGAAGTTTATTTTGATGAAGTATCCTTCTTTCACACATTTGTGTGCCACTTTGAGAGAATATCACCAAGTATTTGTTTAGTATGTGGATTCAACATCATGCTCTTTCCAGGATGGTCAATCAGTCATGTCATTCTTGGGTAAAAACAAGGCCATAGCTAATGTGGTCTTTTTTCCATCAAATAAAAATAATATAGAACATAACAATTTTTTTACTAAATTATCAAAATCATATACTAATGTCTTAAAAAAAATATTAAAAGATAAAGTAATAACATTACCTGATCTTTGATCATTGTTTGAGCCATATCCTAAATGGTATGACTTTCAAAATCTCTACCAATTCCATTGAGTTTCTAGGCATGATATTCAAAGATGTGTCTACCTACATCATGTGATTTAGGATTGCATTGATGATGGGACATTTGACTTGATGGAAGAAAGCATAATGCTAATAAATCTATAACCAAGCCGAATAGCTAACTACAGATATACATAGATCTATTCTTGTCACACTCTATGAACTTGGTCACTCCTTCTTCATCTACTTTTGATCTTGCCCCATCTAAATATGTGAATGTGGTCTCAGTCACTCAGATTCCTCGAATAGAAAATGTGAATTATGTGCCTATCGTTGCATTCACCTCACATGATTTGTCCTTGAAAAAGGATCCCTCTCCATTTTATGTTCCCATTTGAATCAATGGTAACATCATAATTGGTGTTATAGTTGATTCACCAAAGCGGGTGAATGTTATCACAAAGGAGGCCTTATTTATTAACAATTTGCACAAGGATAAATATGATGAATTATAGGTTTTCTATTGCCCCTATGGGCTCTATTTATTTTTCAGTTTTAGTTAGTCCTAAGTCTATGGATATTTCATTTGTTATGATCCCAGAATCAGACTTATTTAGAGAAAGGTTGGGGATTCCTTAGTTGACCTTTATGAATACACTCACTTTTGTGATCAATATATATTTAAAGTATCTCCATGATGGTACTATGCACATTGTCCAAGACACTAGATACAAGTCACTGGTAGCACGTGGGGGCTTCTCTCTTGACCATTTTTAGCCCACTCTAGTTGGACCCCTCCCTCCCAAGGGAGATCTCTTGTATTGGGCTTATTATAGGTATAATACTAGGGGATCGACGTCGAATGGTGGTTTTTCTCCATCACCTTATGTTGTGTGTTTGAGTATTTTTTTGCATGCATAGAAACAGGCTTCATCCTCTACCCCTCCAAAGGGGAAGGACAACCTTGCTCTTGACCTCAATCCTTCTCCTTCTAGTTCCTCTATTTTTTCTTGTGTTCCCCTTTATTTTTCTTCTCAACCCTTGGTGGTGTCCTCTATTCCTACTCTTGTGCCTACCACAAGAAAGGGAAATGTGCCTATGTTGTAAAAGTCAAAGCCTTGGGCTTTCCATGTAATGCCCCGCCACGTAACCCTAGAGGAAGTTTCAATTCACAATAAAAGCGTACTAATTTTTTTTTTATTAAAGTGAATTAAACATACATGTTCATCTATAATTTCCAACATCCCCTAAGGCTACGTAACCAAGATTATTTAAATCCCCATTAACAAACATCATTATATTTCATTGCATTAAAAGAATCAAGTAATAAATATTCATTCTACATAAATAAATAACAAGATAAGAAGATAACATCCATAACATATATCCATTACATGAACAACTAATTACAACACTCATTTCTAGAATGAGTCATAAATACATAAGTGTTACAATTACATAAATTCACCTCATAAATACAAGAGGGGTAAAACCAATTAATTACATTTTGAAATACAACATTGCAAGAAATGAAAATAAGATCTATGAGCTATCCAACTGGATGTCTTGCCTCGACAAACTAAAGATCAAGGGGAACCCAATGGTGTATGGTGCATGTTCCACCCAACCAAGTGGTACCCGAAGGCCCACCCCCCATGCTAGGAGATATTAACAAAGTAACATGGACAAAGATCTACAACCACTATCCAAAGGCAAACTCATATTGACTCAGACTGACATAACCAAATAAATGCTCAACACAAGTACAACACAAGTACAACTTTCACATTACTAACATAGGTCATATTGCTTCCTAACATAAAATAGATCAAGTATGTTCAGAGAGCCATACACATAAAACATTTACAATAGTTGTCATAGATAGAGTGCCATCACATAGTTAGTCATGAGATCTCCTCTAGGCATTCTTCATAGGCTCCGGTAATCCTAGTGACCTCAACCAAACCCCGACCCTCATTCTCACTCATGTGGAATCAAACACCTCTCGTATTGACAAGATAGATGACTATGCCATTTCAGGCGTTCCCACTCATCCCAAGTCTAAATGAGCCCTTGTGTCTATGAGTGAGGAAAAAATATCTTGATTAGTGTGAAAGGCATCCTAATCATCTAAGTACATTAATTTAATTATCACTTGATTAAATCACTTCTAAAGGTTACCCGGTTTACCTCTTTGGGCTCTAACACCTAACAAAAGCCACTCTTCTAATGGACAACACACCATACCAAACTAATCACCAAGGGAATCACAGGTGCATGCAACCTAGGAATCATAACCACTCCAACTCAAGGAGGAAACAAATAAAAGAACTCACTCTAAACATCCTGGAGGAAACAAGACACGTAGTCCACTCCTTTCATAGGAGGCAAAAAACATCCCCATTCGTGGAAACCGGGTAAAAACTAAAAAGTCACCATGCACTACCCAAGGAAGAAAACAACTAGTTGACATAAAGATTTGACAACCCTCATCCTCTATGTTCTTCTGGAAGACTTACAATTTTGGACTAACACTAAATCCCAAATCCCACAATGCAACTTGATGACATAGCTACAACAAGCATTCAAGTCATAATTCAAATCTAATATTTGGATTTCTTAAACCCATACTCATTCAATAGGTAACATTTACAAAATTAAAGACACGATAACAGGGTTAAATCAAATAATTATAAAACCTTTTTTCCCCAATCACGAACATAAGGAAAAGTAATAACAAAAAGCAATGGCAAGGGAGTACGCTATTTTTTGATATATTAAATCCATTTTCCTATTTACTACTTCTTGCAGAAATTAAAATAATATCCTTCTAAATTTCCATTATAACTAATAAATTCCTTCATTAAAATAAATAATTTTCTCTAACTTACTAGCCATGCACACTTTTTGTTTCAGTTTAACTTGCTGTCTAAAATTTTGCATGCAATCATATGCCAAAACAAAAAATTAAATATATATATATATATATACATTTTAATATTAAATACATTAATATATAATATTAAAATGTATATATATAATTTATATTAATCCACATCAAGAAATATAACATAAATACAACTTATATGAAAATTTAAATACAAATTAAAAATTCGCAATAAAAAAAAAAATCAAAATTTACCTTTAAGCAAAAGTAAAAATCCACAATTACCCAAAGGTCACAGAGGTGGACGGGTACTGTCAACGCCTAAGGCACAACCGCCAATTGTACATTTTGTACAACGGCTACAGAGCTTTGGGGAGGCTGCACTCCCCATGGGATAGTGCGTCCCCCCAAGTGGTGGGCGCATTGCCCCATGTGCAGCACGTCCTTCCCATGGGGAAGTGTGGGCGGTGGGGTACATCCATCCCCACCTACCACTGTCAACTTCAAACCCCCTTTTTTTCCTTAAAATAATACACTCATATGATAATTTTGGAATTCATCAATATGATTTCATAAGAATATTCAACGAGTTTCATCGAAATTCGTTTCTCAGATACGCCATACAAACGACAATTTTTTAATAAAAAAGAAAAATAACACAAATATTTGACTATAAAATAAATATACATATTTATATATTATGTATGTATATTTATCAGATATATATATATTATATATAAATATATATATTTACACAGAATTAATTAATGGTAAAATTGAGGAAAAAAAAAAAAACGAGTAACAGGGAATTAATAAAAAAATTCCTGAATATCTTCTTAAATTCAAGAGGTTTAAAATTAATTTCTTTTAAACCATTCCTTCAAATTTTCAAATAATAAACAAATAGGCAAATTAAAACAGATCTTGATTTTTCCATTGAAAGTTTTCTAAGAGGGTTTGTTTTGAAAACTAGATCTGATTGTTTTCTAACGGAATTAAAATTTCTTCAACTATCTAAATGTTTAAAGCACAATCTAAGGTTTAAATTTAACAATGATACTGCAATTTCCCCATTTACTGAATTAAATCCTACAGTAAATTTATACAATATTCCCCAAATTTTGGATTAATTTAAATCTAGTTTCAATTAACAAATCCTAATTCACAATTAATTCAACAATAGATTTATTAAACAATATATATTTGTTTTGAACAAACAAAAACCAGAAAAACATAGAACAAAACCAGGAATTCGAAGCTAGAGGAAAAGAATGAATTTCTGATGCAAGCCTTCTCTAAAGATCTCCTGAATTTTCTTCAATCGTGCAATGCACTCAATCCAATAACTCAACTAATGCAAACAAACTTTCCTCAAATCAATTCTACAATCAAAACTTTCTTCAAACCCTTCTGTGTGCAAATTTTCCAAAGAATTCTTCTCTCTACTTTCAAGAAGTTTTTCCCTTCTGAGATCTTCTCCCAGCATGAATTTTTAACCAAAACGCCTCTTCTTAATTCCACATGCAATTGTGTCTTCAATCAAAAATATCTTAGACAACCAAATCTGATTTTGCATGCCATATTGAAAATTAGAATATTAACCTAATTCCATTTTCGAAAACACACTTTGAATTTAAAATGCAATTTCAAATAATTTTCAATTTTTGCTTTTATTTAATTTAATCCAAAATTGAACTTAATTAATTAATTTTAAATATTTAATAACTAAATTCAACCCTTTTGAGATTAAAATTAATTAATTAAATAATTTAAATTTAATTAAATTAAATTCTATTAATAACTTTAAATATAACATCAAAGCATATTTTTAATTTAATATAAAATAATCACCACTTTTAACCAATGCAATTATTCTAAAAATTCATTTAATAAACAAGTACCTTTCAAAATCAAATATCATTAAAATATGGTAAACTATGACTCAACAAACAACTGATGACACACTAAGGCTAGGGCATAGACTTGACACATGCTATCTAGCTACTATCTCCCGTTCAACTTAACCACTGGATCGACATGCTCAAACTTGTGAAACCAGGTGGAGTCGATGTCATGTACCGGCAACCTAAAACCAAGTCAACAATATCATATAATATAACCAGCATATAATACACACTGTGAAGAAGAAATCACAGATTCACAGGGCGCTCGCAAGCGAGTGATGTGAAACTGTCCTCTTCACCAATACACTCATCAAAGACTGACATTAACACCATAATCAGTAATCTCATAATAAAATCTCATGTTAACTCTACTAACATCATTAAACCATTAAAGCATGTGAAACAATAATCAGATAAACCACATCACTTCACATAAAATAGTTCGTCGCTCTATAAATAGCGCTCAATAACACACACAAGATAAAGTATCAGAATATCCAGAAACATAAATCAAAGCAAAACAAGGACACACTGTCCAGTCCATAAAGCAAAATGGAGGGGTGTTACATTCCAACTTCCTATTCTGCCCATGGTACCCCATCCCATCTTGTATGGGAGAGGGACGTTTTTCCATGGGGTTTTTCCTGCATCTCGACCTCCACCTATTTTTTTTCCTCCTACTAGGGAAAGCCATGGGAAGATGCTCGATACCAAGACACATCTTTCTATTTTTTCTTCTGTGTTTCTTTCTCCTCCTACTCCTCCTAAGGAGTCTCCCCTTTCATTGACAACAGTTGTGTATGTTCCTCATGTGGTAGAGTAGGAGGCCTCGATCTCTTCTCAAGCTGTTCCTTCGAGTACCCATAGATGACATAACCATCTTGCACAAGAGCATAAGCACCAGTGAAAGGATTTGGCCAAGGAGTACATAAATTTGTAGAAGAGTGAGGAGGAGTCTCTTGTTTCTATTTTTCTCCTACTTCTTTTGTGGTTTTTTTTTCTCCTTATTTTCCTTCTTCTACCTCATTTCCCATAACCTTTGTGCCTCTTTCAGCTTCATCAATAGATCTTGATGAGCTTCAACCCAAAAGGGTGCAGGTGTTCATTTCCCCTTTGGTGGAACCTCCCCTTCTTACCTCTCTTCTTTAATTCCTCATTTCTCATAGCCCATGGACATGCCTCATACAAAGGTGGTTTCCTCTATGGATCTATCTCCTTCTTTTTATTTTGCCTCATATGTGGGGACTCTCATCCTCTGATGAATTATAAGTTGGAAGATAACCTTGCTTTGAGCGATGGTTGAAAGAATTTGTCTACGCCTTTTGAGTTTGGTTTTTTTATGGCTTCCACCGTCCTCATGACAAAGGTAGCCCTCACATCCTTAAAGTTTTTCACTACCCCTTTTATCAAGGTTAGAAATGACTCTCGGGTGTCTTCTCATCCTCCAGCTCAATTGACACATGAAAATATTGTTAAGTGTATGTTCAACTCAATGGAGGACATCCTAACTCTGCTACCAATCTTTGAGAGATTAGTGACCCTAGTCTCACAAGATCTCAGTGAGGATGACCTTGATGGGTCTTCCTTCTTGTCCCTTGGTTTAGGAAAGTTGGATGGTACAACCCTTTCTATCCCTCCCCTTTAGAATAGTCCTCTCTCTCCCTATAATGATCGATACTAGGAGTAGGATGGCCTATTGGTGGACTTAGATTAGGGTGATGCCTCCTCTAAATTTGTAGATTATATTTTTGTGTTCCCCCATACTTGTCTATATGTGTTTTGTGCTCTTTCCTAGAGGAACCTCACTACTATTGTAGATGCTTGGATATCGGAATGAGAATCTATAATATCCTTCTTCTATTTGTTTCATCATTCTTCTATATGTTGTACTCTTGCATTTGCACATCAGGGACAATGCAAAGCGTTGGGGGAATTTAGGACTTCTTTCATGTTGACCCAATTTTTTTTTTCATTTATCTTCATGTGATATTCTTCATGTTTTGATACATTTGGAGGTTGATGATAGTTCATATGTATTTATAATATTTATATTTGTTTATATCTATGAGCAGTTCTGACCCTAAACTATCAAATCCCTCTATCTCTTGATTTCTTCATCTTTTCCTATCTACTTCATGATGTGGTGGTTTTCAATGTGTTTCCCCACATGTGTGTGACAACATACCAAAAATATATCTCACCATGTATCTCATGCCATGACATCTCTCATATTTCTTTTCTCTCCTTATAATGACATGTGCTCCTCTATGTAGCACACATCATTCTAAAGGTGGCTCTCATCTCTCCTTAAATTTTCAATGAGTATTATTTCAAAAGGATTCCTTGGTGAAATTTTCTTTCAAAAAGATCCCTTGGTGAAAGAATATAAAAACTTATTTTCAAGAAGGGGCATTATTTCCAAAGGATTCTTTGATGATAGAATCACTTGCAAAAAAATTCAGGTCTTTCAAAAGGAGCATTATTTCAAAAGGGTTCCTTGGTGTCTTGATGTCTTATGAAAAGGATTCCCTAATGAAATAACCCATTTGTGAAATTATTTTTCTAAAGAATTCTTTGGTGTCTTATATATGATATTTGGAATCTTGTTTCTTTATGTTTGGATGCCTTATATATTGGCATCTAGCTTGGGGGCAACCTGACTAGACCTATATTTTCTATGACTATCCTATAATGTAGTTTGCAACAACCACATGCCTACACGATTTCCGTATGGACTTTAGTCATGCTAGAAATACCTATCAACATTATCTTATATCTAATCAAATTGTGTCTTATTGTGTATTATGATTGTGTGTACTATTTTTCACTCTTTTTCCTAGCATGTTTGTGGTGAGATCGTATTTAGTCTTGCAAGATCGAAGAATCATGTTCTCTTCACATTTTGGTGAAGCCCTTTCACATCAAGGTATACCAGATCGAAGGACTACTTCCTCTCCTTTTTAGTATATTATCTTCAATATATTTATACTTTAGCTCACATATGCTATGACACATATGCTTGCTAAAGTGGGGGAAAAATGTTGAGGCATGAAACTGCATCCTAGAGAAATTCCGAGCACAATATACTCTTACTTTAGCCTTATAAAATTGATAATACAAAAATCCACCACCTTAAACCCTTTGTCTTATTCATGTTGGGGCATTTTTTGTTGGTGGAGAGGATTTTTCCTAGGATGCTTTTGCATCATGCAGATGTCCTTGATAGATTCTTGGGTCAACAGACATTGAGGCATTATGTTTCATGGCATTCATGAGTTGTAACATCTCCTATAAACACACACCTACTCAAAAACATCCCTTTTGCCTCCAAATTCTCATTTTGAGCTCATTCCTTCATTCCATTCACTCTCTCTCTCAATCTATCACATTCTATTCTTATTTCTTGTAACTCCACTTCACTTTCTCCATTATCGCTTCTTTCTACATCACTTTCTTGTAGGTTTCAATCTATTCCAGCACTATACTCTTGCATGTTCATCTTGCACCTTCAAAGCTACCATCTTTCCTTTCAACTTCTCAAGATTTCCAAAGTGAGGGTAATGCTTTATTGTTAAATTCATTGCATTTTCAATATTATAGATAGCATATATATTGTATTTTCTTTCTATACGTTTGTCCATTTCCTTTCTTTATCATTTTTTCTCTATTGTGGTCTATTGGTTATCTGTGAAGGTGGAAACCCCAAAGTAGGAGTTTGACTGAGGAAAAATACAAAACACAGCCCCAACATTTTTTCATCAATGTGTGTGTAGGTACTTTATTTGTGTGGAGCTTGCGAGTGGCTAAACCAACCATAAGTTGGATTTATACCACCCTTTCTCATCATTTCGATATAATCAATTTATCGTTCAAGTTATAGTATTCTTCTTGTTGTAGTTAGTTTATTTTATGCATTCTTAACATTCTTTCATTTTCATTAAAACTTCCAGATTAAGGTTTTTGGGTCATTAACTCACCCTATGAGGTTTAGATTGTGAACTCTGTTCTCAATCTGTACAAGATTCCAATGCATCCTTGAGACTACAATGTTCCATTCTATCATCCAAGTCTTTCACTGATTTCCTCTAGCTAAGATTTAGTTTGTCTACAATCAGAAACCCCTGTGGTTTGTTCACCCATCTCCCAAAATCCTCTATTCCCAAAAGACCCAAAAACATAAACTAGTTTGTTCTTTGTTTGTTGGTTTATCCTTTAGAATTTCTCATTGAGACGATCAAGGGAAATTTTCTCCCTTCATACCCTATTTATCTTAGGACTTGGGAGTAGTGAATTCCCTCCTTCACTAATTGGAAAATAGAGCCACCTAAAAATTACTAATCAAGTGGAAAAAAAAATTAATTGAAGATCCAACATGAAATGATGAATGAATCATACAAAATATTTTAGAGTTGCTAAGCATTGAGGTAATTTTAAAAAAGAGGGGAAGGGAATCTTATGATCTCAATATGATATATTCATAAGTATAAATTATATGTTCCTAAGGATAAAAACTTGTTGAAAGGAAGTTGGGTGAGTAGAAATAACTTCCTACACTAATCTAAGTAGGGGAGAGTTACAATTTTTTTTTACTAACACCTTATACAGTTACAAAAAGAGAATCACATAGAAAGAAGAAGATAGGACAAGTACACATAAAAAAATAACACTGGATATATATGGGGAAAACCCTTTTGGATAAATCACCCACCCTTCAAAACCATAGTACTCATGTATTATATCTAATAGTGAATACAATGTAGCTCCAAGTAAAAAAAATCTTCAACACGTGTTTCAAAAAAACACCTATTTTGGAGTGAATCCAACAACACTTCATTAACTACAAACAAACTCTGTATTCTACAATGCAAGGAATACAATATATAGAGAGATGCAAGCTTAGAGAAGCACCTAGAAGAAGATGGGTGTCCAAATACACATGTCACAATCTCCCATTCTAAACATAGGATTTGGACACATGTATAATATTCCATTACACCTCTTACAACCATCATAAGATTTGATTCTTCCTCCTCAATCTTGGGTTCCCAAAACATTCTAATAATAGCTATAAAATATGCCTTACAACTATCATAGAATCTATCATAAAATATACCATAATTACAACACTTATAGATGTAAGAGAATCCATCATAACTAACCAAGAATATTCTATTCTCTTACAACCCTTCATAACCCAAATTGGGTTCCAAATTTATCCATGCACAAAGATGCCTTATGACACATCATAAAATTTTTCATAAGTACAAGATTCCAAAGTGGGATGCCTACCTCCACTTGGGATGATGATGTGTCATCTAGTCACATCCAATGGGGATGCCACCAAACCAGTGGGTCCCAATTGATGACATGACATTGTTGGAAATTAAATAATACAAATAAATATAATAATACATTAAAAATAATCATGTTAGGACTCTAATACTGAGACACCTTAATCCCAACATTCTCCCACTTATCAAAGACCTGCCAAGAGTTATAAGAAATCATCTGCTTAGAGCCCCAAGGCCCAGATTATTGGAACACCATCTGAACTTTGTGCTCATTGGTTTTGTTAGTACATCTACAAAATTCACCAAAGTGTCAACCTTTTCCAAATTCACCTTACCATCTTCTACCATATCATGAAAAAAATGATAGTAAACATTGATGTTCTTTGTTCTAGCATGGAAGGTAGGATTCTTTGCTAAGAAAATAACACTCTGATTGTCACAATAAAGAGTAATTTTCCCTTCATCTAAACCAATATTAGAAAACAATATCTTAATATGAATGTCTTCCTTACAAGCATGAGTGGCTTCCATGTACTCTGCTTCTATTGTGGATAAAGTGACTACAACCTAGTGGTTACTCATCCAACTAATAGCACCACAAAACATCATAAACATGTAACCATTGGTGGATCTTTTTCAATCAATGTCACCTAACCAATATGAATCTACATATCTATGAATACTCACACAATTTTGAGGTCTAATAGGATGACCATGAAAACACAAGGCATACTCGGAAGTACCCCGTAAGTATCTAAACACTCTGTTTGTTGCATCCGAATGTATCCATCTAGGATTTTCCATAAAAAAACTAAGGACTCCCACTTCTTGGGAAATTTTTGGTCTCATACACACCATATAATATATTAATCTTCCAACAACACTTTCATATGGTACTCTGGTCATGTCCTCCATCTTAACAAGAGATTTTGGAAAATCATTCATAGAAAACTTCATCCCCTACATTATAGGATCAACTAGTTGTCTGCAATTTGTCATGTTGAATCTCTCCAACACTAAGTTCACATAATTTCTCTAGCTTAACTAAATATTTTTTTTAGCTTTGTCTCTCATGATCTCCATCCCTAGAATGTATCTAGTTTCACTTAGGTCTTTCATCTCAAACTGTGCTGACAACTAAAACTTCAAATTTAAAATAATAATTTTACCATTCCCAATAAACAACATAACATCTATGTATACAAAAATAATGATAATGCGACCATTATTAGATTTATAATACACAAAATGATCAAATGTAAAGTATATAAATATTAATAAAAACACATAGGTATCAAACATTTGGTACCATATTCTAGGAGACAGTGTCAAACGATATAGAGATTTCTTGAGTTTGCAAACCAAATTTTGTTTACCTTTTTCAACGAAGTTCTCTAGCTATGACATGTAAATCTCTTCCTCCAAGTCACCCTAAAGGAATATTTTCTTCACATCCTTTTGTTCCACTTCTAAATCATACATTGATGCAAGTGATAATGGGAACTAGATAGATTACAACTTCACAATAAGAGAGAATATCTCACCATTATCAATTCCCCACAACTGAGAAACCCCTTAGCGACCGACCGTGAATTATGCTTCTCAAAACTACCATCAAGACCACATTTTTTCTTGAACACCCATTTACAACCAACAAGTTTGTCTCCAACAAGAAAAGGTACCAAATCCCATGTGTTGTTTTTCTTTAATACACCCACCTCCCTGTTAATGTCTGTCACCCAAGAATCTACAACACTCATACCCATAGCCTCTCTAACATTCCTACAATCATCAGTGTTAACAATCAAAGAAAAATGTAACTAGAATCCAATAATGAATAATAAAACCTTTCTAGTTTCCACCTAACTTGTGCAGACCTCCTTAAAGGCTGAGATTGAGGTTCTTCTTCTTCTTCAAAAATTTCATATCTACTTGATCTCTCCTCATCATCAGGTCCAATAGAAGTGTGTAGTTCATCTCTCATTAGAGTAGGTGAAATTTGAACTACCTCCTTCTTTTTCTCTTCTTTCTCTGGCTATAGCTCAATAGTGGAAGGTTTCATCTCTCTAAAAATTTAACTTCTATTATAGAGAACCTTTTGAGCCTCTAGATCCTAAATCTTGTACCCCTTCACATCGACACCATAGTCATTGAAGATATACTTAATTGATTTATTCTCTAACTTTGACCTCTTCTCAATTGGAGCATCAACATAAGCTTCAAAACAAAATACTCTAAGATATCTCATCAAAGGCTCTTTACCAGACCATGCCTTCATGGGTACCTTTCCAACAAGCCTGAATATAGGAGATATGTTGATCAAATAACATGCAATGACTATCACTTCAGCCTAGAACTTCTAGTCAAGGCCAACAAACTCAATATACTCCTAGCCTTCTCCATCAACATCATGTTCATCCTCTATGTGTAATAAGATAGAAAGTATCCCTCATCCTTACCTAACTTGGGAATAATTGATATTGAATTAACTTAATTATGCCTTGGTTTAGTGTTGTAATGTGTTGTACACATTCACATTAATCTAGGGCCCCCTTTTAACAAAATTCACTTAAATTGTACCTTATTTATGGTGTTGTAAAGTGTTTTAATACACTTTCACACTAATCTAGGGTTTCATTAATTAATTGTGGTTAATTGAGCTTAATTAGCCCCTTTAATTAAAATTTAAGCCTTATTAATGACATCTTCTGAATGATCTATCCCAACATTCAATAATCAAAATGCATAACATTTAATTTGGAAAATCAGGGTCCTAGAAAATGGTGCTATGACCCATTCACCTTTAGTGGTGAATGGGTCCTCTCCACATATTCAACCCCCCATTCAGTGCATATTTGAGGTAGGTTTTTGATGTTCTTTCCACCCCTCGAAGATAGGTCCTAGAACCTTGTGCTAGGACCCATTCATCTTTAGTGGAAAATGGGTCCTCCTCACATAGTACACCTCTTTTTGAATTTAATTTTGGTAGGATTCGAATGCTTTTTAATTCTAGATCTAGTGTTGGCTTGAATTATTTGAATTTTTGTGGTTAATCTCTAGATTTAGTATAAATATGTTGTTAATGCACATAGTTTTATCCTAAGCATCCTAGAAACTTTGAGAGAGCATCGTAATAATTTACAAGAGCATTATAGATCACTTCAAGAGAATTTTCAAAATAATTCAAAGGAATATTATCAAGAGTTTATTGTAGCAATTAAATATCATTTCATCATGTCAAAGGCATAGTGCATTCAAGAATATTGTTGAGCTAAGTTAGTTGATGTACCATTGAAGATCCACTTGAAAGCATTGTTACACATCTTATTTGAGATCAAGATCTATATTCTTCATGTCCACTTCATGTTAGTTTACAAATTTAAACTCCAAGAAAACTTACAAGGTATTAACATTTCATCATTTCATGTTCATGTTTCAATTTCATTATTTCATCATTTGGTTTAATTACATACAAGGGGTTTGACTTAAGAAAACCCCTATCACTAATAATCAACAAGTTTTTCCTCTCTTGAATGTGTATTCACAAATTTATAGGTTGAAGATCAAGTGCAGAACAAGTTTGAATAAAAATTGTTAAAGTTGTTAAGTTACAAAATTGTCATTCATAGCACAAGAATATGGAAAGAAGGCTATAGAATTTGCTGCATGTTTTCAAGAGCTGAAAATTAAGGATTTGAGAGTGCGGGAATCAAGGAGCAGAACCCATATCTCAGTTTCAGAAACCCTAATAAGGACCCATTCACCACTAAATGTGAATGAGTCCTTTGTGCCATAAAAATAGCCTTCTTATAGCAAGGTATAAATCATTTTAAACTCTAAAAACTCCCCTCATATTTTCTATAATAGTTAGCATTAGTTTCTAATTTTTATTTGTATCATATCAAACACAAAATTACATGTTTAGGGGAAAGAATTAGTGGTTTATCATTTTGATTTTGGTAAACCCCATTTTCCACTTAATCATTAATGGTGAACCCAACATATTGAATATTTCAATTTTTTAATTATGAAGTCTTTCATTGCATCCTAGGTTAGATCATGTATTCATTTACATTTAATTTACATTAAATTAGATCTCATTTAGGGTTTATTACTTTGTATTCAAACTTGAATCTCATTTAGCCTAGTTTAGAATTACATTATTTTGCATTTCTTAAATCTATAAAATACTAAAATAAATCAATCATCTTTCATACCATTTAGATCTCATACATTTTCTTTTAAAAAAAACAACATTGTATTTTAAATTAGTTCTTTGTATTGCATTTTTGGAAAATCTGAAACTGGAAGTTACTGTCTCAAACCTAGAACAAAAAGACATTAGAGAAACCTTGAAAATAATTTAAAAACAATTAAAAAACCCTAATCAAGGACCCATTCACCTTTAATAGTGAATGAGTCCCTGATTAGGCTTGAGTTGAAATTTTTGGCATCTGAAAAGCATTAAAAATCACTCAAAAATCAACAAAAATATTCCAAAAATACTTAACTTGGACCTATTCACCCTTACTAGTGAATGAGCCCTTGATAGATCCTGATTTTCATTTTCTAAAAATTGAAATCTTAGTTTTAGGATTTTATTTGTTGTTGTTACTTCCCCGTTTCAATCTTCTGATTTGTTGTTTCATCATGTTTAGTGCATCTAGCTTAATTTTCTTCATTTTAGTGCATTGTCAAAAATCAATATTGCATTGGAAACATTTCATTTTCAATTTATTCCATTGTGTAGAATCTAAAAATTGTATTTCATTCTAGGTCATTGCATTGTCCTTTTCCATTTAGGGTTTATACACTAGGTTTTTAAAACTTGCATGAGCTTTACAACTTGGTGTCCTATTAGCAATACTATTGTAAAACGTAGTTCAAGGATCATGTCATCTCGCCACATCTCACTCATCATGGATCTTGGGTTTTCTAACTCTCTCTAATAGTGTTGATAATCAAAAATCTATGACTCATAGTTTTCATACTTCATTCCCCATGACTTGGCCTTCTACAACTAATGCACTTGATGTTAACAACACCATCCCTACCATAACCACTTGTACTCAAGATTTGGGGTACATTCAAAGCTAAGGTGAAATTCCAATTCCATATTCTACAATACCGATGTCCATTCCTACATAGACTAGTACTCAACCTACAAAAAAATTTCAACCTACCACAACCGTTCAACCTACAATAACCTTTCAACCTACAACAACCTTTCAACCTACCAAAACCCTTAAACCTACAATAACCTTTCAACCAACCACAAAAATCATACCCAATAGCACTATGTACACTTCCTTAGGTATTCCCATAGGAAACCCTTCTAGTTTTGTCCAAACAAACACAAGAAATCCTCAACAATCCACCTTCACCAACCTTCAATCCACAAGCCCTCGACAAAACTACACCACTCCACCTTATTCCCCTCAACCTTACAATCAAAATGACCCTCTCCTTAACTTAGTTTTGCAAACTATGACATCCCTTATGTAAGAGAGGGGGACCAACCATTGCAAGGCCCTAGGTCATGAAAGGCCAAGAGTAGTATGGCTGCCCTAACTTACCTTAATTTAAAGGAAGGTTAGCATAGACTGCATGAGAATGATGGAGAATATGAAGTCCTTCAACCACTTTACAAACCCGAGAGTTAAGGAGAGACTAGGCAAGTCGATCTTCAAGGTCAACTCTATGTCTTAGATAGTTATTTTTTAGATGATAGGAGCATGACTCTGGGATGATAGCGTGGCACACTGGCATCTCACTAGTGTGCTGGCATCCATACAACCAGAAAACTAGAGAGATGAGGTTAAAATCTAGAGGAAGGATTGACAGCCTAATTTAGAAGTTTTGGGAAGTGAAGAACAAGAGTAAGAAGAGTGAAATATGTAGACAAACATGATAAAGGAGTTAAATTACTGCAAGGGTGACAAAGACTATCTTGCACAACAATCTTCTTGCTAGATTGCTCCAAGATCTCTCCCCTTGCACACAAAATAGTGGGAAAATGTTGGGGGTTGTTTAGGGGTCTACCTCAGTCAGAACCCCATTTTGTGTTTCCACCTCCACGGACAACCAAATTTGCAATGATATAAATAATGATAAAGAAGAGAATACAAGCTATGTAAACAAAAAACACTACAAATAGTACATGATAACTCAACCAAAAAACACTACAAATAGTACATGCTTACTCAACCAAAATGATAGAGAAGATAAGAGGATCTTACCACCTTCATCTAAAGTGCTCAAGGCTTGTGGAGGAGAAGATGATAGGAACTCAAGCATCTATTGCAATGGTGTTTTTCATGCACTCGCACTATCAGAGTGATGGAGTGGTAGATTGCTGCAATGGTGTGTAAAATGCTGATACAAAGCTTGAAGTGAATGAATGGAATGGAGATTCTCAAATGATCTTGCAAAACTTGAGAATGGATGGAGAGATTAAGAATAGGAAGGTAAAGGATGGAAAATGACCATATTTAGGTTGGCCAACCAAAGAGGAACATTACACTTCAATATCCAATGGGAAATGTAACATCTCTACAATTTCTAGCTGTAGGAATCTACCAAGGACGTAAGCGCATCATGCAGATGTCTACATGCTGTATGGGTGTCCCCGACAAAAATGCATCCACTGACACATAAACAGGGCACCATGTGTGATGTGGACAGTGGGCTTAAGTAGAATTAAACTTTTGCCTCAAGTTTTCTAAAGTGTAAGGGGATAAAAGGGAATTTGTGTTAGGGGTGCAAATTCATGGTTATACATTTTTCCCCCACTTTAGCAAGCGCAAGTACTGATGAGTGCTTCGGTAAAGTAAAGTAGTAACAAGGTAACAAGGTAAGAAGTGTATACTTGAATCAATGAGGAAGTAGAGCATGGTTTGGAAAACTTGGAAGTGCAGGAAAAGACTTCATAGTTGCATGGAATTGTGAGCTGAAGAATGAAAGTGCCTCACAGGCTCACGGTCTTGCAAGGGAGGTATCCTTCAAGAAATATCACATGAAGGAAACCAAGAAGAGAACCTTATCGAACCATACACTTGCAAGTAAGGTATCCCCCAATAAATCTCACATGAGGGAGACCGAGCAAAGGGGACTTCGTAGAGTCGGAGATGGTGACATGTTTATCCCTAGATAGAACATGTCCAAAAGCGGCCACACAAGCCAATGAACGGATAGTCACACCGACCATCGCTAAGTTGTAGGAATTTCAAAGGGGTCCCTCAGGAACCCTTCAAAAGCAAGGATAGTCCACTCAAGGGACACACTATTTTAAAATTGAAGTCTAGTTGAGCTACCCCCAAGCTAGATGCAAGAATGTGAAGGTCTAGTCGAGCTGCCCTTAGACTTAGACGTGAAGATGTGAAACTATTCTAGTCAATTTTCCCTTGAGCTAGATGCCATAAAAATCAATGAAGGCTTTTGAAGGGGTCCCTTGGGAACCCAACATGAAAAGGAGGGGTCCACTCAAGGGACACAATGTTCCCACTTCAGAGGAAGGTTCCCAAGTCCTTTCTTTACGAACCCATAATGAAGGAAACATATTCTATTAGGGTTTCAAGTCGAGGATATGACTCTAGAGAAGGAACATATGAAGATTCTTGAGGAAGGATTAGTTTTTGTAACAAATGCAGTTTCTAAAGAACAAGTAGTGTAGGAGTGGCGTTGTCACACATAAGTGGGATAAATCAAGCAAACAAAAGAGGACACATACAAAGGGCATAGGGGGATCTAGTTTTGTAAGGTTAGATCTTCCTTTATTTATATGAGGTAACCGCTATAAGAGACAAAAGATCATCAATCCCCAACAAGATCAGGAATAATGCATGAAAGACAAATTAAAATAAAAAATTGGGTCAACATGGAAGGAAGCCTAATTGCCTTCGACTCTTTGCATCATCCCTAATTTACCAAAATCCAATCAGAAACATGGAAGAATGAAGATACACATAAAGGAGGTTTACAATATAAACGTCATGCTTGTATCCAAGCACCACCAGGGGTGACGAGGGTCATCCAGGCACATATAGCGCAATCACACACACACGTCTAATCTAAAGTTCAAGAAGAGGGTCTCCCCCTAACATTGATCAACCAAAAAATCATCAACTTACTAGTACTCTCAATAGTCGTAGGGGGTAGGATGGAAAGCCTAAAATGGTGTAATGTTAAAGGGAGGAGCTTCTGATCCTCTCACAACAAGGGCCAAGGTAGAGGGACCTGAGAGGTCTCTGTCGCTCAACTCTTGTGGGTCTAAGGTCAATAACCTCATGAAGATTGTTGATAGGGTCGGAACTTCATCCACCGAGTTAACCAAACACTTGATGAAAGTGCCATGTTTCACCTCGGTGGACAGAGGTGTTTGCACTCGAGGTTCACCTCTAGGCTCATCGAGAGACTTGGGAGTGGTGGCAAACACAGGGGAGGCCGAGATGGGTTCTATCACTAGGACAAAACAAGTCAGCATGGGGCCACCTTTCAAAGAAGGTGGGATCTTTTTGCATCCTCTGTTGCTGGATGGACCATGCTCTACCTTCTTCTTCATCAGAGGAGGTGAACTTCCTATAGATGAATTAAGGAGGGTCGAGGGAGAAGAGGAAAGGACCACAGTCAATACAATCAAAGTATTAACCATATCCATGAGCTTCAGGAAAGGTGAGATATCTGGGATGAGAGTCAATAGAGGTGGCTTCACGGAAGGAGTGATAAATGCCTTGAACTTTCTAGGTGCATGTGCGCTCACAGCAGAAGCCAAAAGGGGTTTAGAGCTAGTTTGGATAGGGATAGAAGGAGGGAGAGAGGATGACATAGTAGGAGGTGTGTTCATGTCCTCCTTCTTCTATATGGAGGCCTTCTCGACTAGAAGAGCCTTTCTCCAATGCTTATGCTTGTGCGCAAGGTGGTTCCTACGAACCTTTGAACTAGAAGCTGGAGCTTGCAAAAGGAAAAAAGGATTCTATTCAGCCATGGGAATGTCCTCCACAACTATTTCCAATGGAAGTGCAGACTCTTGAATGGGAGAAGATGGAATGGGTTCAGGAATGACAGGAGGAATCAACTCCAATGCCTCAGCGATGGGCCTCTTTCTATTCACTATTTTAGGGATAGGAGTAGTAAGAGGCCATGAAGGCTGAGACAAAGAGGAATCTCCATGGGGGGCTTTCCATCTACCATACCAGATGGGCCTAGGCTTTTTGGGTAAGATAGGAAGCTCAAACATAGATAGCTTGGCCTTTTGCCAAGTGGGCACCATGGGATTCTCTCACAAGCGCGAGACAAATGGCACCACAACAGGGCAAGAGGAAGCTTTGGGCTGAATAACAAAAAGAGGAAGAAGGAGGATCTTGGGACTTCTTCTCTTCTCCTCTCCTATGTGCCTTAGCGACATCATTTCTAGCTTTTAGACAAGCTCTATGTGAAACCATGTAGGGAAAACGAGGGTATCTTACTTTCGGCTTAGTTTTCCCTTTCTTATAGTTTTGATAGGTACGATGTAGGAGGTCCTTCCTAGGTGGGAGAGGAACAAGGGATGTAGGCCAAAAGTAATCTAAAGTGTAGCTACCACGTGATACTAGTGGTCTATAACCGGTGTCATGGACAACGTGTACCAAAACTCCATGAATTTTTTTTGGACACTTGTGCACAACCGAGGGAACATCATTCATAGCTACTAGCCAGGGGATGCACAACTTCACCCTGAAGAGTTCACACCCCAAGATGATGTCAAATTTAAGGCTCACAAACTTAGGTCCAACAAGGACTATCAAGAAATTACTCCCTATAGGAGGTACGAAAATTTTGTCATGCATGCAGATGGTACTTTCAAGTGCATCATACCCATCCTTCTACAAGAATTTAATCATCATGATCTCCTTGATTATTATATTCACTTGAGATGTCATTTCAACAATAGCACCTGCTACAGTATTCCCATTTATCCTTGTCAGAATGTAAAGAGGAGATGGTTCCCTATTAAATCCCATCGGCAAGTCTTGTGAGGTGAAGGTTATGCTAGTACCACTACTTGCAGTCTGCATAGAGGGAATTGGATGATTTAAGAAAGAGGCCATTGCACAGACCAAATAGTACTTCTACAAGGCCTCCTAATGTTTATGATATAATGCAGTGACCAAATTAAGGTTTTGTTGTACAAAATTTCTGAAACCTTCCAACTATGGCTACTAGTGGTCGTAGGTTGGGTTGCAAGGAAAAATACTCACAACACTCACACCTAAAACACTTGTGGGATACAAGGAAAGGAACTTTCAGTATCACAAAATGGAACCAAAATGGTTCATATTGGGTAACCCAAAAATGTAAGAGAGGGGGACCAGCCACTGCAAGGCCTCAAGTCACGAAAGGCCAAGACTAGTATAGCTACCCTAGCTTACCTCAGTTTAAAGGAAGGTTAGGAGAGATGAGATGAGAATTATGAAGACTATGAAGTCCTTTAACCACTCTGCAAACCCGAGAGTTAAGGGGAGACTAGGAAAGTCAATCTCCAAGGTCAACTCTATGTATTAGATAGTTCTCTGTCAAAGGATAGGAGCATGGTTTTGGGGTGACAACATAGTGCATTGGCCTCTCACAGGTGCACTGGTATCTGTACAACTAGAAAACTAGAGAGATGAGGTTAAACTCTAGAGGAAGGACTGACAACCTAATTTAGAAGTTTTGAGAAGTGAAGAACAAGACTAAGAAGAGTGAAATATGTAAACAAACATGATAAAGGAAGTAAATTACTACAAGGGTGATGAAGACTATCTCACAAAACAATCTTCTCACTAGCTTGCTCCAAGATCTCTTCACCTACACACAGAAAAGTAGGAAAATGTTGGTGGGTTGTTTAGGGGTTTTCCTGAGTCAAACCCCCATTTTGGTGTTTCCACCTCCATAGACAACCAAGTTTGCAATTATAGAAATAATGATAAAGAAGGGAATACAAGCTACATAAACAAAAAATAGTAGAAACATTATGTGCTTACTCAACCAAAATGATAGAGAAGATAAGAGGAGCTTACCACCTTCGTCTGAAGTGATCAAGGCTTGTGGAGAAGAAGATGAAAGAAACTAAAGCCACTACTGCAATGGTTTTTGTCCTACGCTCACACTATCGAAGTGATGGAGTGGTAGATTTCTGCAATGGAGTCTAAAATGTTGCTACAAAGCTTGAAGTGAGTGAATGGAGTGGAGAGAGTGCTCAAACGATCTTGCAAAACTTGAGAATGGATAGAGAGATGAATAATATGAAGAAAAAGGATGAAAAATGGCCATATTCGGGTCAACTAGCCGAAGAGGATTATTACACTTCAAATTCTAATGGGAAATGCAATGTCTCTGCAATCTCCAACTACAGGAATCTTCCAGGGATGTAAGTGCACCGCGTGGACGTCTGTGTGCCGCGTAGGCATCCCAATAGAAATACCTCCACCAACACACAAACAAGGTGCCAAGTGTGATGCAGACAGTGGGATTAAGTGGAATTAAGCCTCCACCTTAGGTTTTCTAAAGTGTAAGGGGTAAAAGTGAATTTGTGTTAGGGGTGAAAATTCATGCTTATACACCTTCAATAACAAGTTACAACTCTACAAAAAAACAATTGTCAACCTTTGCAATATATTAAATCCAATCTATTATCTTTGTACATATTAAGAGCACAAATGCCACAAGGTATTGAAGTTCCTCAATTTGAGAAATATGGTGGAAAAGGAGATCTTGTTAGTGATGTTTCTACTTTTACGGCCTTGTGTAGTGATTTCATCTTTGAAGATAAACTATCGGCTAAGCTTTTTCCTATGTCCTTGAAGGATACTACTTTATAGTGGTTCTCATCTTGACCAAATAATTCAATTGATTCATTCAATGAACTTTTTGATGCCTTTTATGACCACTTCCATATCCATATGGGTCCTAAGATGACCCTAGCTAATTTAATTACATGGAAACAAAAAGAGGATGAGAAAGTGACTAATTTCATAGAAAGATAACAAATACTTTATTCACAAGTAAACGTTAAGATTCCTGATGTTGAACTTCAACAAATGTTCATCACCATCTTATTGTAGAGAAGGGTGATTCTCTACTCACGAGTCTCTTTATTCTCAAGAGAATCCAAAGGGTTGAACTGCCCTTAACTACCTCAAAGAACAATGTGAGAGTTTTATAATCCAAATGAGTAAATCACAAAGGTTTCTTGGACAAACTAATGAGATCTCAGCCAAAAGATGACAACATGAAAAAATGACAACAACATAGTGTGTTGGGGTCCCAGAGGCACGTTGAAGTCTCATATGGACCGAAAATCGAGAATATCACAGAAAATAAAAAAGTGATTTCTAACGATCAAATTACTAAGAATTTAAAGAATGCGAGAAAGTCATAGCATGTAACAAAACTAAAATAAAGAGAAGTATAAATGATAAAGTAAGATAATAATAGATAGAAAATTCTCACAACAACCCAAGTAATGAATCCTCAAGCACATGAATATCTTCAAGACCTACATATGTAAGATTGGGAGAAAATTTTGGGGTTGTATAGGGGTTTGCTTCAGTCAAACCCCTATTTTGGTGTTTCCACCTCCACAAACAACTAGATAGATAAAGAAAGTGAACAAAGTAATCAAATATGAAGTGATAAAAGAAATACCATCTCAAGGAGGAGAACCTATATCATGAAATAAAAATGTAATCAACAGGGGATGTGACAAATCCCAAGATGCTCGCAAGCATAAGGTAAGAGATATATCAACTGCAAGGCTTAAGGATGACAAAGAGAGGGATAACTATGAGAGCCAAGAGAGTTGTGAAAAGAGAGTTGTAAGAGCTTGAGAACGTGAGGCTGTTGTAGAAAGTTGTAGGGAATTGTCCAAGAAAGATAATAAGAGAAAGAGAGGAGAGTAATGCCAGAGCCCGAGCTAGAGAGATCCAGAGAGAGTGAATGAAGTGAAAAGATAGCTTTTAAAGAGAGGATAGGAGGGAAAAAAATATTCTTGGGCCATTACAAGGCATCTCAAGTCATTACTACTAACAAAAGGAGGAGACAAGTGGAAAACATGCTCAAAAATAGTTGTTTGAATGTTGAAATGTCATAGGATGTGAGCGCGACGTGTGAACATCTGTGTGGCATGCTAATGTCCAGACACATCACACTACAAAATGACAAGAATTGGAAAAGTATAAGATTTAATGCAAAGCTAACACACAAGGGTAGCTACTAAAAAGGGGTCTTGAGCATTCTATGAGGGGAGGAAGGTTGATGAAAGGGCTAAACTGAGCCTACACAAGTTCCAAGGGAGTGGACACTAAAGTGGATGCATGCACGCTAAAATAATTCTACTAAACATAAAAAACATCATGATACTAAAAGGATACTATAGAGGAAGTAGATAACTCTTTGAAACAAAGAAGCATGCCCCTAGGCTAAAGACTTACAAAACAAATACACTAGAAAAGAAAGACCTACACATGAAAAAAAATTTAGAACATAAAAAGATATTACATCATGGTGTTAGCACATATAAACACACACATAAGCACACAAAAAAATAAAGGATTTGAGTTAGCAAAGTGATAGAGACCTCGATGTAGAAGGTTGTCTTAATACTATGCATCATCCCCAAATTAAGAAATAAAACATAGAAGAATTCTTAAATGGAGAGAATAATGTAAGGATCGACTACTTCAAGAGATAATGCACCCAAAATTCAAGGAAGCAACCAATATCAAAGAGATAAAGAGCATACTCAAGATGAAGAAGATGCAAATATTCAATTTGGTATACATAATAGAGAAGAAAGAGAATTTAAGAGAGGGATGGAGAAGCTAGAAAGGAATGAAAATACCAAGAGAGATGGCTCCATAGGTCCTTAGACCCAAGGAGAGTTGAATAAATGCATCGTAGGTCCATAGACCTATGAAAGGTGAACAAAACGCTTTGTAGGTACTCTCTCCTAAAGAGTTGAACAAACTGCATGGGAGGCCCATAGACCAACGGTGAATAGATCCCATTGGATGAAAGCGCTTTACAGGTCCTCAGACTTGTAAAGAAGGCACCCTAGGTACTATCTCCTGAGGAATCCTGGTGTAGGGGACTCTATAGAGTTAGATTGGATCCTCACAAGTGATCGATCCTGGAAGGTAAGCTTGAACGTATCTAGTTAGGCTACCCCCAAGCAAGATGTTGGGATATGAAATAGTTCTAGTCAAGCTTCCCCCAAGCTAGACACCATAGAATTCATTTGAGATAAAAAAATTCAAAGGGGGTCCCTCAAGAACTTTTCAAGGCAGTAAGGGGGGCCACTCAAGGGGACACTCTGATTGAAAGATAAAGAGAAGATAGGGGGTCCTTAGAAGGATGCACATCATTAGAACACGTTATCACTGATCACTGCCACTAACATACAGGGGAGGAGAACCATGCAATGAATTAGAATATACAGGATAGAGGTAGACTATAGTATCACTTGTCATTTGAAGAAGATGTAGGTGCATCAACAAGTGAATGAGTGACGACACCTAAATCAAGTATTTTTTGTATTATATCCTTCAAGGCATTACATTCACTAGTGGAATGACCAAGGTCTTGATAGTATCATAGAAAAAATGTTTTTCTTTTATCATGCTTATGAAATTTCTTGTGTGTAGGAGAAGGAAGAGTAATCAAGTGGGATTAAGAAGCTTCAAAAAAATATTCTCTTGCTCATAAAAAGGATGTAGAGAAGGAAGCAACCCCTTTTCTTGTGAAGAAGAGTTAGATTGCTAAGAAGAGGAAGACACAAAGATAGCAAATAATGTATGATGAATCAATCCAAGAGAAAGAGGTTGTGTGGAAATCAAGTTTCCATTCAATCATGGTTTTCGTTTAGATTGTTCATTCAAGTAACCGAGCCCCAAATTACACTTAAAAGGCTCACATTATATAGGGACCTGAATTCCTTATTTATTGCACCCACAACCTTTACACCAATAGCCATATTTAGAAACAAACTTAAAGCCAGAGCCATAACATGTTTTCAAGTCTTGAGAAGGAGGAGGATCTTCATAGAGAGAATTATTCCAGCAATGGATATTATACTCCTCTACGAGATCACCATCAATATTATTGACAAAACTACCAACACTAGCCTCTTTAACATAAGCATGATCATCTTCCTCAGAAGGAGGAGGATCAAAATTAAGAACATTACAATTATTATTCACATTACCCTGTGATGTAGAAGAATAATCATATTTGATAGTGGGTTTGGATAATGCTATCAAAAGGTCTAAGTGGATCAGGTCAAATTTATACTCTCCAACAAAGGATTCTATAAAGTCTAGAGAATCCCAATCATCACCAATAAATTCATTCCTTTGAGAATTAGAAGGAGAAGACTTAGGATTTATTGCTTCAAAAGGATATTATTTAGGGACATATGTCTCTAGAGTTTCCTTTGCAATGAGTATTTTTGGATTAGACGTCAACACATTGGAAGGAACTCAAGGGATAAGAGTAGACACAATCGAAACCTGAGCGGTAGTTTCCATATCACTTAAGTGTATAGCCTCAAGGTCAGCCATGACTGTGACTACTCGATTATTGTAAATGAACTTAATAGATTTATGTAAGATAGATGGGACTTCATCCATAGCATGAATCCACATCTACCAATAAGAAGGTTATATGGTAATTTTTTTGACATAACATATACAAGCGTGGGTATAGTAATGGGTCTCAAACTCAAAGGTAAGAATATCATGCTTAGGGCTTGTCAATCGATATTATCAAACCCACGAATGACAACAAAAGAATCCACAAGTGAAGTTGAATCAATTTTAATCTTAGGAAGTTGATCAATGCTACATGCATTGAGCATTGAACCACCATCAATGAGAGTATGTATAATAACGATAGTATTAATATTAACTATAAGGATATGCTTGTTTCTAAACATATGGGGGCAGAAGTTCTTGGAGATAGAACATGATATTTGATGAATCCGCACAAATATAATCCATCAATACAATAAAATCCATCGGCCTAGCAGAGGTAGGCATGAGGATATTTTGTAAGGCTTCCTGAAGCATACCTTGATAAACTAGAGTAGATTGAAGGAAGTCCCATAGTGAGATCTTAGCCAAAGTAACACAAATTTTCTCAACAAGATTGTAATCACCATGTGCTTTAGTTGTAGGTTTAGGAGCTTAAGGAAGACTTGGTTGTGAAGGTCATAAAGAATCAGGTTAATTAACATTTTGTTTATTCTTTCTAGTATTATAAGTATGGGCTACTTCTCTATAAGAGCGAGCCTTAGACATATCAAGAGAGTTATTATCAAATGAAGCATCATTAATAGAAACGACCCTCTTAGGATAAGGACTAACTAGAGTTAGATAAATGATAGATCTCTTAGGTGTTTGAGGGGCAACAAAGACATAGATAACATTTACAGATTCATCACAACTAGTGGAATAATTATTTAGGGAAATATTCTCAACATCAATCCAGGGAGGATCAAATGTGGAAGGAGATTCATCATTCTCTAATACATCATCTCTAGAGGAGATTGCATTGGAATAGAGAAGAGATTCATCATTCACTAATGTATCATCTCTAGAAGAGAGTGCATTGGAATAAAGAGAAGGTAGAGTAACGTTAAGAAAAGTATCAATGATTTCATCTTCTTGCAACAATATATCCTTCAAAGAAAAAGGAATCTCATTTGAAGGATCAAAGATACAAAGTGACATGGGCAAAGCCAAGTCACTATCACATGCATGAAAAAGGAATAATTAACATTTTAAATATAATTAGATACTAAACTCATAAAAAAGGGTATTAAATTCATTTTGGATATAGGAAGTTAAATATGATAAATAATGAATACACAAGTTGGTTGATCTAGAGCAATCTAGGGGTGACAAAACTGAGAAAAATTGAGAATCCAATTTTTTTGATTTTTTCTATATTTTCTAGGTTCCAATAATTTGAATTTTTTGGACATATTTGAAGCAGAATTTGGGGTTGAAACTTGAGTAGATTAGTCCTCTTGGAGACCTTTCCAATGGTGTAAACGGTTTTGAATTCTGAGAATCGAGTGAAAAGTTATAACCCCACCAAGTTGGGGTAAATAAATTCTTAGTTTTTTGAAAAAGGTTATGATTCATGTTAGGTTCACCAACATGTAGAGAAGGGGGATTCACTACTCATGAGTCTCTTTATTATCAAAAGAATCCAAAGGGAAAAACTGCCCTTAACTACCTCAACGAACAACAAGAGAGTTCTAGAATCCGAAGGAGTAAATCAAAAAGGTTTCCTAGAAAAATTGACGAGCTCTCGATCGAAGGACAACAACATAGAACAAGGATAAAAGTGCAGCACATTAGATTCCTAGAGGTCTTCTAGAGACTCATACAAACTAGAAATTTAGAATATCACATCAAATAGAAAAGTGACTTATAAAAATTAGATTACTAAGAATTTCTAGAATGTGAGAAAGTCATAAGATGTAACAAACTGAAATAAAGTGAAGTATAAATGATAAAGTAAGAGAATAAGAGATACAAACTTCTCACAATAACCCAAGTAATGAAGCCTCTAGAACATGAATATCTTCAATACCTACATATGTAATATTGAGAGAAAATGTTGGGGTTGTATAGGGGTTTGCCTCAGTCAAACCCCTATTTTCGTGTTTCCACCTCCACAAACAACCAGATAGATAGAGAAAGTCAACAAAGTAAGCAAATATGAAGTGATAAAAGAAACCCCCACTCAAGGAGGAGAAACCGTATCTAGAAATATAGATGCAATCGATAGGCGATGTGACAAATCCCAAGATTCTCACAAGAACAAGGTAAGATACATATCAACTGCAAGGCTTAAGGAAGCTAAAGAGAGGGATAAGTGCAAGAGACAAGAGAGTTTTGAAGAGCACTATAAGAGCTTGAGAGCTTGAGGTTGTTGTAGCAAGTTGTAGGGAGTTGTACAAGCAATATAACAAGAGAAAGAGAGGAGAGGAATTTTAGATCCAGGGCTAGAGAGATCCAGATAGAGCGAATGAAGTGAAAAGATAGCATTTAAAGAGAGGATAGGAGGCAAAAGAAGATTCCCAAGTCATTATAAGGAATCTCGAGCCGTTAACACCGACAAAATGAGGGGACAAGTGGAAAACATGCCATGAAATATCTTTCTAAACATTGAAATGGCATAGTCCATGCAAACACAGTGCGTGGATGTTCATGTGGTGTGCTAGTATCTAGACACATCATGCTACAAAATGACAAGAATGAGAAAAGCATAAGGTTTAACACAAAATTCATGCATAAGGGTAGCTGCTGAAAAGGGGTTGTGAGAATCCTGAGAGGGGAAAAAGGTTGATGCAAGGGCTAAAATGAGCCTACACAAGTTCTAAGGGAGTGGAGACTAAAGCAGATATAAGAATGTATGTGAAATTGCAAGGGGTGCAATTTTATAACATTACACTTACAAAGTAAACTCCAAAGCAAACTTGAAAAGTTGAGATTTTCATCCTTTACACAATTATATAAAACCCTTTGTGATTATCAAAATATGAATTGCGTCCGTGATGTGAAAAATCCCCCTAATCATCTTGAAAATTCTGAAACCATCACTCAGAATAGTTACCAGCCTTTCAAGAAGCAGAATAAGGGCTTTTTACAGTTAGATTCCACTCAAAAAAGTTAAAAAACTAATAGCCAAGTGGCTGCTATAAAGACAACAAATTCATTTGGGGATAGGGATAGAGAGTTCACTCCTTTACCCGATACCCTTCATAATATCATATTGAAACTTATTGAGAAGAATTTTTTTACCTTACCTCTTGTTAGAGAGTGTGATCCTAATATAC
The DNA here is from genome assembly GCA_007115665.2 of Sequoiadendron giganteum. Lineage (NCBI taxonomy): Eukaryota > Viridiplantae > Streptophyta > Pinopsida > Cupressales > Cupressaceae > Sequoiadendron > Sequoiadendron giganteum. The sequence continues at coordinate 645,170,977 of CM021102.1, forward strand.
CATTTGCCAAAGGATTTTGAATAAATTCCTATTGTGACTATCATCAACAAAATGGACATGGTACATAATACTATAAGCATCTTAAACATCTTGTGCAAGACCTTATTGATTCTAATCACTTGCAAATTGGAGGTTTGAATGATCAAGGTAATAAGTTTGTAGCCCCTCCTAACCAAAATTTACAAATCTTTACAAATCTCATGCCCAAGAAAACTATTTCATTTGTCAAAGCTAGTAAAATGAAGAATGATGTGATGAAGGTTGACACAGATGATGAAAACATACAAGATATTGAAGAAGAAAAACTGATTGAAATGATAGAATTTATCAAAGCTAGACCTCATAAGGGCTCAATTAAAAATTATCTTGACATTTATTTCTTGCAAAATGACATACTTAAACATGCACCTGATGGTCCTCTTTACATAGCTGGCTGAATCAATGATAAGCCCACTAATAGGATATTGATTGATCTTGTCCGTGGAGATAATGTGATCACTGAAGAATTCTTATATGTGCATGAACTATATAAAGATACATATGAAAAACCAAAATCATGGATCAAGATGCATAATGGTTTTTCTTGTCCTACAATTGGCTCGATAGATCTCCCTTTAAAAGCCAGACTAGAAACATTAAATGTCTCATTCACCATCACCCTCTAATTAGACAAATTTTATGATAAGCTAGGCTATCCATGGCCTCGCTCCATGAATTTTATCCCTTCGTTTGTTCAAAAATGTCTAAAGTTTCCCTTTGGAAATTATATCTTTATTGTGCATCATAGTGAATTTAATCCTGCATTGACCCGAGGGAGATTTTCTTTAGATTTCTTTTGACTCGAGCCTATGGAACCTATTAAACCTTGTGAGGAATTTCTTAAATAATACAAAAAGTTCAAATTAAAGAAAATAGTAGAATTATCCCTTTGAAATATGCCTCAATCTATAACTGAATCACCTATCCTTGACGAAGAAATGATTGAGCTGAAAGCCCTTCTGATCATCCAAGAACAACCTATAGCAAGTCCTCCTAACATTTCCTATAAGAGACCATGAGATAACCAAAACAATCATGTTGTCCCTCCTTGAATCAAACAAGTTTATAAAGTTAGACAGAAAGCGGTTGAACAAGCTACTATTGTTTCTTTTATTTGTCCCAAGGAAGAGAAGGAACCTATGATTGACAAATCCACTCTTACACAAACATAAATTGATAATAGAATCAAAATAATTTGAATTGATAGAGATTATAGGCATAGACATCATACTATTGCTCATAAGTTACAAACTCAAGAAGACAAGAACAACATAAAAAATAAAAATCTGAACTTACCTGAAGCAAGTATGATGACCCTATACCCTCACCATAACATAAATAAGAGCATTCCATGGAAATTATCATTCAACCTCCCATTGTGATTAATTTAAATGATGACATTTACATTACAAAGATTGATGAAGAAGTGCATGATGAGTTAAATACATTTTCTTCTTCCTCTATGAACTTAAATGGAAAATCTCCTAAAAATAGTGTTGAAATTGATGCTTCCCCTAGTTCAACACTTGCTCTTGTCTCTTTGTCTAGTTTTTTGTATTCCATTTATACAGACTGAGATTGGGACGTAGACGACCTGCTTTAGGTTGACTCGCATGTGCCTTACTAGTCTTTTAATTTTTCATATTTATTTATGTGGTCCCCTGTGATGTTTCATTTGATGTATCTCTCTTTGTGAAATTTCTCTATATGTACCTACATTCTTCTCTATGTTGTAAACATCATCTTTTTTATTTGTCTTGTTTTTCTCCTTTTGGGGATGATGCAAGGTGTCGAGATATCCATGTCTCTTCCATATTGACCCAAAAGCTTTTCCTTTATCTTTTTCATTTATCTTGTGTTTTCCTTTTGGGGATGATGCAAGGCATCCAAACATTTAGGTTTCTTCCATGTTGAGCCAAAAGGATTTTTCTTTATTTTTTCTCTCTTTGTGTCATTTCCAATTCTATGAGTATTTGGGGAATGATGAAATTTTTCAGCTCTATAATAACAATGTATCAAATACATATTGAACTCGAATCTATAGATCCCTTATGTATTTCTAGGGGCAACCCTTCTTTCCTATTTTATGATGTAGCTTTATTTTGGACATATGACTTGGCATAGGATTTTCTGAGGAAAGCTCTCATGTATTAGGAACAAGCATTGCCACTTTAAAGTAATCGCTCACAGTAATGGTGTTAGCAACCGCTTTAAAGTGGGGGCATACATCGATGACATTTTTCAACATATTTCATGGTGTGATTTTATTTTTTCCTGTGGCGTTTTATTTTCTTGGTGGTTTCATTGGGTTTGATGTCCTCCAAGAGTGTGATATTTCTAAGCATACGATCCCCCTTTGTGGCATGATGCAAAATTAGAGGCATCCCATAAGTGGCGATCTAATATTCTTGACTTGTCCTCTATTGGAGACATAAGGCACAGTGTTCCCTAAGAAGAATACCTTACAAAAATAAAGGAAAATACCCTTAAAAAAAATCTTATAGACATGACATTCAAAAGCATAAAAATCATAGCATTGTGGTGCCTTATTGAAGTTATAAGGTGGATATATTTGGTATGGTTAGTATGATGAGAATCCAACACACTGGTATGACTTTCTCATTGTACAATGATGAGCCAACACACTAGCATGCCTTTCTCACTAAACCACCTACTTGTGGCAACCCACCTAGTGGATAGACTAAGGCTCCACTACCACAAAGCGAGCATACATGATTGAGATAACTCACTTAGTCAACACACTAAGTTTCCACTACCCTAGAGTGAGAAATGTATGTTACAAACAAATAGCCCCATTCCACATCACGTTGGAATGGTTGTTCTTGATCCTTTATTTTTTTCTTTGATTTTCTTGGCCTTTCATAGGGAATGGTTATGTATCTTTTTAATTGTTGCATACTAAAGTGTCTTGAATGTCTAATTTAGTGTGATTTTTTCATGGGGGAAAATGTAGTAACGAAAAAATTATCCCTTTTCCTTACCTAACTTGGGAATAATTGTTATTGAATTCACCTAATTGTGCCCTGGTTCAGTGTTGTAATGTGTTGTACACATTCATGTTAATCTAGGGCCACATTTAAAAAATATGTACTTAAATTGTAACTTATTTATGGTGTTGTAAAGTGTTGCAATGCACTTTCACACTTATTGAGGGTTTCAATAATTCATTGTGACCTTAATTGAGCTTAATTAGCCCATTTAATTTAAATTTAAGCCTTATTAATGACACCTTCCGAAGGATCTATCCCAACACTCAATAATCAAATTGCATAAGATTTAATTTGGGAAAATCAAGGTCCTAGAAAATGGTGCTAGGACCCAATCGCCTTTAGTGGCGAATGGGTCCTCTCCACATAGGACCTCCCTTTCTATGCATTTTTGAGGTGGGTTTTTGATGTTCTTTTCACCCCTTGAAGCAACGTCCTAAAAACTTGTGCAAGGAACCATTCGCCTTTAGTGGCGAATGGGTTCTCCTCACATAGGAAACCTATTTTTTAATTTTATTTTGGCGGAATTCTAATGATTTTTAATTCTAGATCTGGTGTCAGCTTGAATTATTTAAATTTTTGGGTTAATCTCTAGATTTAGTATAAATATGGGGTTAATTCACATAGTTTCATCCTAATAATCCTAGCAAATTTGAGAGAGCATCTGAATACTTTACAAGAGAAGTATAGAGCTCTTCAGGAGCATTTCCAAAGGATTTTAAAGTTAGATTATCAAGAGTTTATTGCATAAATTCAAGATCATTTCATCATGTCAAAGGCATAGTGCATTCAAGCATGTTGTTGAGCTAAGATAATTTGTTTAGCATTGAATATCCACTTGCAAGAATTTTTACACATCTTATTTGAGATCAAGATCTACATTCTTCATGGCCACTTCATGTTAGTTTTCAGATTTATACTCCAAGACAACTTCCAAGGTATCAACATTTCATCATTTCGTGTTCATGCTTCAATTTCATTATTTCATCATCTGGTTTAATTACCTACGAGGTTTTTGACTTAGGAAAACCCCTATTAACTAACAATCAACAAGTTTTTCTTCTCTTGAATGTGTACTTCCAAACTCACAAGTTAAAGATCAAGTTTAGAACAAGTTTGAAGCAAAATTGTCATTCATAGTGCAAGAACATAGAAAGAAGGCTACATAATTTTCTACAAGTTTCAGGAGCTGAAAAATGAGGATTTGAGAGTGCAAGAATCAAGGAACAAAACAAAAAATTTAGTTTCAAAAACCAAAATAGGGGCCCATTCATCACTAAAGGTGAATGATTCCTATGTGCCCTAAAAATAGCCTTCTTGCAACAAGGTAAACATCATTTTGAGCTCTAAAAACTCCCCTCATAGTTGTTATAACAATTAGGGTTAGTTTATGATTGTTATTTGCATTGCATCACACCCAAAACCACATGTCTAGGGGAGAGAATTAGTGTTCTATCATTTTGATTTTGGTAAACCCTATTTTTCCCCCTAATCACTCGATAACTCCATTTTGTTGTGGGTTGTATGGAGTTATCTTATGTCTCTCAATCTCATTCTATTTACAGAAATTTTCAAACTCTACATAAAAAACTCGCCACCATTGTTAGTCCTCAAACATTTAATCTTTCTACTAGTCTAATTTTCTACCAAGGCCTTAAACTCCTTAGACCAACTAAAGACTTGAGCTTTACTTCTAAGAAAATAAATTAATGTCCTTCTACTATAATCATACATGAAAGAAAAAAAATATACAAATTTGAATAACAAGGGAACATTCATAGAACCAAAAAAAATCTTCTTGAACATAGTCCAAAACCCCAAAAGACTTGTGGGAACTAGAGTGAAAAGAAACACGATGTTTCTTTCTATAAAAAAAATGTTCACAAAAATTGAACTTGAGATTACAATCATCAAGGACTTCAACAAGGCTCTTAATTTTTTAGGGTTCTAAGACCCTTCTCACTGATGTGACCAAGTCATTGGTTCCATAGAATTGTCTTCTCTACAAGAAGGTTCTTCTCCATGGAATGAGCACCCTTAGGTACCCAAAGTGCATGACCATTGGATGTAGCTACAATAGAATTATTCTTTGCATGATCCATTGATGAGGATGAAGAATCCAAAGGTCTCTTCTTCAATATATTAGAAGAAATATTTCACAATGCATCCAACTTGAACACCCTTAGTCAACACCATACCTCCTCATCATCTTGCATCCTCCACTAGAGAAAACAACTTGCACTCCTGAATCATCTAGTTTAACCACAAAAAGTAAGTGTTGTGCCAAACCCAAGATGTGAAAGACACCATCAATCCTCTCCACTCTTCCATCAAGAAATCTGATTCTGACTCTTCCACGATTAACAATCTTTATGTGAGAATTGTCACCCAGATATGACTTACCACCATCATACTCCTCATACTTTGAGAACCATCCTCTATGATAAGTCATGTGGAAAGAAGCACCCGATTCTATCAACCACACATCCTCCAATGCATGGGTTGCCAAGGTTAGAAAAATTTCTTTTGCTTTAGTTTGAGAAGATTTATCAGATTTAGAATTAGAGAATGACTTGTTTTTCTTCTTCTCCTCCTCCTTACAATATTTCCAAAACTGACTAGTTTTTTTGTAGTTCCAACATTTGGCCTTGGACTTCTTGGTAGGAGACTTAGACCTCCCCAGAGACTTAGATTTAGACTTCTTTTATTTCTTATTTCCATTCTCCTTTGGTCTACGATGAACAAAAAGTGCCTCCATGGTCATCTTAGAAATTTTTATCTACATTTCTTTAGATAACAATGAAGCAACCACCTCATCCATCTTGAAATTAGTTGTTGTGCTTCCAATAACCATCACTAGGTGATCCCATCAATCCAAAAAAGAAATAAAATAGGAGCATACAATGGTCTTACTCTTCAATCTTGTATCCAATGGAACCCAATTGTGCAATCAACATGTTAAATGCATTTTAATGATCTTCTATGGATCCTCCATCATCCATCTTCAGAGAATACATTTTCTTTCTTAGGAGCAACTTGTTCACAAAGGGTTTAGCTTGATAAATGTCTCCAAGTTTCTTCCAAAGGTATTTTTGTAGTCTTCTCTTCATGAACATTCAAGAGAAAAAAATTATCCAAACAAAGTCTTATTAGAAACTTGGCTATTTGATCCAATAGATCCCAATTTACCTAGGTGTTTGTAGCTAGTTTGGTTCTGGATATGACAAATCATAGATTTTTGTCTATGAGCATATCCTCTATTTTAATCTTTTAGGGTTCAAATTTTGTGTCATTCAAATCATCCCTCTCAATCCTTCTAGATATTCCTACCATCTCTTTCCTACAACAAGGTCATGAAACACACATCTATAAAATTCCCACTGAAACAAAGATCAAGTCAACAAAACCCTTCTAACCCAACAAAGGAATCAAGGATGGTTGGGCTCTTATACCAACTGAAAGGAAGTCAGGTGAGAAGAAACAACTTCCTACACTAATCTAACTAGGGGAGAGAAAAAAAAGATTCTACTAACACCTTATAGAGTTACAAAAAGAGAATCATATAGAAAGAAGAAGATAGGATTTCAAGTACACATAAAGAAATAACACCAGATATATGTGGGGAAAACCCTTTCAAGTAAAAAACCTGTGTCCAAAATTATAGTACATATATATTATATCAAATAGTGTATACAATGTAGCTCCAAGTACAAAAATTCTTCAACAATTTTTTCAAAACAAACACCTATTCTATAGTGAATGCGATAGCACTTCGTTACCCACAAACAAACTATACATTCTACAATGCAAGGCATATAATGTATAAAGAGATGCAAGCTTAAAGAAGCATCTAGAAGAGGATAGGCATCCAAATACAAATGAAACAATCTCCCATGCCATACATAAGATTCAAACACATGTACAATATTCCCTTACACCTCTTACAATCGTCATAAAATTTGATTCTTCCTCCTAAAGCTTAGGTTCCAAAAATATGTTAATAATACCTATGGTAGATGCATCAAAACTATCTTAAAATCTTCCATAATTACAACACATATAGCTATAAAATAATCTGTCATAACTGATCGAGAATATCCTATTCTCTTACAACCTATCATAACCCAAATTGGGTGCCAAATTTCACCATGCAAGAAGATGCCTTATGACACATCATAGAATTTTTCATAAGTCTAAGATTCCAAAGTGGGATGCCTACCTCCACTTGGGATGATGATGTGTCATCTAGTCACCTCCATTTGGGATCCCACCAAGCTAATGGATTGAAATTTATGACATGACATTGTAGGAAATTAAATATTGAAACTGAATACAATAATATATTAAAAATAATGTTAGGAATCTAAGGTTGATACACCTTAATCCCAACACTTATGGCATGCTTAACTTTGACATTAATATTAGTTAATGTTAGAAGAATGAAGAAGGAAACCTCCAGTTTGTTGTCTTTGTTGTCACTGATGCCAACATTGTTTTCTAACTTATTATCTACCCATCTAGTAAACTATGTTCATGCTATATTGATCCAGTAATCTGGTCTGAAATCACTCTGAAGTGTATGCTAGCTCATAAAATTTTGATATGTTTTTCAAGAGTCTTAGATGCAGTTGTGATCGGGGAATCAACAATTTTAGTTGAACAAGTTGAAAGTTCTGAATGATAGAAGTTTGGCTTACAGTTTTGGTATGTTTCTCTTTTGGATGAGTTGCTCATAAAGTTCATGTTTTATGAAGGCTTGCTCTTTAGGTTCGTGTTGACCTAAATTGTGTATTGCATTCCTAATTTTGAGCACCAAAGAAGTTTTGTTGTGTATAATTACATCTAATTAGGTTGACCTAATTGATGTATGAACCATGTGTATATGAAATATCTTTATATTGAGCATATATATTTGAGATATACATAGATGTACCAAGTGTGTGTGTGACATAGTGAGATAGAGAAGGTATGAAAATGTGAATATATGTGACAGTGTGATATTGTTGAGCGGGTGATAGTTGTTGATAGTTGTATCTACAAACTGGTGAATTTTTTTATCTTGAGCTTAATTGGAACTATACTCACCACTCTAAAGGTGCATTCCTTTTAGTTCACATGTCTTGCAATGAGCCATATATTTTTGTATTCTAGCGATAAGCCGTAAATTTTGTACTCTAGCTATGAGCCTATCAAGGACAGTGTGTCCTGGAAATGTTCGATGTAATATTTTATAACTAGTTATAATATACTGTGAGATAATCCTCACCATTTTTTTTCCACTTTGGGTTTTCCACATAAAAATCCTAGTGTCTATGTGTTGTGTGATGTTATGTTCATTTCCATGTTCTTACTTACTGCTGCAACAAGATACATTGTAATAATTGCATGGTTGGTAATCAATTGGTTTAGTAGAATACCGATTCACCCCCCTCTTAATATTTTGTGTTCAACATTGGTATTAGAGCTTGGTTTCTTTTGAGAAGCTTAACAACTTGAGGAAGATCTTGAAGTTTGAACACATGACTAATAAAAAGTATCTTGTTCCTCTGGAAGAGATCTCTGCAACTAAAGAATTTCATGTTTCTCTTAAAGATCTAGACAAAAATGAAGATGAGAAAGAGTCTCTAAAGGGAAACCTGAATGAAGCTAATGAATGCATCGGGAAACTAAGAGAGAAAATCAAAAAGATCAAAGAAATCCATAGAGAATTCAGTGATTAGTTGAAGAAGGCAAATGAAGACATCACCAAACTAAAGTTGCAAGTGGTTGAAAAGAAAAGAATTGAAGAATGTCAGAAAGATGAAATCTAGAGAAAAATTGATGAATGCACAAATCTTGAACAAGAAGTGGTGACATAGTGAAGGAAAGAGATAGTGAAGAAAAATTTAAACCAAGTACTACAAAGCTTGATGAGTTGATTGCATTTTAGAAACCAACAAAGGATAAAGGCGGTCTAGGACTTGAAGAAGGAAAAATTTCAAAATAAAATCAAGTTTTGAACAATCAAAGCAATGAAAGGGAGACCAAGAATCACATAAGCAATACCAAAAGGAATCATATTCGATAGCCTAATGCTCAAAGGTACCCATCTTTCAATGAAATTTATTTCTCATGCAATAAATTTGGTCATAGAGCAACTGAATGTATAAATAGAATGAACAATAATGTTGGATTCTTTATTGTACAATGCTTTGCTTGCCATAAATTTGAGCATAGATCTATAGAGTTTAAAAGTCAAAAAATGATGAAAATATTCAATATTGGTAGAATAAGTAAATCTTTGCAAGGCTATTGATATATATATGTTATGATTTTAGACATAAAGCTAATCAATGTAGATCAAGGATAAATCCAAATCAATTTAGTTAGAAACAAGTTGTGTGCTACACCTGCAATAAACCAGGACACATTTTGAAATTTTGCAGAAGCAAAATTGAGAAGAAAGCTAATCCTGAACAAAAGAACAAACCCGTAAACAAAGTGGATCCTATTGAAGCAAGAAAAGATGAAAAATATCTAGAAGAAAAATAGAGAATGTGAGAATAAGGATGATTTAGATGCATTTGTACCAACACTTGGTGTAGATACCTCTTCTAAAATTTAAATCCAACAATGGTTTTAGGGGGAGCAATAACTATGATATATAACAAACCCCTGACATAGGAAATGCCAAATAATGACATTAGGAAATATGGTGTATGTGTCTTTTTGGAGATGTCAAAGAAGTTTCCAACATAAAATATGAAAATTCAATGAATTGTGGCAGATTTTAGATTTTACAGTACACTTTACAAGGTGTTTATCATCTTTTGAAGTTGGAGTGCATTTAACGCAAAATTAGGGAAAAATTGGTAAGTCATAAATTAAGGAACTAAAATCAAATTAAGTCACATTTGAAAATTGGAAGAAGCAAAGTGATCTAAAGAAAGTTGAAAATAAATTCAAAGAAATTGGCATCAAACCCTAGTTCTCGACAAAGTGAGAAAAGGCGTTTCACTATTATCTGAACTTTGTGGGTTTTAATTTGAACCTACTTTACAAGTAATTTAAGGAAAATAAATGCCTACTCCTATTGTTGTAGAAGTTTTCGAGAGACCCCAACCCAAATTCAGAAGTTATTCCATGAAATTCTTCAAAATTTACCCCTTGGGTGTGTTCTCACACATTCTAGTTAATGTTTTACCCAATGAAGACACCAGAAGATACATTCAAGGAAAGTGTGAAGAATTCAAGCACTAAGAACTTAGGGATTTATGGATAGAAGAATTGACAAGAGATGATCATTTTGTGAAACCGGAATATGAAAACCTAGTATAGAAGAAGCTAGATGTGTGGAATTGGTTCCCTAAATTTTCAAATGAAATGGACTCCAAATTTTTTAGGATGGCTCTAAGAAGGGTGCATGATAAATTTATGTCGACAAGTGTAGCAAGGTTAATCACCAAGGAAGTGATTCAGGATTTAATTGGTATTTGTGCCATTGGACCTTTGCTAGTGCTGAAAGATATGAAAAATGATGTAGTTATGAAGCTAATTGGAGCCAAATTTGATAGGAGATCTTTGAATACTAGGCCTATCATAAACCCAACTACGAAGTATGTTGCTATCATGATTGGAAAAAAAATATTTTTTACCAATCGATGGAATTGTATGTCTGCCATAATAATTCATACCACATACAAAATGGTAGTGAATGAAAGATACTGTGATTTGTGTGAGTTTCTCTCACAACAAATTTTGGATTTTTCTATCTAAGATTAATCAAGAAAAAGAAACACTCCTTTAAGTTCAGGACATTGGTAGTTTTTCTACTATTTTACTTCTTAAGGGAGATATCGGGAAGGAAGAACATCATATGGGAACGCAACAGGCCAGTTTCTCGTCAAATTTTTGAGCACCTACATAGTCTTGGAGACTGTGAACTTAAAAATTCCCAAGCTCCCTTCAGGTGAGTTTATTTTTTCCTAAGTATTGGCCACACCTCTATGCGGAATAGGCAATATCAAGCCCATTTGTGCAAAATATTTTGTGAATACCACCACTTTTCAATCGAACGCTCCTCGTGAGGTTTCATTGCATCACTTTTCAAAAAATCTTGTGCCAGGCTTCCACATGTCAAACATTCACAATATTTTGTAATTCTTTGCATCGCTTCCCTTTCGGGCCCCGATTGCACACCACGTAGTATTAGCTCATGCATATTTTTGGGCAAACCCCACCTTCAACACGGTATGTTGGAGACCTCCACGTGTATTCGTAGCACAAGTTATTTTTCACTCAAAGGGAAGGATAAAATTTGAGTGTCGATTGCTTGTCATGTGATCTTCTAAAGACTTCGTCACAAGAGAAAACTAGGCAGGTGACAAATTATCACCAGCTACCATGTTCTGTAACTGCCACCATGAATGGATTGCACATGTCATTGCTCTGGATTATTGGGACCACTACCATCATTTTCAAGGGATGCATCCATCCCTTGGGAATCCTCATTCATGGCCTGAATCTTTTTGATTGTAATGGCCAAAGGAAAATCATTGCTAATGCATCATTACTCATGATCGAAGAATATTTCGTGGTAGTTGCTCATCAAGCTAGGTTTTCATTATAAATATTGCTTCTTCTTTCAAAGCAAAAGGGTTCCAATTTTAGTTCAAATTCGAGCAGAGGAATTTTTAGAATAACTAGGCCTTTAATTTCTTTATTAGATTATTGTGAAGAACTCATAGATTGTGCCATTGTTCGACCTTTCTGTTTTCTTTGATATTTGATAAGTTTTACTGTGCCATTATTATACTGGATGTTTCATTCCCAAACTTCTATAAATTAATACAAGTTTTATGGTTTAGATCATGTCTTGGACTCTTCTTTCCATTCTTCCTTTATTTTAGATCCCCATTCTGAAACACAATAGACTACCCATGGGCCCTTAAGTCAAATGCCCAAGTTAGATTTACCTTGCTAAACATTTAAATCTCAGTGTATCACCTTAGTTAGATCCCTTTATTTTATATTTGCTTCCTTTTCCCATTCAAAACCCCAATTATAGAAGAAGTCAGCTTCTTTAAAATCTGGAGGTACTTAGTTTGGTGCAATAGGTCCCCCCTAAAACTGAATTTCCCACAAAGGGATGTTACCTTGCCAAATTTTGGCATCAACAATTTTTTTTTCTTTCCTAGCATGCCCGGTGGGACCTTAAACAATAACCAAATCAAAAGGGTGTGGAAGTCAACGACCTATTACTAGGTTGTGAATCATAAAATAAACTTAGCTTGTTAGAGTCCCCATTGGTAACAACTCATACCCAAAATCACCTAGTAAAAACCTTTAGATCCTAGCCATAATTTTGATCACAAACCAAAATTATGTGGCTTGGCATGTCTTAAGTCCCCTTGTTGCCCCAACAGAACTTGCCATATGGGCCTCTATCCCAGTCTGATCTAAAATCTATTCCAAAGTTCCCTAGAGATGGCTCAAGAAAACCATCTGAACATCTACAAGATGTTGTGGACATGTGTTTGGTGCACAGAGTAACAAATCAGAATGTAGTGTTGAGATTTCTTGCAGCCTCTTTCATAGGGAGAGCGCTAGATTGGTATCACACTCTGCTTGCCAATACCATCGACACTTGGGATCAGCTCAGAGACCCCTTTTTTGAGATATTCTCAAATGAAAGAGATAGATCTTTGTTATACCACCAACTATAAACAATAAAATGGGCCCCATTTGAATCCATGATAGATTTCAATGCCTGATTTTATACAACTTGGCAAAGAATGTAGAATACCATCTGGCCACCGATTGAGCTAGCATTTATGTTCTACTTAAATTCCATCAATGCTGACATTTATATGATGAACCAATCACTTGGCAAAACCACATTACTAGATGCATACACCATAGCGGTGAAGGAAAAGAACAATTTGATTGATGTCGAGAAGTTTCCACCTCACCCCATCATGCCAATATTCCTCGAAGTATCAGCTTCTAATTAGGAGATGTCATCTACTAGCACAACCATTCCTCCATCACCGTCTATATACACATCCAAGTGCACAACCAAATGTTGATCCTACATTTGGCACTACAAAGGATGAGATGAGCAACATAAGGGAGATATTACAGAACTTGACAAATGAAGTAACCACTATCAAACGCAACCAAGCTGCTCCTCTGAGACCAACCTATCAAAGTTATCAGGGTAAAAAACCATCCTACCAACAAAACCAATATTAAAGAGGCACGCGCACAACTCCACCAACTCATAAAAATAACCAAATAGTACCAGTACCAACTTCGTTGGGAACTGCTCAGAAAAGTACAAGCAGGGAGCTGACTAGAGGACAAAACAATTTCGCCAAAGATTTCAATCCTTGGTGTTATCCTTGTGGTGATGCTCATATGCCTCAAAATTTTCCACGTGGAAATTTATAGCATAAATTTTTGAACAATGTAGCCGAGGCACAACGACGAGTTCGAGAGGGTATACATACACTTCTTCAAATGGATGATGCAGTTCTCACCTCATAGATGCAAGGAATGCCCCTGGAGAAAGAAGGTGGCATAGAGCCTCACCATGTCCTCCTCTCATGGATGGACGAGGATGAAGTGGTTTTCACTTATGTAGCATCCACATCGATGACCTCAAAAGTGGAGTCTGACTATAACACTCGATCGAAGAGAATATTCACTGGCGATTCGGTCACTCCGTAGCCTAGGAATATTTTGCGCCAACTCGTTGGCCCTTCTATAATTTCTCTTGAGCCTCAAATATGAAAATAAATTATCACCAAGGAAAACAAAAAAAATCCTCCAAATCCGTCACCAATCAACGCGGTGGGACAATTGAAGAAATATTCCACTAATGTGTACCTTTGGGATATCTTAGCCATTCCAAAATAGAAATCATTACTACAAGAGGCCCTCCTGAAAGATGCAGTTCCACAACCAACAAAACAAGATTTTGAAAGGACCATCGACGCATCACCTCTAGCCAAAGTTCTTGCAAACACTGTAGACGAGGCTCTGTTAGAGGGAAAAGGGGAGAAGCCAAAACCTAAACCCTTCTTCCTAACTCTCATTATAGGGAAAAAATTGTTACACAACTCCATGATTAACTCTGATGCTAGTACCACAATCATGCCCAAGCAGATAGATGAAGCCTTAGGACTTAGCTATGATCCCCTAACAAGAGGAGTTAAGACCAAGCATGGAGCAAAGATGAATATTGTATTAGAATCCCTTCATTCAGATCATGTGGTCAATGAAGACATGATCAGCTACGAGGCTACCCATACTCCTCCCACAAGAGAAGAAACTAAAGTTGCTCAAATCTCTTACACTAAAGAAGAAGTCATCAGTAGCAAGTTGGAAGGAGGAGAGAAGGCGATCGAAGACAAAGCCAATTCTGAAGAAGCATTTTTGAGAAACTATGCAGATACCAATCCTTTTGATAATTATCATACTACTAGTTTGGGAACCTACGTCATCTATGAGGAAGATCAAGAGTTGTCAAAGATAGCAAAGGACTCTGCAGCTGAGCAAAATTCAAAGCTATGGACATTGCACTTTGATGGTGCAAGATGAAAAGTAGGTGTTGATGTCGGGATACACCTAAAATCTCCGAAAAACAAGTAGATTCTTAGATCCTTCAACTTTCAATTTTCCTACTCAAACAACAAGGCTGAATATGAGGGTCTTGCGCAAGGATTGAGCCTTGTGGAGCGCATAGGTGTCAAGAAAATAAAAGTGTTTGGGGATTTTGAACTCATAGTCAATCAAGTTAGAAAAACCTCTGGTATGAAAAATGTGCACATGCGATCTTATAGGCATTGAGAGCTCCAAATATTTTAACATTCATGTGGTACCAAGGGAGAAAAATTCAGCTAAGAATCGCATGGAAATAGTAGGATCTCAATTCGATCCTATTTCTGACTTGATGAAGAATGTACACGTAGTGCAGTTTATCATTTGACCATCCATTCTAGGTAATGATCAGAGATGGCAAGTATTCGAAAGTGATGAACACATTTCTTTGTTCATTCAACAATCAGCTCTAGCCAAATATTGAAGAAGCATACAAAGCATAGATCATCCAATTAAGATCAAACAAACTTCTGAAAAGGTTGGTCACACTCAAAAATCTATTCGATTGTGATGATGCAAGAAATGATAGGAGAAAATTTGTGGAGAACCAAGCGAACTATTCCAACCTGGAGGTCGAAGGTGGAAGAAAACTAAAAGTTGGAAAAGAAGTCCCACAACATGACAAAGATAGGTTGATACACTTCTACGAAGCATACGAGGGATTCATAGCTTGGTATTATAACAAACTTAGAGGGTATGATCCCAACATCATCTAGCATACCATAAAACTCATGGAAGGTGCTAAACCTGTCCGAAAAAAACAAAGGCCTCTCAATCCAAAGATTGAAGCCCTAATGGTACAAGAGCTAGGGAAGCTGATCCAATCAAAGATCATGTTTCCAATTAAACACAGAACCTAGGTATCTAATCTCGTGCCAGTCTGAAAAAACAATGAAGACATTCATCTTTGTGTTCACTTTCATGACTTGAACATAGCATTATTAAAAGATCATTATACACTCCCTTCCATGGAATCTATTCTATAAACCATGGCAGGTTCATAAATGTTTTCTCTACTAGATGGCTTCTCAGGTTACAATCAAGTTCAGGTTAAAGCAGAAGATCAGTATAAAACAACGTTCACCACCAAATGGGGAACATTCACATATGCCAAAATGCCTTTCATCCTATCAAATGCGGGAACTACCTTCCAGCGTGCAATGCACATCGCCTTCAATGAACTAATCAATAGGATCATCCTCATCTATTTAGATGACTTGACTGTGTTTTCTGAATCCAAAGAAGACCATTTCGATCATCTAGAGATGGTCTTGAAAAAATTCCAAGACTTCGTGGTATCCTTGAACCCCAAAAATTATGTTTTCGGCGTGCTGCAAAGCAAGCTACTAGGGCACGTAGTTTCCAAAGATGAGATTGCTATTAATCCTAATAGGGTAAAGGAAATTAGAGAGCTGCCCCTTCCAATCAACAAAAAAGGAGTTCAGTCCTTTCTGGGGAAGGTAAAATTCATAAGCAATTTTATCTCTGATTTTGCAAGAATAATTTGGCTAATCACCCTAATGTTAAAACAGGACCAATTATTCAAATGGACAAAGGAAGCAAAAGAATCCTTCAAGAAGGTAAAGGATGTTATTTCTTTGGCCTCTATGCTGGTAAATCCAGACTTGTCCAAAGACTTCTTGATGTATGTTTTTAGTAGCGAGACAAGCATTGCCACTATTTTGACCTAGAAGGACAACAAAGGAAATGGAGAACATCTGATAGCTTTTCACTCCTGAACCTTGAAGGAATATGAGGTGAACTACAAATTCGGCGAAAGATAAGTGTTCACAATTGTAAAGGGACTCAAAAATTTCTGACATATGATATGTTGTAGCAAGGTGATCATTTATGTCACACACTCTAGTGTGCATGAATATATTATGGAAGGTGAAATCACTGAAAAGAGAGCCAACTAGATCACTAAGATCCTAGAATACTACATCGAGGTCAAGCCTACAAAGACTATCAAAGGAAGAGGGTTTTGTGAATATTTGGCACATAGAAAAGAGATAGAAACAAAAGAAAAGCAAGTGGGGGTGATCCTGATGAATGAATTTGAACCCAAAGGATGCTTTCTAATGGATAGGACCAATATGCATATTGGAAAATATTTGTTAGGCCTTTCGTCTCAAAAAAGAAGGTTCTATCGATTGCAAAATAGTGGGTATGCAATCATTGAAGGGGTTCTCTTCGGGAGAAATTTCAATGGTATCTTGTTACGATGTGTCACTATGAAGCAAGTAAGGAAAATTCTTGACACATTCAACAACAGCCTTGAAGGCAAACACTTCTCTGCAAAAACTACCACCACAAAAATCTTGTGAGCTGGGTACTTTTGTCCCACACTATTCAATGAATCCTACAACATGATAAGGGCCAGTAAGGAATACCAATTATACGCAAGGAGGAGGAAAAATTATGCTATTCCCCTCAATCTGATAGTATCAGATGAACCATTCATGCAATGGGGGCTAGAGTTTATAGGGATGATCAACCCTACCTCCAACATTAAACACAAGTGGATCCTAATAGCCACCGACTACTTCACAAGATGGATCGAAACCCTACCCCCAAAGAATGTGTTCGAAGAAGAAATTATGGATTTTCTCGAGGGGTTGGTAACAAGATTTAGCTTGCTGAAGACCATAATCTTAGACAATGCCAAAGCATTCCTAGGCTCTAAGGTAGGTCAGTTCATGCTTACACATGGCATATTCTTGAAACCATAATCAAACTATTACCCACAAGGGAATGGCCTAGCTGAACCAACTAATAAAAATTTAGTTTGACTCATTTAAAAGATCGGGTCCGATCATGAGAAGGAATGGCATAAGCATCTCTGAAAAACATTATGGGTGGACCACATAACTCCCAAACAAGCCCTAAAGACTTTTCCATATGATTTGGTGTATAGGAAAGAATATTTTTTTCCTATCTCTATAGAGATACCTGCGCTAAATATACTCAAGTCTTTAGAGATTGAAGAGAATGGAGCCATGGAAGTTCAGTTAGCTAAATTATAGGAGGTGCAAGAAAAAAGGGAGAAATCCCTAACAACCATGACTAATCGCCAACAGGTGGTTAAGAGATGGTTCGAAAAAAAGGATTTAGACCAAGAGCTAAAATGCAGAGACTTTGTACTAAAGTTCAATGAAAGAGTTGCAAAGCCTAGCCAACATGGAAAATTTGACAAGTTGTGGGAAGGCCCTTTCAAAATAATTCAATACAAAAAATACAATGCATTCAAATTATAAAACATGGAACAAAAGCCACTAGGAATTCCAGTCAATGAAAATCACTTAAAATTGTTCAATTAAGCTAGAATTACTTCATGCAGGTGTAAATTTGTAAAAATTTTAATTAGTTTTCTTTTCATGTTTTGTTGGATGGTTCTTTCTACAATATTTTTCATAGTTATAGATCTAGGCAGGAGAATTCATGAGGCAATCATACAATTTCCTTAGTCCATCGATAAATAGGTTCCAAAGGCTAAGATATTATTAAATAGGTTATATCAGGTCCTAGACGAAGTCTTGGAAAATGCAGGGATTGAGGATCGAAGGGCTACTGCTAAAAAAACCTACAGGGTCATCCACTATCACACAGTTATCCTTCATGCCAGCGAGTGTGTCGCCAAGTTGGATCAAACCATGAATGGCATCTGGGCCAAGGTCTCCCACCTACCTCAGATGAGCTTACCTTCTCCATTCCTTGAAGATGAGTTAGTGGCCATAGTGGAGCATATTGTAGTGAAGATCGAAGAAAAGCAACGAGATGTGTCTGCATTTCAAGATTTTAGCGAACCCCTTTCCATAGATGATTTTGAGAACATCACTCAGTCGATTGCACGTATTCTTTTTCAGCTCGATTAGTGGGCTAATAAGTCTCTGGTCTACAGGCCAGAAATTTGTGGGTTCCTCGTTCTACAAGCGAAATGCCCCTGATAAGTCACCAGAAGTTGTGAACTTAAAAATTCCCAAGCTCCCTTTGGGTGATTTTATTTTTGCCTAAGTATCAGCCACGCCTCTATGAGGAATAGGCAATATCAAGACCATTTATGCAAAATATTTTTTGAATGCCACCTCTTGTTAGTTGAGCGCTCCTCATGAGGTTTCCTTCGATCACTTTTCAAAAATCTTGTGCCAGGCTTCCACATGTTATTCATTCACAATATTTTGTGTCTCTTTGCATTGCTTCCCTTTCAGGCCCCAAACGTATGCCACATAGCATTAGCTCATGCATATTTTTTGGTGGACCCCACCTTCGGCGTGGTATGCTAGAGACCTCCATGTTTCTTTGTAGTGCAATTTCTTCATCGCTCAAAGGGAAGGATAAACGTCGAGTCTCGACTGCTTGCCGTGTGATCTTCTAAAGCCTTTATCGTTGGATAAAACTAGGCAGGTGACAACCTATCACTAGTTGCCATGTTTTGTAACTGCCCCCATGAATGGATTGCACCTATCAGTTCTATGGTCTATTAGGACCACTACCATCATTTGTAGGGGATTCATCCGACCCTTGGGCATCCTTATTCATGGCTCGATCTTTTCAGTTGTAATGACCAAGGGAAAATCATTGCTAATGCATCACTACTCATGATCAAATAATATTTCTTGTTACATGCTCTTGAAGCTGGGTTTTCATTATAAATAATGCTTCTTCTTTCGAAGCAAAAGGGTTCCAATTTCAGTTCATATTTGGGCAGAGGAATTGTTAGAAGAATCAGGCCTTTAATTTCTTTATTAGATTATTGTAGAGAACTCACAAACTATTCCATTGTTTGACCTTTTTGTTTTCTTTGATATTTGATAGGTTTTATTGTGCCATTATTATACTAGATGTTTCATTCTCAGACTTCTATAAATTAATACAATTTTGTTGGTTTAGATCATGTCTTGGAATCTTCTTTCTAGTAAAAGTGTATTAAGTTATTTTATGTCATATAATTAATCACTTAGGATTTTATCTTTATTCTTCCTTTTTGGAATGCAACAAACTACCCATGAGCCATTAAGTCATATCCCCAAGATAGATTTATTGTTCTGCACATCTAAATCTTGGTGTATCACCTTTGTTAGATCCCTTTATTTTATATTTTCTTCCTTTTCCCATTCACAACCCTAGTTATAGAAGAAGTCAACTTCTTTAAAATCTAGAGGTTACTCTATTTGGAGCAATAGATCCCCCCTAAAACTAAGTTTCCCACAGAGGGTTGTTACCTTTTCCAAAATTTGGCATCAACAGGGACTTTAGAGCACTTAATAATGCATTGATTGCATTCTTTGTAGTTTCTTAGAATGGTATGCATGAAAGATAAAGGGTTCATAGAAGCCTAGTGAAAAAGTATGAAAAGGACATAACCTTTCTTGTGAGTACTAATGGATGCATCATGGAACTAGTTGAACCCTAAACTCTCTAGATAGAACCATTAGGATATGGGATAGCTGGACAACATACTGAGAGGCTTATTGAAATTTTGCTAAGTAGTCCAAGTGACCACTCTCTGCCCCGACATGGAACTTATGAGGAAAAAGCTAAGGAAGTGCATTTAGAGACTTTTGCAGCTCATAAAGAAAAAACAACGAAAAATAATGTTGAGGCTTTCTTCAAAGGGTCATTTTATAAAGAAGGAAATGATGAATTGAAGGAATCTCTTGATGAGAGAATGTCCAAGGTAGCTGAATTGTCCTCTGGACCAAGGAAATGTGAAAGAATATCCTTTGCTACTACACCTACCTCCAGTATTGTTGAAATTGAGAAAGGAAAGAAGAAAGAACATAGTACTCCAACATCAATTGATGTACCTATTTCCACCAGATCTAGTCCTCATGCTTCTAAAAGGAATATCACTACACCCCCGACTACAATATCTATTACTCTTGGAAGAAGAAGAGTAAAGAAAAAGGAAAAAAAAGAAGAGAAGTTTAAGTGATGGTGTACAAGAAGAAATTGATCTTGGCATACCAGAAGAGCATCAATTGAAAAGAAAGAGAAGAAGGAGCATTTATGCTAGTAATGTAGAAATAGAAACCAAAGTCAATATTTCCATAGATGAAGAGATAGAGGAAGAAGAAGACTCTTTTAGAGTTCATGTGCATGAAAAGAAGAATGAAGAAGGAACGTATGATCAGGTAAGTGATTGACCATCTTTAAGGCACATATGATCAGGTAAGTGATCGACCATCTTTATATTTAGGTTCCATAGTAAATAATATGATAGATGTGGAAGATCTTATGCCGACTACCCAATTGTATGATGAAGACAAAGAAACTATTATTAATGCTAAATTATTCATTACATTGTTATTTGTAATGTGATTATGGAGAAAATCCAAAAGAAAGTGGCTAATAATGTCTAGCAAGTGTTATTACAAAGAAGGCAATAGGTTATAAATGTTGAAAACGAGATGAAAATGAGGCCTTAGTTTCTTATGGATCCTCTTTATCTCAAGAAGAGGCTGCTAATTTGTTAAGATAATTCTCTACTCTATTTAGAGTCAAACAAAGAGTAAACATGCTTATGATTAAGGAAACAATGATTATGGAAAAAGTAAGATAGGAAACTCAAGACATAATCAAAATTTTGAAAAGTAATTATGGGACAAGAACTAGTTCTTTATCCCATACTTCTTAGGCACAAGAGCATGTTACTGATACAGAAGCAGTGGATCATCCAATCTTGGAATGTGTTGGTGAGATTCATGAGGTTTTAGAGACTCCTGCCCCTCTAAATGATATAGAGGATACTACAAGAAAACATTATGAAGAACACAAGGATGATATTGGTAATGTACTTGGAGATCATGAACCTATTGGAAAGAATGGTGAGAAAAGTAAACATAAAGGAGAAGGGAACAAGGATAAAAATGGAAATGGTGATAAGGATGATGAGGATAACAAGGATAAAGAAAACAAAGATAAATCCTCTAGAAAATCCTCAGAAGAAGAAAAAGAAAAAGAAGAATAAAAGGAAGAGGAAAAAGAAGAAGAAAGGAAGGAAAAGGAAGTAAAGAAAGCCACCCCGACTAAGAGAAATGAAGATAATCCCAAAGTTTGTGAGCCACCAAATCCAATTGGAGAGTCATCTAGAATAACTCTAAAAGGGTTACTAACAATGCAACCAAGACTACATCCAATGCTGCCACCTTACCTAGTCAAGATACCATCACATCTGGGATATGTATATTTGTCAAATATTTCTCCGAGTGAGAGAATAAATATTAGTGACACTTTTCTCAACTTTGTTTCTCAAGAAGTTGTTGAAGCCTATCAGAAAGGCAATGAGCTGATAAATGAAGCTATTAAAGCTTTGTAGGAAACAACCCCTAGTGTTACCACAACTGATTCTTTTGCATTGATTGAGAATCTCAAGTTTTCAATTGATTTATTTAAGGAATATGCCTCCAATATTAAGGTAAAAACTATGAAAGAAACAAAGACAAGTCTTCTAGAGAAAAGACTACTAATTCTACAAGACAAATGTACAATTGTACATGACATAGTGTTGCAAAGTTTAAAAGAGGTGAAATATTATGATGAGGAAGCCTAATTACATTTTATTATTGCATGCAGTGGACAGATGCCACTTGAGGTATCGAGGTTTTAATGGAATCAATTGAGTTTTAGCTTGTAGATGCCTCCAAAGTTTACAAAGTTGCAGATGATAGAAATTAAATTGGTTGGAATTTGATTGCAGACTTTCAAAACAAGTTCTTCATTCTACAAAGGAAAAAAGAAGATGCAATAAGATGCTTTGGATAGCTTGGAGATCCGGTAATGTCTAGACACATCTCCATATCAAGTGCCTTGATGGATGCAGAAATTTTGGAGAAGATGAATATTATTCCTTACACTTTGGAAGAAGGTGAAGGTTTCTTAGTGGAACTAGAATATCTGCATAAGTCTCTTACCATAGCTAAAAGGATTTGGGATTATGGTAAAGCCAACATGGGAAGAAATTCTCAAAGAATTACAAGGTTCCTCTAGCTCTTGATTATTTATGTTTTCCTATCCTTTGTCCTTGATGTCAAAGGGGGAGAAGTTGGAGAAGATAAAAGGTTCAGTGTAAATAATGTTTTGGTTTCAGCCTTATTTTTTTTATAGGGCGAGTTGTATGAAGAATTGAACAATTTTGGTTTTGAAGTGATTTTTCACTTTTGGCACATGTTTCCATCAATGACAAAGGGGGAGATTGTTGGAAGAATGAAGGAGACCTTCAGTTTGTTGTCTTTGTTTTCATTGATGCCAACATTGTTTTATAACTATTTATCTACCCATCCGATAAACTATGTTAATGCTATATTGATCTGGTAATCTGGTTTTGAATCACTCTAAAATGTATGCTATCTCATAAAATTTTGATATGTTTTTCAAGAGTCTTAGATGTAGTTGTGATTAAGGAATCAATAATTTTAGTTGAACAAGTTGAAAGTTTTGAATGACAAAAGTTTGACTTACAGTTTTGGTATGTTTATCTTTTGGTCAGCTTGTTCATAAAGTTCATGCTTTATGAAGGCTTATTCTTTAGGTCCATGATGACCTAAATTGTGTCTTGCATTCTTAATTTTGAGCACCAAAGAAGTTTTGTTTTGTGGCTAACAAGATATTTTGAGTTATGTATAGTTACATCGAATTAGGCCAACCTAATTGATGTATGAACCATGTGTATATGAAACATCTTTGTATTGAGCATATATATTTGAGATATAAACAAATGTACCAAGTGTATGTGTCACATAGTGAGATAGAGAAGGTATGAAAATGTGAATATATGCAACAGTGTGATATTGTGAAGCAGGTGATAGTTGTTGATTGTTGTATTTGCAAACTGGTGGAAAACTTATTCTTGAGCTTAATTGGAATTGTACTCAACACTCTAAAGGTGCATTCCTTTTAGTTCACATCTCTGGCAGTGAGCCATATATTTTTGTATTTTGGTTGTGAGCCTTTCAAGGACAATGTATTCTACCAATGTGCCATGTAATATTTTGTAACCGGCTATAATATATTGTGAGCTAATTCTCACCGTGGTTTTTCCCTCTTTGGGTGTTCCATGTAAAAATCCTGGTGTCTATGTGTTGTGTGATGTTATGTTCATTTCCATGTTCTTAATTACTATTGTAGAAATATACATTTTAATAATTGCATAGATGGCAATCAATTGGTTTACTAGAATATTGATTCACCCCCTTCTCAGTATTTTGTGTGTTCAATAGTTAATACATTAATACCTCTTAATTGGGATGAAGGGGTATGTCCCTACATAGCTTAACCTATAAGTAAGGAAGATAACTCTCTCCCATATCATCAAATCATACAATATTGAATTCATATATTATTATTTGATTATTGGAGGTCGCCCCCTTGAAGTGGTATACTATATTTTTTATTTTAACAAATATTTCCAAGAAATATCATAACATTTATCCATCTTCTTGCACCATTCGATTATCTTGATATCTTTGGATCTATATTTTAAACCATTGGAGGACCTTTCACTTTAGTGGTAGTTAAGAGGGTAAGTGCTCAAATATGGGGGACCAAAAATGGGGTCTCAAGTGGTCACCTTTTTCTTCTAAAATCAAGAAATACTAATCTTGGATGAGAAATTGAAGATAGTTACACTGAAAATTTGAAGATGTAATGAAAAAGGGAGTTATAGTGTTATGAATCTACATTCTAAACTACTAATTCCATTTTAAAATGGTAGAGATTAAAGTGTTCAAAAATAGGGGCAACACAAAGTTGTCCTTTTTTAAAAAAAATATAACATAACGTCTCATGTGGCCCCCTTAAAATGTTAATATTTTTTTAGTATTTCAAAAATTAATTTGGTGAGAAATTAGCTAGCACAATGTAGTTTATGCTTGAATTTTGTCTATTTTAATATAGAATATATAATTTTTTACTAATTTTTAAAGCTGATACATCCTAAAATACATAAAATTGAGTGTGCTTCCCCCTAAATTTTTTGAAAACTGATTAAAAATCATTTTTTTAATATGTGTAGGCAAGAGAGGCCCAAAGTAGGGTGGTAAAGTTTGGAGGTCCACGTGGAACAAAAAAAAATTATACCACCACATCACCCTGCCACTTGTGCATCCACCAGTATTTAAAAAAAAAAAAAATTGAGCACCTCGCCACTTGTCATGCACCGATTCGTCCAACATGTTGAAAATAGACTCATTTTTCCCTCCACCTAAAAGTGGAGCCCATTTGCCTCCTTAATCAAAAAAAAAATCTATGTGCATTGGATTGAATAGACACATGGCTTCGACAACCTCGCCACCCTAAATGAACAGTTTGTAAGAGACCCATACTTAATAAAAAATTCACTATATTTTTTTAATCTTTTTTTAACAAAGTAAATGTGTTAATTTCTTGATCAATTATTTATATACTCAGGAACTTCTATCCATAAGGGGTAGGTATTTATCCATCCAGGATAGGCATCTAACTATACAGGTTAGGTTAATGTCCATATGGGACCAAGAATCATCTATCCATCTGGGGTAGGCATCTAACCATTTGGGTTAGGTTAATGTTCATACGGGACCAAGATTTATCTATCCAAAATAGATAGACATCTAACCACATGGGTTAGAAAATTCTCTAGCCAAAGACTTAGACTCATTAGGACCATGCGAGTCTTGGGTCACTCTCTAAAGACTACACTCCCCTACTAGGAGTGCACTGAGGTCGACGTCCTTGGGAGTATATGAGATAATAATAAAATCTTGACTCTCACCTTGGAAT
This sequence comes from Sequoiadendron giganteum, assembly GCA_007115665.2. NCBI lineage: Eukaryota > Viridiplantae > Streptophyta > Pinopsida > Cupressales > Cupressaceae > Sequoiadendron > Sequoiadendron giganteum. The sequence continues at coordinate 645,196,425 of CM021102.1, forward strand.
TTAGCTTAAAGCCTCGAGGAATCAAGTGAATCCATCTGGGATCCCTTCTGAGTATAACAAGTAATTGCCAACTTCAATTTTAATATTTATTTTTCTTTCTTTAATTCAAGCTATCTTAGCAAGACCAATAAGGAAAATACCCCTAACCAATCCTAAATCCCCATCCCAAGCACTTGCGTACTAGGGAAAACTCAGTCCCTAGACTTCCTACATACATAATTTCAACACAGGATCAAGGCGTATAATATGTAGTTTTGTTTTCTAATCTATTGTTTGATGTAAACTGTTTTGTGGGTATGCGGCCCTTTCTACGGCCATTTCCCCAGACAATTTCTCTTTGGTTGCTACCCACATAAGGGGGCATAAAAAACATAAAGATTCATGGTGATCTTTTTCTTTTTTCCTAATTCATCTATATCCTAATTCCTATAAGTCACATCACCCTTGCCCATTAAATAACAAATCGTCAAAGATAAAAGAATTAAAAAGTCAATTCACATGCCCAAACCCTATTGGGGTTTTCTATGATTTTCAGTAGTGAATGTAAGTCCATTATAGTATTATCTTTTTAGATTATCGATCCAAGAGGGATTTCCCACCCCTTACATTTTAACTCCAAAAATGCTCCTTATTACTCCCCGATGATTTATAGGGATGATGCCACAGACATCGTTGTTGCACCTTTATTAGGCTATAGGTGCAGTAACTCAAGCGTGGTGACATTACCCGTAAACTTGAGCTAGAGGCACCATTACTACCGAATGCTACTAGTTTTTTTTTTTTTCCTCCTCTTATTTATGTTTTCTATCTAAGAAGGAAATTAAATGCATTATCAACAATAAAAAAAAATAGATTGTGCACATAAACTAAATGGTAATATAAAAAAATTTTACCTTCTTGCTAAGGAAGTAAAATTAAATGAACTTACTAAAAAGAAAAACTAGTTATTCAAAGTACATTTGCTAGAAAGAAGTATTGCATCTACTTACATCCTATGAAAGTAAAACTTTTTGTAACAATGAATTTAATCATGAAAATTGTCAAATCCATTTGTGAAATAAAAATTTGAATCTATTTGTGTAATCTATGTCATAGAGCAATCTAATTAAAGTAGTTTTGATTAAATAGCATAACACTAATATTTTCAAGATAGATATCCATCTAAGTAAGCATAAATAATTCCAACTCAAGGAGACTTCATGGCATAATCTATTGTTTCAAGAAAAAGGATTTATTAATTTTGATTGAATTCAAATTGCATGAATAAATAATCCAACTAAAGAAGACTTGATTTTAATTGCATAAATTATCTCACTAATGTCTTAAAATAGATAAACCAATACAATGTCTTAATCTAATAAGAGCCTTGATTTTAATTGTATAAGTTATATACTACTAATGCCTCAAGATTGATGATCTATCTAAAACAAGTTTGCATTAATTTGCATAATTTTATTCTTAATAATATGTTATTAATTACATAATGAATTATACACTATGCCCTTGTTGCAATTAAATGAATCAACCTTGTTATAAAAAGAATTGAATCTACTTGAATATTAAAAGAGAAAAATAATTTAAAGAATAACCATGATGTTGAAGAATTAGGTTTATTAGAATTTTATTAAATGATAGCTATGATGTTGTGTTATAAACCTTGAATCTCAAGAAAATAAATTTATTACATGGAGAGGAAGTTTATTTGAAAAATAACATAGATGAGAATAAATTTATTTATTATTTTATTTTTAATATATTGATTCAAATCTGAAAAAAAATAGGAAAATTAATTCCATTCTAGATTTAGTTTGTAAAAATAAAGAATAGTAAGGATAATAATAATAGATTGATTCTAATTTTATTTTAAAATTTTATTTTCACAAAACAAAGATAAGAAAGAGAGTAATAACTTGATTCTAACTAATTTCTAGATTTAATTAGTTTTCTAAAAAAAGTAAAATAAAGAAAACCTGGATGTTGATGGAGTTCCAACAAATCTTCTCCTTGAGCCTTCTTCAATTTGATTCTCCTTCCTTCAATCCTATCTAAAATTATTTCTTCAAAGTGAAAACATAAGATAGCTTTCATGTGTTGTTGATGAGAGAAGAAATGACTTCAGTTTATAGACTTGAGGGGAGGTAAATGGAGGGCCAAAATTGAAGATTGGTTGAATGGCTAGGATTGTTTGAGAAGATGGAGTTTGGATTGGTAACCTCACTTTGTGACAAGTGTCACAAGGAGAAAACTTTAAAAGTAGGCCCACATGACATTGGGAAAGGATCCAAGGGTGCTCACACATGTGTGAGCACACATTAGGAAAGGTGGATATGACAAGTCCCCACACCTTCCCCAAGACCATAAAACTCGTCACTCTTTTTTAAGTGATTTTTTGGGGGTTCATACTTTGCCCAAAGGGTCATATCATGTTCTCAATAAGCTCCCACCCCATAGGTACTCACTCTAGGGGTTTACTTTTACCCTAAAGTCAATAAAACAAACCCAAATAACCTTATATAAGAGAATTTCAATTTTAAATATAAATTTTGATTTGCGAGCACATTTTGGGTAGAGGAGATGTTGACATGTCTATGACATGTAAGAGGGAGGGTGGTTTGATAATGGCATATCTATGACATGTAAGAGAGGGGGTATTTGACAATGTGTGCTCACACATGGGAAAGCCAAAAGGCTCAAAGAGGAAAGGTCACATGCATGGTGTGAACTCCCACACAAGGGTGAGGGGATGAGTTGTAAGGTGATAGTTACTTGTGCATAAGTCACATGTGAGGAAGATTAGAATGAATTGTAAATTTGAAAAAATAATAATGAAGATTAATTAATCTAGGATTAATTGATTAATGGATTATGGAGGATAGTGACATCTCCCTAATCTTGATTAATTAGATTAAATGATGTATTATATTAATTAATGTGACTTAGAAAAGTGACTAATTTTATTAAATAAGTTTAATGATAGATTGTACTAATTAATAATGCTTAGGATAGGATGGGGACACTTGTCACATAGTGACTTAATTTTTATTCTTTATTTCTTTTATTTCTTCAATACCATGTGTTGAAATTATTAATGAAACACTTATTTATTAATGTTGTTAAATTTTATTTGTTCCTTTTTAAAAGTGTGTATTTAATAATTTAATATTTTTTGTTCTTTATTTAATCTCTATCTTCTTCACACATAAATTAATTGTATAAAACCACTTACATAATATTACCACATAAAATTATAATACATCTAAAGTTTTAACAAAATGAGGGTCATGACACAATTAAGAGCATTAATCGCTCACCACCTCCTTCGTTACCTCCACTAACCAACTTGCCTTACGCATCCCTCCGCATTTACTTAGATTGTTGTGCATGTAAATCAGAGATCAAGGTTCATTCAATGCTCCAAATTCTCACATATCCCACTCACTCTCATTCCTCTTGTTTGTGTTTATTCTTGAGTTTTCATTTGGTTACACACCCATACCGGTTTGGCTCTCCATGCTTCTTTGTTCGGCTCTCCGCACTTCTTCATTTGGCTCTGCACTCTCGAGAGCACCCTTTCTCTTTTAGGTGAGGTTTCTAACCTCACTCATCTTGTACCAATGTCTTACAATACGATGGTATTCTGTCATGCACTTATTTTTTGCATAAAATTTTGTTGCGAAAATTTCTTTGAAAGAGATTAATACTAGGAAATGTGGGGAGGTTTTCACTAATTTTTGTTTCGTCTATACTCATCCATGCACTCCTAATATTTTTTTCTTCATTTCACAATGTTGTCTTTGCATTGTTCTTTTCATATTTGCTTCCTATAGGAAATATGAAATGGGTTTCACTATTTCAACTTCCTTCTATGATAAGGGTTTAAATGGTTTTTCATTACTATTAGACTTGTTCAACAAAATATGGAAAGGGTTTAACTAGTTTTCCACCATGCACTTGTATTCATGTGTTGTAATTACACAAACTTTAACTCTGCAATTTGATTTTTACATTTGTTTGTTATTCAAAAATACGGAAATGGTTACACTACTATTAATATTCATAGGGTTTTAATGTTTATCATTTCGAGAGTTTTTGCCATGCACTTGCATTCATGTGTTCCTCATTGCACAAAATTTAACTCTAAAATTTTCTTATAATATTCCCATGTTATTTTGAAATATGAAAAAGGTATCACTGGTTTTCATTTCGAAGATATTCTTCCATGCAATTATTTTATTATGTTCTTCCATGCACAATAGTCTTGTCTGCGAAATGCATTTTTTATTTGATTGTTACTACCAAACATGGAAAGGGTTTCACTGGTTCACAATTCGAGGGTTTTATGCCATGCACTTGTATTAGTGTGTTTGACAATGCAAAAACTTTAACTCTGCAATTTTCCTTTCATATTTGTTTGTTATTCATACATATGAAAATGGTTTCACTTGCTTTCATTTCAAAGATATTCTGCCATGCAATTATATTATTTTGTTCTTGTGTATGTAATTGTATATATATATATATATATATGTAATTATGTATATATATGTATTTGTATATATATGTATATATACACATATATATACATATATTCCTACATATATGCATAAGGGTTTCCCTAGTTCATAATTAGAGGGTTTTTTTCCATGCACTTGTATTCATGTGTTCGACAATGCACAAACTTTGACTCTACAATTTGACTTTCATATTTGTTTGTTATTTCCAAATATGAAAATGGTTTCACTTTTTTTCATTTCGAAGATATTCTACCATGCAATTATATTTTTTTGTTCTTATGTATGCAATTGAGTATATATATATATAATTACATATATATGTGTAACTATAGATATATGAATGTATTCATATATATATGTATATGTATGCATATATATACATATAAGCATACATATATGCATATATATATGCATAAGGGTTTCATTGGTTCACAATTAGAGGGTTTTCTGCCATGCACTTGTATACATGTGTTCGATAATGCACAAACTTTAACTTTGCAATTTTCCTTTCATATTTGTTTGTTATTCCCTAATATGAAAATGGTTTCACTTTTTTTCATTTCAAGGATATTTTTCCATGCAATTATATTATTCTATTTTTATATATTTAATTGTATATATATATATATATATATATATATATATATATATATATGTATGTATGTATGTATGTATGTATGCATTTCTTCATATATATATGTATATGTATGCATATATATAGATATATGCATACGTATACACATAAGGGTTTCACTGGTTCACAATTAGAGGGTTTTCTATCATGCACTTATATTCATGTGTTTGACAATGCACAAACTTTAACTCTACAATTTTTGTTTCATATTTGTTTGTTATTCCCAAATATGAAAATGGTTTCACTTGTTTTCATTTTTAAGATATTCTACCATGCAATTATATTATTTTGTTTTTATGCATGTAATTGTATATATGTGTGTGTGTTTGTAATTATATATATGTAATTATATATGTGTATGTATTTATTTTTATATGTTTATATATGTAATTTTATATGTATATATGTGATTGTCACTATGAAAAATGGAAATGGATAGACTGATTCACATTTAGTAGGTTTTCTGAAATTCGCTTCTACTCTTGTGTTTGTCATTGCACAAACTTTAACTCTGTAATTTTTTTTTCATATTCTTTTGCTTATAATATATACTTATATGTATACATACATATATATACATATATATGTATATATAGGTATACATATATGTATACCTATATATATACATATATATGCATATCTATATATATGTATGCATATATGTATATATATACACATATATATACATATATGCATACATATATATGTATGCATATATGTGTATATATATATACATATATATATGTATGCATATATGCATATATATGTATATATATGAACATATATGTGTACATGTATATATATGTACAAATGAGTTCATATATATATATATGTATGTATACATATATGTCGATATATATATATATGTATGAATATATATGTATATACATATGTATATATATACATAAAAATATATGTATATGTCCCACTTTCCCAACAACACAACACTCACGAGAAATCAATCATTTAGATGTGTCCCATTAGTCAAATTATAGCACACAACTATAGTTTCCTTCTCCTATTTTGCTACATGTAACCACCAAAAAACAATGTTTTTAGCCCACCATAATTGCTTGAGAAGAAAACAAGGATTGCACGACATAAATACATACAATCTTTGCAATTGAAGGCATCAAAACAAGTTTTTTAAATTTGAAAACGGAGGAAAAAAATTAAAGACTCTATACCAAACTAGCATTGAACATATATAGAGATTTTAAAATTTTAAAATGTATTTCTTAATCCTTTCCAATTTTCATTTACCACGTCTCACTTCCATAATCATATCTACATTGAGGTAGTGGAGGCAAGAGTAGAAGCAACAACATCACACTATAAAGTTATAGGTATTCTAGTGTTATTAATTCTTTATTCCTTTAAATACAAATCTATTGTATGTTATGAAAAGTGGGATAAAGGGTGGGTTTGACTAGATTTGGTGGTGGGATAGTCTTGGCTCTTAGTTGTTCTTGTGACATTGTATCTATGAAAATATTGATGGTGATGTAATGCAAGTGGTGATATTTAAGGGGAGTGTGGATTATACTAATTTTATATTTTAGTTGCATGTTTTAATGCTACGTGCCATTAATAAGAAATATGTGTATATATATGTATACATATGTATGCATATTTTAATGCTACGGGCCATTAACAAGCAATTTGGCTTGTATGTTTGTGGTATCAGATGTGCTTTGAGTATTCTATGACATGAAAGATTGTGAATAACTATTTGTGTTTGGAACAAATATAAACCAATTATAATACAATTTTTGATGATACAGTGATTTGAATACTCTTGTTGACTTTATGGATGAAAATTATTTTTCCATTGTATATTAAGACAATCATATACACCCTATGTTTGGAGGTCCACATGGAGTGCTTGGTGGACAAAAAACCTTGAACATAATTTCCCACCCTATGACCTTGCCACTTGTGCATCTACCAATTTTTTTATTAAAAATTTCAACCACATCGACACTTGCCACATACTGATTGGTCCATGGTGTTCCTCTTTTGCACAAAATTTAACTCTGCAATTTATTGTTGCTATTTTACAAATGGATATCTAGGGTTTCTACCTAATACAATTTAAATTGGGTTTTCCATTTATATTCTTTATGCTAGAGAATTACAATCTATTGTATGTGATGTAGATGTTCAATTCTTAATGCTTAGCAATGCCTTTCTCTTATAAAGGATGATTTTGTCTAATCCAATCTTAAATTTCTCTTCATTTTCTTATTTAAACTCTTGTATTATAATACAATGTATGTATCTATGTATGTATTTATGTATGTATATACATATATATACATACATACATATATATATGTGTGTGTGTATATATGTATGTTTATATATCTATGTATATATATATATATATATGTGTATGTATATATGTATGTCTATATATCATAGAGATTATTGTATATTCAGTTGACACTTTTCCATTTTGTGTCTTGTTCACTCTGTTTGATCGGTGTGCAAATTCAATACATGTTTGGCTTATCCCATTGTTCCTTTTAAGCTTTGTTGATGGTGAGTTGCAATTGAAAAGTATACACTTTTTTACTATTCTTTGTGTATTAAGATAAAAATTGCTACATGTCTTTGATTGATCCCTCCTTTCATTTGTTCTTGTAGCAAGCAGGATATAGGTGAGTGCAACAAGACACATCATCAGACAAATCCCTACTATAGAGGTGAGGATTATAACCTCACTAAGGCTCTACCATTATCTCTTGTCATTTTTTTTTTTTTTCGTGCTATTTATTTGATTTGTAATGGGTGTGGTGTCTTCCCTAAGTTCAAGGTTATGTTTTTTGTCTCGATGATTTTGATCAAATTTTGTGGTTTTCTATAGTGTGAAGGTTATCTTGCTTTCTTGGTGCATCCACAATGTGCTCAATGAAGTGTATGGCATATAGGATGTTTATGAACACTTCCAAATTTTGTGTTCTTAAACACAGTCACTTTTTCAAGGAAAATAATGGTTTCATTCTAGCATCACTCTAACTTTAATGGGTTTAATTTCTTATTTTTCTTTTCTCTCATGGTTAGCCAAAATCTATCGTCATCCAATTTCTTTCCACATGACCCTACCACTTATGCTTTTAATATGTATATGGATATATGTACATATGTATATATGTATATGCATATATGTACTTTTATGTTTATGCATAATTGTACATATATGTACAAAAGTGTGCACATACATATTTATGCAATATGTACATATGTGTCCACATAAAAATGTAAATACATTTTTTGATACATATGTACATATAGATATACATATGTGCACTAAGTATTTGTGAAATACAGATCTACACAATGAATGATTGTGCAGTGAAGAACAGAATAATACAAGTGCATGGCATAATACCTTTGAAATTAAACTTATATGATTGTTCAAAGTTATTGTGCACATACATATATATATGAACATATGTATGTATGTACATAGATTAGTGCATGTACATACATATGTATATGCACTATGTATGCACGTGCACTAATCTATGTACATACATATATATGTATTTGCACTAATCAATTGTGAAATTTAGATGTGCACAATGAATGATTATACAATGAAGAACACACAAGTAGATGTGGCAGAAAACCCTCCAAAAGAGAACTAGTCAAATATTTTCCCTATTTTGTAGTAACAATCAAATATAAAAATAAAATTATAGAGTGCATTATTGTGCAATGAATAACTGAATAATAGGGGATAGCATTCTAGGAAACTAGTAATAGATGAAGATGCAACATGGTTCAATTATCGCAAAACCTTTTTGGTGTTAAACTTAGTTTCATTACCATTGTTAAATTGATGATAGATGCAACATGGTTGAATACTTGTTAAAAGGAATACATCACAATTCAAACACTCACACACACACACATTAAGGTTTCAATATGAGATGTTTGGTATACTTTAATAAAATATTTATTAGTGGCATATAAACATCACACCATGACTATTTAAGATAAAATCATTTCAATGTCCATTGTAAACCTTAGCAAAAAGTATTGCATCATAATTGAAAGTCCATGTGATACCACAAACATATAATCCAACAAGTGTACATGAATCACTATACAATGAAAATTGTATTATAATTGGTTTATATTTGTCCCATACCTAAATAGTTAATTATAGTCTTACATTTCATAGAATATTCAAAGCACATTTGATACCACAAGCATACAAGCCACGTTGCTTACCAATGCAACATTAAAACATGCAGCCAAAATAGAAAATTAGTATAAGCAACACTCCCCTTAAGTATCACCACATGCATTACATCACCACCAATATTTTAATATATCCAATGGTATGAGAACAAGAAAGAGCCAAGAATATCCCATCACCAAATCCATTATATTATACATAAGAGATTGTTGCACGTCATACATTTTATATCATGTAAATGATGTTGCTAGTGTTTTGTACATGACTATATGTGGATTGAAGTGATATTATTTGTGGTTGTTAATGCATAATGTTGTATACATGTAATATTTATGCAAAGTGTGTTGTACATTTCAGCCAAATCAAGAAATCACCATAAACAAAGTTTTAGTATAATTAAGAAAACTTACATTAACAAGCAATTACACTAGACTATCAACATGGACATCATATTGCTAAGTAGGCCCATATACATATCCATTTGATATTAAATACACAATATAGGAATGTCCATAATGTTGGAGACAACATTTACATATTATAGGAAAAAAAATTGTAGTAGCATTGGAGGTTCTATCATTGAAGAGACTTCTTTTTCAAAAGATAATTTAAGTATTAAACTATGTTTCATTATACTTTAAAAATTCAGTGTATGCAACATGGTTTAATACTAAAAATACTTTGGTGAAATGAAGCCTCTTCAATACATAGCCAAACGAGTATATGTAAGTAACCAAATGAACACTCTTGAATAAACACAAACAAAAGGAATGACAATGATCAGGATATGCAAGAATTTGGAGCATTGAATGAACCTTGATCTTTGAATTATGCGCTTGTTCATCCGAGTAGTTATGGAGGGATGCATAAGGAAAGTTTCTTAGTGGAGGTAACGAAGGAGGTGGTGAGTGATTAATTCTCTAAACTGTTCGTTTAGGGTGGTGAGGATATCAAGCCAACATGTTCATCTGATCCAATGCATGTAGATTTGTTTGCCGATTAAGGAGGTGGATGGGATCCACTTTCAGGCGGAGGGAAAAATGGGCCCATTTTGAATAGGTTGGATGAATCGGTGCATGACAGGAGGAAATGTGCTTGAATTTTTTTTTAAATAATATTGGCGAATGCACAAGTGGCAGGGTGATGTGGTGGGAAAAGTTATGTGGTTAATATTAGGATATTAGAGTCTCAAACAACAAAAGTAAACATCCAAAAATTGAACTATATCTTGCAGTTTGGAATACACATCAAAAAATTAGCCAATAATTCATAGAGTTGTAGGAATGTTCCCTCCCAACCTCAATCAAGCATGCCAAGATAAACATTTGGAGATGTGTTCTTGTCTCCTACTTCGACATTTTGAGTTGGCATTACATGATTTGTATTTGTATTTATAAATTGAGTACAACTTAGATGTAATGGTGTTGAACAACTTTTTCCAATAGAAAGAGGAGTGCGGCCTACATTGGGACTAAGACTCAAACTGACATCAACAATACAAAACATAGGGATGTATATGTTCAAACAAGGCATGTTTTTCTACTATTGGGTTTGTAGTACTGCTTATATGTCTTTCTTGTTGCAATGACCTATGGGCCCACTTCATTTCTCTTTCCTTCTTATCTTGTTTCTTTTGAACCCTCTATTGCTCCATCTTAGGTGGCCTTTCCTTCCTATCTTGTTTCTTTTGAACTCTACCATGCTCCCTCTTTTACTTTCTTTCCTTCCTATCCTATATCTTTTGAACTATCGCTTGCTCCTTCTTCTACTCTCTTTCCTTCGTATCTTGTTTCTTTCTAGCTCTCTTCCTCCCTCTTATGCTCTCTTTCCTTGATCAAGTTTGTATAGTAATCTAGCATTTGTGGTATGGGAAATTTTTTAGGTAGAGATGGAAATGAATAATATCCTTGGTCTTCTTCCCACTACCAGACAATAGCCAATTTATTAGCTACATCTTCCAACCAAGATGGTTGAGTAGGGGCCAAGGGAAGACTTAAAACGTCATTACCCACATCAATAGCTATGGTTCTCCTTCTAATCCTCTCAAGAGAGATGACATTTAGAAAACACTCCATCTTGCTTATATGGCCCTCATTCTAGTGCCAATCTTGTTGTTTGGTGTTTTCTGCACAACAACCAACTCAGACAAAATAAATGTTATCCTATCTCTCTTGAAAGGTTTATCTCTATGAAAAAAGAGATAACCCCAAGGTCTCTTGGTTGTTAGATCATGACAATGTAGTGGAACAAACTCAGTGATAAATGTGAAAATGTTGGTAATCACAAAGGGACACTATGAAAAAATATTGGGAGCTTTATACTCATTAGATTTTAAGATATGGTGATGCTTGAATTTTTAGTTCTAACCAAATAATAAAGAAATAACAAAAGATGAGGGTTTCAAAAGTCCTAAGATTAACACTACTTCTAAGCTTAACCATGAAAATGATGAAATATTTGGAATGGACCAATCCCTTTAAACTAATTCTTGTTTGACCCAGGCTATACCTACAATCTCGTAGAGAACAGTGCAATCTTCTAAGGCATTAGAGATTTTCAAACTATGGGTATTCATTCAATGGAACTGAATAAATTCCTATAGTTGAACTAAGCACATAAGTATCACGTACATGTTGACCTTCCACAACACTCCCATAATCAAGAGGCTGCCCAAAGTATGAACCAAAGATTGCTACAACATTCTAAGAATTAAATCACAAGCATTATTAACTAAACCTAAGATACATTCAAACGTTTCCAAGAAATTTAAGAGATAAAACAAGAACCATTCAATATTATTCAACCCAAAACAAGGCACCAACCATAGCACAATGTCTTCACTTTGTATTAAATCACTGTATTAGCAATAATTCTCATATGTTACAACACTTGCTTGAAATGTAAAACTAAATTCTAATCTGCTAGCCTACTATTCTATGGCTAAATCTACTCTTACAAGTCTTCTGACTTAATCAACCAATCAAAAAAAAAGCAACAACCTTGGAAAACAAGGCAGAATGCCTCTCTTATAGAATTCTCGTTTAGTATAAACCCCAGGTTAGGGTTACAAAGGAATTTGGTTACCAATCAGATCAACCTAGAAAACTAGCAATAACTCACCACCATGCATTGAATGCATGAAGTGCCTCTTTGGATCGGTCTGGGATCGCACAAAGTTAGGGTATAGTCCCTCGAGCCATGCTCGCCATTAATGCTCCATCTACCCAAAGCAGAAGAATGGAATTGCACACACAGGCCCAACTTGCCTTCAGCCACAAAGTGTACCCAGGCGAATCCTGTAAATCATGAAACATCCTTGAAGCAAGCACACTCCATCCTTCCCTTTTCATTCATGACAACACCAACTTGCTCAATTCAACCTATAGACAAAGAGCCATAATTAGCAACCAGTATAGCACAAGAAATCAGGTCATTACATCATGAAAATCACATAAAATAATCAAGGAAATCCAAATAATCAATCAGACTCCCTTAAACCATCATTAAAACATCATCTTTCAAAGTTTGGGATTTTCACCCCTTCGTGGATTCTAGCTCAAGAAGGAATTTCGGAAAATTATGGGTCAGGCGGACTACAGCGAGGAAAGCACAAAAATGGCTCAAGAGCCAATCATTCATAGATTAAACAGTCATGAAAAACATGTATGTAATGTTAGATCATCCATATTCATCATAAAATGCAGAGCCATTAACAATCAGGCCATGAATTCCCTCAATTCTCGACAAACAATAGGTCATCAGAAAAATATGACCCAGCAGGAAATCCCCAAGCTCATCATGGCCTCACCAAGCTAACCACCGCACCACCACGAGCCACCCAACACGACCCCGTAGTGCCAAGGTGAATGGCATCGCCACCCGAAAAACTATTACCATGCCAATGCAAGCCGGTTAACTAACCATCATGGTACCAAGGTGAACAACAGGACCGAAGGTGAGCTAACCATCACCATGCCATCATAGTCAACCAGACAGACCCCTATGGCACGGTGGTGTCACCGTGGAACCGCACCCGAGGCAAAGTTTCCCTGTGAGATCAAGGTAAACTGACATAGGCGACCCGATAAAATGACTAAGGCAAGGAAAGATCGAAAGAATCTAGGAAGGAAGGAAAATCCACAGGGAAGAGAACTTCCCGAAGGCGATGAAATTTTTGAAGGCAATGAAGAACTAGCTCGGTCGATTTTTCTAGGAGGCCGGGGAAATCTGGAAACATGGGACAATTTGGAAAAGTCTAGGGAGGAAGGAAAATCTGTGAGACCCCGAAATCTTTGAATGCAGTGTAAAATCAACCCGACCAGGAAAACCAAGTAGATGGGGAAATCCAGTAGGGATGAAAAAATCTTGAAGATACTGAAAATCCCGAAATTAGCCCAAAAGACTTAGAATTTTCAACTTGTTAGCACAATAGGAGCATTTTTTAATAAGATAAGCTTCAAAGAACATGGAAAAAAGATGCAAATGCAAGGTCAAGAATCAAAAGGACCAAGGATGAAAAACTCAATATTTTCAGAGGCAAGCAGAAGGAAGGCCACAGAAAAAAAACCAGAAGACTAGGTAAAAGAGAGGGTCCCTATTTTTAGTGGGGCAGGTGTGCAAAACTGCACAATAGTATATAGTTGCAAGATGTTTGATAATGGTTTCAGTTCTTTAGGAGTTATAATACAATTATAGGTTTTGGAAGATCTTATATTTTTTCAAATAGTCAAATTTTAGTAATCAATAGGTCGAATTTCAATAATCATTAGGCTCCCATCATGTTTCTCTCTCTATATCTCTCTATCTATATTATTTACACTCTAGACCTATCTCTCTCTATACACCTCTCTCACTCCATCCCTCCCTCTCCCTCCCTCCTTCCCTTTCTACTTATCTCTATATATCCATTCCCTCTATCTACCTCTCTCTCTCACCCTCCCTGCTCTTTCTCTCTCACTCTTTTCTTCCCTCTCTACTTCTCTATCTCACTATTATCTCTCTCTACTTATCTTTATCTCACCTATCCATTTCTACCTCTCCCTCCTTCCATACCCCCTCTCTCACTCTCATCTTCCCTCTCCACTTCTCTCTATCTCACTACTCTCCACCTCTCTCTCTCTCTCTCTCTCTCTCTCTCTCTCTCTCTCTCTCTCTCTCTCTTCCCTACTTATTTCTATGTCACCTCTCTCTTCCCATTCCTCCTTCCCTCTCTACTTATCTCTATAGCACCTATCGCTGCCCTACTTCTTTCTATGTCGCCTCTCTCTCTTCCCCTTCCTCTTTCCCTCTCTAATTCTCTATATCACCTCTCTCTCCCCTCCCCCTCTTTCTATCTCACTCTTTCCTTCTCTCTCTACTTCTCTTTATCTCACCATCCTCTCTCTACTTCTCTATATCTCACCTATTTATTTCCACCTCTCCCTCTCTTTTTCCACTCTCTCTCACACTCTTCTTCCCTCTACTACTCTCTATCTCACCACTGTCTACCCCTCTCTCCCCTCTCTCTTTATCTATCCCTTTATCTCTATGTCTCTTTGTCTCTTTTAATCTCTATTTATGTTTCTATATTTGTCTCTCTTTATCTCTATCTCTATTTGCATCTTTATCTTTATCTTTGTCTCTATCTCTATCTCTCTCTATCTCTTTCTCTATCTCTATCTCTATCTTTTTCTTTGTCTCTATATGTCTCTCTCTATCTCTCCTTGTGCGTGTTTTTGTCTCTACTTATCTCTATTTCACTTATCCCTATATACCTCTCCCTCCCTCCCCCCTCTCTCTCTTTCTTATTATCTCCTCTCTTTTCTTTTATCTATCTCACCACTCTCTCTCTCTCTCTTCATATCTTTGTCCTTTCCTCCACTTCTTTCCATCTCAATCTAAATATCTCCCTCTCTCCCTCACTATGTCTCTCTCCCTCTCTACTTATTTCTATCTCACCTCTATTAATATCCTTCCATCTCTACTTCTATGTATCTCTCCTCTCCCTCTCTGTAACTCTCTCTATCTCTACTTATCTTTATCTCTATTTTCCATCCACCTCTCTCTTCAAGAAGGAAGAGGTAATTAGAGAGAGGTAGTGAGAGATACATGGAGAGATATGGAAGGAGGAAGAGGGGAGATAAAGAGTATATATGGAAGGAGAGAGGGGAGATAAATATTTGATAGGGAAGGAGGGATGGAGGTAGGTAGAGAGAGGGAGATGAATCAACATAGAAAATTAGATAAAGGATGGAGGGAAGGAGAGAGGTGAGAGAGATAATTAGAGAGGGAAAGAGAGAGAGAGGGGGGGAGGGAGGGAGAAAGAGGTGAGATAGAAATAAGTAGAGAGGGAAGGAGAGAGCGAGAGAGAGATAGGGGATGATGGAGGGAGTGAGTGAGGGAGAGGTGGAGAGGGAAGGAAGAATGGGTCAAGATTGAGAAAGAGAGAGAAGGAGGGAAGGAGAGAGATACAAATAAGTAGAGAGGGAAGAGGGGAGAGAGGGATGAAGGAAAAGGGATAGATTTAGAGGTAGAGGGAGAGAGGTGGGAGAGAAGTAGATAATTAAGGAGAGGAATAGAGAGAGGGGGGAAGGGAGAGCTAGAGAGGGATACGTGAGATATAGTGAATCAGAGGAGGTAGAGGGTGAGAGAGAGAGAGGTAGAGAGTTAGAGAGGGATAAGGGAAGTATAGATAATTAGAGAGAGAGGGATGGAGAGAGAGATGTAGAGAGGGATAGGTGAGATAGAGATAAGTATAGATGGAAGGTGGGGGAGAGGAAGAAAGAGAGGGAGAAAGAGGGGGGGTGAGGGAGGGAGAGGTATGGATGGAGAGAGATGTAGAGAGGGATAAGTGAGATAGAGAGAAGTATAGATGGAAGGTGGGAGGGAGGAAGGAAGAGAGAGAGAGAGAGAGAGAGAGAGAGAGAGAGAGAGAGAGAGAGAGAGAGAGAGATCTTGAGATCAAGGGAGAGAGAGAGTTAGATAAAGAGAGGTAGATAAAGGGATGAAGATAGCGAGAGAGGTATAGAGCATAAGTGATATATAAAGAGTGAGATACTGAGATAGAAAGATGATAGAGCTTGTTGATTACTAAAAGTTGACCTACTGATTACTAAAATTTGGCTTGCTAATTATTGAAATTCACACTATTGATTACTAAATTTTGACTAAATATGAAAAATTATAAGATCTTGAACCACCAAAAATGAAACAAGGGAAAGAGGATTCCCCCAATGAGCCTCTAGGGTTTTTCACCCTAGAAGCTAACTTTGGAAGAATAGCTCTCTTTCACACCTTTTCATCTTAGGGTTCATTCAAAGGGGGAGTTAGGGGCTTAATGTGAATGTTTGTGGAGTGCCCTAACTGTTATGATCGAAGTGGAATGAACTAAAAGTAAAGCTAACGAAGAATGAAATGCACTATGTTGGAAAACACATTGAGATATACAATTATGTACAAAATAAACCTAAGAAATATGAACAAATAATTACAGAGATGAATGAGATTGAAGAGGTGCGCACCTAGAACCTTCTAGAGGCTGGAAATGTTGTTGGATTTGATGGTGAGGCCCAAAGGGACACTTGTGCCAAGTAGGGCGACCTATTCTTTCTTTGGGAAAATTTTGGAAAATTGTTCTAGAGCCCATTTTAGCTAAAAGGGTATCCAAATCTACTAAAATTTATAGAAAATAGCCTCAATGGGACTAGGTCGCCCAATGGGGAAACCTAGTCCTCTTTTGAATTGTTGTGAACCATAAGATGGGATCTGATGCCTTTGATCTGTGTTTTCTGCTCCTTCAGGTATCCAGTCCCGAAAGTGAATATTATGGTCTGTGCAAGTCTTCCAAGCTTCAACTAGGGTTTCTTCAACCCTAGAGAGCTTGGAAAACTTGGATAATATTCAAGTTTCCATTTTAGATAATCAAATAAAATGAAGAAAAAAAGTAATGAAACATGAAATGAGAAGTGATAGATTCAACACCTTTCCTTGATGAATGATGTTGAGTTGCAACAATGGAGGATTCAACCCTTGAGAGCTTCAGCAATGGTGTCTTGTGATGAGGGTGCAACCCGAGACACATAAAATAACACACACAACCAGAGATTATTATTAATATTCTGAATATGAAAATCTTACATGTAGAGGATCTCAAATCCTTGAGTTTTGCAATACATGCAAAATTACAGAAACTACAAAAATTCCCCTTCTCTCACTATGCGCTCTTTTCCCCAAAAAAGCTGCCCAGAAATCAGAAACTAGCCCATAAATAACCCCCCTTCCTAGATTGGAGCCCAAAACTACCTTTGAATAATGAGTTTTGGCGGTTTGGTGCCCAAAATTACAATTTGAAATTCAAAAATTGAGTCCTAATTTGAAAATTGGCAATTTTCCGAAAATTGACCAACTTTCAGAAGCCATAACTTTCTCTGATCGTACGGGACCGTTTAGTGCCTCAAACAGGGCTTAGAAGGTTTTTTAGGGCAAAAAGTAGAAACTGAAACTTGAATAACTTTCAAACCGGAAATGATCTTGACCTCATTCTTTCGCCAAAGCACTTATTTTTCTATCCTGAAGCTTCCCTAAAATTTTTGCCTCTGCACGTCTTCAAATTCACACTTGCTAAAAATAACACTTAGTAGAAAAAGCAAAAAAGAAGTTCTAAAATTTGGGAATTCTTCTTCAACGAAAGGGGTATCCAGAAATGCAAAAACATCTACAAAAATCAAAATGATGGTAAAGATATTTCTAGGTGATGTAGGATTGCCCTTACACCACTGGATGCTCCTGCATCATCTTGTTGACCTAGAATCTGAGACCCTAGCTTGATTGAGAGGAAGAAGGAGAGGAGGAGAGATTTATGTGCATTGAGAGGAAAAATGGGTGGTGCATAATGAAGAATTAGGTTTTTTAGGCTTCTTTATACAATTTATGACCTAATTTACTCATAATAACATCATACTAATCGACCTTAGGGTTTTAAAGGCCAAAATCTTGAAAGATATTAACTTAAAATTGAAATTTATGCCACATGGGACTAGGTCACCCAAGGTGGTGACCTAGTCCACTTGGGCATTTTTCATTGAATTTTGGTAATTCAAATATAATTATTTATGTTTGTCGAGATTGTCTCACAAAACACACTAAAGTTGGACATATATGTGTATTAAGGGGTCATTTTGGCATAATAATGGGTTGATTAAGTGATTAAAAGCCTAAGGGAGTGTGAAAATGTCTTGTAACACCTTACAACACTTTGGCACAAGGCTTGGAAAGGCATAAAATTAGATTGAAAAGGGTCCAAAATCCATAGGAAAAGGTCCAAATGAGCTAAAAGTGTCAAAGTTCACACTTTTTGGTGACACATTTATCCCCCACTTTAGTGAGAGTATGAACTTGATTCAAACTCACACTAAAGTAGCCACATGATTCAGATGGTGAAGAATGACAAAGAAGAAGAATGAGAAGAGAAGGAGGTGGTAAAGCCCCCAAGGATTCAGGATTCTAAGTCAACTTGACATCAATGCAAAAGACATTCAAGGGTGAATGCATTACAACAAGACAAGATAGATTATCATGCAATGACAAGGTTTAGCGTGAAGAGAATGGAAAGGGTGAGTCTCTGGGGCCATAGAACATCAGGTCATCCGTGGGGTGAATTGTCCCAAAAGGTGAGAAACATACACACGGTTGGTATGTATTCACAAAGGTGGCTATGGGGAAAGTCGTGCCGCTTTTTGGGCTTCCCACTCAAACCATACCAAAGTTATATCTCATGATAACTTTGATAAGGTGCCACAAAAGAAAGTGATTTTGTTCAAAGGTATTTTGCTTTTGTTCGTGCAATGTCTCATCTTAAAGAACATTATGCGTAATGTTACCAAGAGAGGAAAAGTGCAAGTGTACCACTAGTACACAAACAACAATATATGACTAAATAAACTACTAAAAATTGCATATAAATTACTAACTTTAGTCATGTGAGTATTCTTGATTTATTTGTAGTCATTTATAACACCACTAAATTTATGACTAAATAATTTTAGTCATTTATTTAGTCATTGATTTTAGTCATTAATTTGGTCATTGATTTGGTCATTTATTTAGTCCTTGATTTAGTCATTAATTTAGTCATTAATTTTGTCATGGTAGTGATTTATTTAGTCATTAATTTAGTCATATATTTAGTCATATATTTAGTCATTAATTTAGTCATTAATTTAGTCATACATTTAGTCATTAATTTAGTCATTACTTTAGTCATATATTTAGTCATTAATTTAGTCATATATTTAGTCATTAATTTATTCATTACTTTAGTCATATATTTAGTCATTACAAATCAAATCTAACTTAATTAATCTTCACAAATTTATGCATATAAACTTCAACTATCATAGATATTCAAATGTTGAAGGAAGCACCATTAAATGAAAACTAAAATGCTTGAACAAATATGATTGATCAGACACAAACACAAACAAATTACAAATCAAGAGGAGCCACAACATAGTATTTATGAGTGGAGAAAAAACCACTCTAAAAAATTATTTCGTTAAGCCTCATTGGCAAATCAAAATCTCATTGGTTACATTCAATGTGTCAATGACACTGTACAACTTACAAACACTATATAAACAAAATACTCCTATTTTCATAAACTTATACTATTTTCCCCTTCCTTAAATGCAATCCTTTTGGAAGGGTAGTGACCTCCTATAGGGTCTTGACCCATTTAATCCCCTTTCAAATCCATAGCTTTCCAACCGCTATTGGTTTTGGCTGCTCCAAACTCTTCCTCACTAGTATTCACCTTTTACTTCTCCAATTTGAAGTTGCAGCCTAAAAATAAGGTTTCAAAATTTGCACATCAATAACTCAAAAAATTCAAAAAATATAGAGGATAAAATTCAAAAAAAAAAATTTCCTTTTCCAACTATGGCACCCTAAGCTTAGGCGCTAGATATAGTGAATGTATTTGAATTAGACATAACATCCATCAAAAGCATATTTGGAAGTATATTTTTATCAGATATTGTAGTTGCAAGTTCCACTAATTATAATAAAGATAAATAGTTTTACCTTTCTACATCAACTAATGCAATTCTGATAACTTTTAGAGGATCGACAATGCTAGCCTTTATCATATCAACATACTCACCTACAAGTTGCAACACAACATTCAAATTATTAATTAGAATCAACATCTAAGAAAGAAAAATAAACTTCAGACATTGTGAATTTAGTAAAAAAATCATCAATTTCAAAGATCAAAGTATCCAATGCTTCACTCTCTACATCCTCTGCTACAATCAAAAGAGGCCTTTGTTTCTATGATAAATGCAACAAGAAATTATATTATTTGTCAAAACTTATCACTATGTACTTATGAACTCATGATCATTCAAATTGCCAAACTAATCGAAATGACTACCTAATTTCTTTCTATCACATACACTTTGGGTATACAAGATCATTGAGAATCCCAATTATTGAACTATGAAATTCAACAATGCAACGAAATTATATCTTAAGTAAAACGTAAATCAAATCAACATTACATGTCTCAGCTTATCAATTGATCTAAAATTGTATATACACCTTTGTCATATAGCTTAAGGACATCTATAATAGATATGCACAAAATGAATTTGGTGGAAAGGCTTTAAAAACTTTCAAGTGAATACAATTCACAGGTGTAAAGCCAAATTCCACAACCTTTGCCAACATCCTCCCTGCCTGTTCCAAAATGAGATCTTTGAAACAAGATATGAATCAAGGAGGTTATTTAATCAGGGAACTTATTTAAAGTCCACACCCTTCTATGTTCAAGTGTTGTGTTTTATCTATGACAAGTTGCTAATGAAATCAAGGAGGTAATTTAAACTATGACAATATTTTATTTTTAAGTGTTGCAGTTGTGGTAGATTGTCAAAAGAATAAAGGAGGTTATTTAAACCTTTAAATTTTCCTATTATATTCAAGTGTTGCAGTTGTGCGAGGTTGACAATGGAATTGGGGAGGTTATTTAAACCTTTACAACTTTCTATTTTCAAGTGTTCTAGATGTGACAAGTTGCCAATGGAATTAAGAAGGTTATTTAAACCTCTACAATCTTCTATGTTCAGGTGTTGCAACTGTGATAGGTTGCCAATAGAATTAGAGGGGTTATTTAAAATTTTACACATTTCTATGTTCAATTGCTACAACTATGGGTTGCAATGGAATGCTAAAATATTTATGTTCAAATAAATTTCAAAAATATTTTATGAGCTTTGAGCATTTGTGATAGGCTCACTGTATTAGTTTGTTACTTATTTACAGTAATTTATTTATGTTTAGAGGTCGTTTATTAGATTAGAAATGTTATTATAAATATCAAATGGGTGGTTATTTTATAGGGTTGTCTCAATTTGTGGTTCAAAACTTGGCTTCGTAATCTGTTAACTTCATGTCAAGTAATCATTCCAAGTTTAATTGTTGCTATCATTAGAGGCTCTTCTGGTGTTGGCCAGTTAATCATCATAACATCGATAAGTGAGCTATAGTTCCCCATCATCCTTTTTTTATATCAATACTTGTGGTTGAATCTAGGATTCTCTTGGTGTAATAGAAAAAAAATATTGTGAAAGATGCATGTTCCCATGATAGTAACTTTGAACATGTCCATATGTTATGATACAAACTTATAAATTTGACATCCCATATTTTCCCAAGATATGGAAATCAATATATTAATTTGCACAATGAAAAGTGAATAGAAGTTTGAAAATATTTATGGCACACAATTTAATTGACTATTGTTGGATTCCCAGGGAAGTCAAGATTCATGGATACTTTTCATTTTTCACAAGGACCCTTCACTTATCATCTTATGAGAGTTGAGAATTATGAAGAATGAGTTATTTTTATTTAAATGGTTCAACTCAAATGTTTTTACAAAGAGTTTGGTTCACTGCCTTTTGGTGCTTAGTTGTTATCTTTTGGACAATCTAGGGAGAGACTTTCCTTGTAACCAAATCATTATAGCAATGCATTTTTGGTTCCATGAAGTAATATAAGTTTCTTTCCTAAATGAATAAATAACAAAAATCCAATTTTGAATATCTAACATAACCTCATGGAACTTCTAAATTGAGCTTTCTCAATATTAGATATATTTAGAGATTCAAAATATTGATCAAGCTTCATGGGATGGGAATTGACTATATTTGGAACTCCCATATATAGACTTATAAAGCATCCAAACTAAAATTGGTGTTTAATGTTTAAGAGTATTCCTTCTCATGATTGTTTTGTACTGTAGGATGAGATCGAGTGACACCATAAAGATAATGGACACACCTTCCATACGATAACATTTTCTTCATTTTTTTCTTGATAAATCATGTTATGCTCTTTTTTGCAAGTGTTGTGAAGATCACTTCACTCAGCTTTATTCTACAATGACAGAGCTTTATAGTTTAATGTTAACAACATGCTTCAAAATTGTGATGCATGTCAATTGTTTATGACTTTTTCAGGAAAAATTTTGAGGCAAAATTTTGATTGTATTTGTATTGAAATTCTCATAAATGTCAGCCAAGAAAACCACTAGCTTGCAAGCACCCATCATTTTGTCACTGCCCAGGTAAGATAATTTCTAAAAATCATAAATAATTTTCCTTATCCAAACTAATACCTAAAGATATAATACATCTATGAGTTCCATTACTACAGAAACCAAAGAGAAAGGGACACAAAACTACCATACCAATAAAAACCAAAACATTATCAACACTTATTGACAAGAAACCCATGCACCAATATTACACACAATATAAGCATCACCATTAGTGGTGCTAGCAGCTATATATGGAGCACCTACCATGTTCAAGTGTAGAAATTGTGACAATTTGCCAATGGAATCAGAAAGGTTATTTAAACATCCACACCCTTCTATGTTCAAGGTTGTAGTTGTGATGGGTTGCCAATGGAATCAAAGAGATTATTTAAACCATGAAAATATTTTAGTTTTGAATGTTGCAGCTGCAATAGATTGCCAAAAGAATCAAGGAGGTTATTTAAACCTTAGAAACTTCCTATTATGTTCAAGATAGGTTGACAATGGAATCAGGGAGATTATTTAAACTTCTACAACTTACTATTTTCAAGTAACCCTTGTTGCATTACAATTTACATATATAGTTGATTATTAGTTGTGCATGGTTGACCTTCGTTCCCATGGTGGCTATATTGAGGACAACCTAAACATCATTACTAAGATGCTAGTTAAATTTGTGGTACATGTGAATCATATATGAATATAGGCTAAGTATTTCCAGCAACAGTTTTTTTTTAGTTGGCCAACACAACACAATAGATAATTAAATTATGGCCATATTCATACTCCTTTACATTCCAATCCAGCTCACTATTGGATATTATATCTCATAAAAAATTCAAAAGCATAAATTTCCTTTCTTTAATTAGAATAATAAAACATGGAAAACAATTATCTTACCTCACTAAGATTAAGTTTCTCATGTAGATGTTGCATTAAAACCTGTAGAAAAGTGAACGTAACAACATAAATTTTATAAACCATATAAAAATTGTCCAAGAATGACAAAGTAGGATGCTACCAAAAGCAATCTCCAGTGCAAAAAAAATTCAATTAGATCTTAGGTACATAAAACATAGAGTTAAAAGGTGTTTGCAACATTGTACACACCGATCATTAAGATCATCCTTGACAACTTGAAGCCACCATATGATTCATTTCTCTCCACATTTTTCTCTAATTGAACTTTGATAAGAGAAGAAGGTAAGACTCTATCTTTTATTTGATTGAGCTCCTTTGATGCAAGGGTGGTTGGTTTTCACCTGTAACAACTCAATTCAGATCAAACAAACAACAATTAGATTCAACAAACCTCTTAAATGCACCCTTTTTAGTATCACCTTGTCCTTTGTCTAGTAGGTCTGCAGACCTATATTTGGCTACTTTACTCACAATCCACTTAGCAACCTAGTGTCTCATGATGGTTTTGAACACCTTTTAGGGAAACCTAGACATACACCAAAACCACCCTCAACTCCTTTAGATCAATTCTCAAAAACATAAGATAACATTGTCTTAGAAGACCAATTAGGTCTAGTATACAAGGAAAGTATCTTTCAATCTCACTAGAAACTTGAAATTACCACTTAGACCTCTTAAACAGGTATCAAATAGCCAAAATCAACATGTTTTAGGGCTCCAAACTCTCTTTTACCCACTACTCCAAGTAACTCTCAATTTCCACCATTAAAGGTAGTGTAATGCCTTGCATAACCACCCCATCTCTTGCCTTGGTCAAAATGGGTCCCCCTTTTTGTTCTTTATCCTTTGTCATTTTTTAAACAAAGTTTCGAGTCATTTTGCTTCCAACACTTTGTTTGTTTTGGTTTAGTCTAGCGGAACCGGAACCAGAACTGAATTGGGTTCTGGAAGTTCTTTTTTTTGGTTCTCATCCTGATGGAATTTTCTTTTTGCTTTTGTTTTGTCTTTAGTGGAACTAGAGCCGAAACAGCTATTAAGTTGGTACTCATCGCAACAAAAATTGCAAAATCATAATCAATTCCAATCTCGCCTCTGCTATTTGTTTTTGTTTTTTAGTCTAGGTTCTTATGTTTGGTTTTATGGTATCAGTCTTTTATTTTACTTTTTGTGTTTATTTTTGCTTTGTGTTTTGTTGGCGGACCCAGAACCAGAATGGGAATGAAGTATGAAAATTTCTTAAACTTTCAGATCACTTTCCATTTTAGTTCCGTCCCTGCCACTTTTTCAATTGTTGACTTTTTTGACTGGAGTTACACTACAGAGAAGTGTTCGTTCTCTTTCAGTTCCGACTCTGCCTTAACTGCATGTTAATGCATTAATGACAATCGCTTGGGTAGGTTGAAATCCTCGTTTTACCTTTATTTAAGGATTAAATGAGTCATTATCATTATTATTAAGAGATTGAAGAGCATGAAAGAGTAGCAGTGGAGTTCATTTGAGCAAATCGATTGAAGGAGGAGAAGATTGTTGCATGTGAATCGGTTTGAAGGTTAGCTTGGGCTCTTTTGCATTTTGAGGTAGGGTTTCTTATTGTTCTTTGTTCTTTGTTTATTTACCGTCATGTTTGTTTTGTTTTGATTTATATTTGCTCATGCTTTCAATCTTTTTTGTTTTTATTGGATCTATGATTAATGGCGTGATTATACAAGTAGTTTCTTGTTTTATCTTGTTTTGTTTTGATTTAGTTTTTGTTTCTTGTGTTGTCATTTTAATTCTTTCTATTCTTGAGCATGGTCACTTTCACGTCTTAATCGTGATTGTGTCATGTTATTTTGATTTTTGATGAGTTAGATTAAATTTAGGTTTTAAATAGTGAGGTAGATTAGAGATTTACAGTGGTAGATTAATGATTTACAGTGAGTTAGGGTTAATTGATTTATTGTTTTTACTTAGGATTTTATCATTTTTCCAAATTGGTAAATGGTAAGGTTTAAAAATCATGCCCTAGTTTTTATCAGGTTTATTAGATTAGGGTTTCGTGTCTGTTAGTGATTGCATTTAAATGGTTAAATATGATGCCCTAAAAATATGCAATTGTTCCCCATGGTCATATGGGTGTAGTTTTTTAGATCCCCTTTTTCATTTTTAAGCGGCCTTGGTTCTAATCATGAAGTTATATGTTAAATCAATGAAATCATTTGATGATGTCATGGTCAACCTAGGCGGGGACGAGATCGGAATAGATTATGAACTTGGAAATTCTATTTTTACAAAAGTTACCGATTCTGTTTCCATCCCGTTTCCGGCTCCGCGTACAACAGAAGTCTTCTTTGGAAAATGATGATAACTTGGATGGAAGCGGAAGCAGAGTGGAAATTGGATATGAAAATATGAAAATCTGAAGAAAATCAAATCCCTTTTCCATTTTGATTCCAGTTCTGATTCCCATCCCGAGTTTGACTCTGTGCCCGTTTATCATTAGCTGAGTATCTATATTGGTTTTGGCTCCGAGTTCGGCAGTGTTGTAAAGGAGACTGTTTTAGGTTGAGTTTTTGCCTAGTCCCGCCTCCAATGCATATGTGAAAGGTATAGTTTTTGAAGCATGTTTTATAGTGATATCTAAAGGTCTAATTAGAGGTTTGCTTGCAGGGGAGTTGAAAGATGTCAAGAACATCAGGAGAAGTTGCTCGAAGGAACCAACCAGCTGGAACATCAAAGGCAAATCCAAAACCAAAGAAGGTAAAGCCAGAACAACTGCCTTATACCTTGAGGTATGATCATAGGAACCCGATGATGAAGGTGAGCAAGGTGGAATCAGACTAGTTAGATATCACGAACACCAATTTCGGCCAGTACAACTTTGAGGAGTTGCATGGAGAAACCTTTGGAGAATGAGAAAGTCTAACGGGAAGGACACAAAGGATTATTGATTCCGGCCTAGCACATATCACTATGTTCCCTTTATCGTTTCAGTGCTCGGAGTTGATCTTAACAGTAGCCAGTGCCTACAATCTGGCTACAAGGTTATGCATGGATTCACAGAATAATGTCATCATTAATCTCACTCCTCAAGCATTTCAAACTATATTTAATGTTCCAGATCCTAAGAGCTTGGTGCAACTAACTGAAGCAGAGGCATTAAAGAAGTATAGCAAGTATAAGGACTCCAATAGGTCTCATTTGAATAAAAGGTGGTTGAATATAGAAAAAAAATCTCTATCCAAACTTGCGGACCAACCTAAAAGGGCAGATTTCCGGAAGGAAATATCAAATTTAATATTGATGTTGTCCAGAGTGTTTGGGAAGAGGGATACCTTCCACTTCAAGGAATGGATGTTTCCTTTCATTCAAATAATCTTAGAGGGTGACTATCAGTTTGATTGGTCAATGATTGTTTCTGATGCCATACATGATCAGCTAACAAGGATCAGGTGGACTAAATAT
Source organism: Sequoiadendron giganteum (assembly GCA_007115665.2). Lineage (NCBI taxonomy): Eukaryota > Viridiplantae > Streptophyta > Pinopsida > Cupressales > Cupressaceae > Sequoiadendron > Sequoiadendron giganteum. The sequence continues at coordinate 645,223,727 of CM021102.1, forward strand.
TTCTTTATGACTTCTTATGTGGTTTATGCAGCAGCAAGATTGGGAATTTTCCTAGGTTTGAACAGATTAGGTATAATGGGAGCCTTGGATGGGCAGAAGAAGGTATGGGAACACTATGATCAGTTTTCTCTTCAAGTTGCTGAGACTCATTTCAGAAGAGTCAATGATGCATTTTTATATGTGATCATCAATCAATTGAATGGAGATGCAGGATACCGTTTGAGTCAAGAAGTTATGGCTTTCATTGCTCCAACACCCCAAATCTACATACTTCAGGTTATATGGTTTTGAAGGCCACCCACACTTGCTTCCAAGGTGCTGCAGTAACATAATAGTGCTAATGGAGTTTGTGTATCAAGCTATCGGAGTTAATGCTAGGTTTGGGATCAAGCATAAAATTGGATGTCATAAATTTCCCATGAAATTGGGTGAATATAGTTGTCAACACTTGAAGGGAGCAAAGGTGGTTTTTAATGAGTTGATATAGTTGAAGTTGGGATTGTATACAGCTCGTAAGTATTTTGATCCAAAGAAGAAGATGTATGCTTTATTACCTTCAATGTTCACTAGACATTTCAATTTGTTAGAAGTCTTTTGGAGTGATCGGTAGGATGAGTATGATTTGAGAAAGAAGAACTATGAAAGATTGTCGGTTGCACTCATGACAAAGCTAGGTATTAAAGAAAACATTCCTGAAACTTTGGTGGATGATGGAATTGTATTGGATCCATCATATGAAGCTTTGAACATTGGCACCAAGAGTCTGGATCCGATTGACTGGGATGCTAAAGAAACCATTGATATCAAGAAAATAGGAAGGCCGGTATTGGATAGGAGCGTGCAATGGCTAGTACTAAGGACCCAGACTCCTCAAAAACCAGCTCCTAAGAAGGGTAAAGGGTACAAAAGGATCAAAAGGAAGACATCTCCCAAAGAGCCATTGGAATTCTTTCCTCCAGACATTGAAGAAATAGAACTTGAGGTGGTAGATGATGAAGAAGAAACACAAGAAGGAGATGTTCCAGTAGGAGGATCTACTATTTCAACACCGACATTAGGTGAATCATCCACCCAAGCCCCAATTACAAGGAAGAAGAGTAAAGAAATAAAAGAAGGAACTCTTCATAGCATGGCTGAAGTTGATAAGGGAAAAGAAGTGGAGGAAGAGGTCCTTGAGGTGGAGACAAATTCAGATGAGACTCTATCAAAGAAAGATTTGCAAGAGAACATGCCTCTAGATGAGGATATTGAGCACATTTTGACACAAGAGGAGCAATGGAAGATGTTTGAAGAGGAAAAAAGGAAGTTTGGTGCAAGGGCTGCAGCAGAGAAACAAAAATAAATTGATGCCAAGGTACAAGTTGATGCTACATTGCACCAGCAACAATTGAAAGCAAAACAAGTTAAGGAAAAGGCAGCAGTTGATGAAGTAGAGAGGAAAAGAAGGGAGAAAGAACATGAGCTCAAGGTCAAAGCAAAGAATGATAAGTTAGAGTTGATATAGAAAATCCATGATCTTGAGGAAGAGAAAGCAAGGAACCGAAGGGAAAAGGAAATCTTGGTCGCCAAACTAAAACTTGCAGAGGAAGCTCAACAAAAAGAGGAAGGAGCGGAAAAGATAAGGAAGGAAAAGGAGGCCAAAGAGCTGGTTAAGAAGCAAGCAGAAGAAGAAAAGGTAGAGGTAGAGAAGCTCAAGGCCTTAGAAGCAAAGAGATTAGAAAAAGAAAGACTAGAGGCTTTGGAAAAAGAGAAACTTGAAAAAGAAGCTCTAGAGAAGGAAAAAGTGGAGAAGGATCAGTTGGAAGAAGAGAGTAAGAGGAAGGAAGAGGAAGAAAGGAAGGAACAAAGAGATAGAGAAGAGGTTGAGAAGTTGATGTAGATGCATATACTACAAGAGCAACAAGAGAAATCAAAGGTTGACTCTCAACCTCAGGTAGATGTTCAGCCACCTTCTACAGTTGTTGCTTCTTCTTCCATGATGACTACTGCTCTAAGTGCTCCTACTTGGCTGACATTGGACTTGTAGAAAAGGACAAGAACACCTCCACAACCTCTCAATCGGGAGGATATGATGAAGGGGATTGAGCAGGAAAGGCCTAAGAAGAAGGCTAAAATTATACATTCTACCTGACTCACAGACAAAGGGGAAATTGTTGCTAAATGTGCCATGCCGATGACAAAAAAGGAGGTAGGGGATATGCAGTTAATAGATTATCAGTTAAGTACGGTCAATTTGGGAAGAGCCACTAGAAATCAGCAAATGAATTTGATTGATGTGGTGGCTTCAACGACCAAATCAAGAATGATCAAGGACAAGCAAAAGAAGGATGAGCTTAAAGCTCAATTGGATCAGTTGCATTCATTCTTGAAGAGTATCTCCTCTCCAAGGTCACAATAGGTAGCAGCCATTGAGACTCCTGTTTTGTTAAGCAAAAAGGAGGTAGATGATTTGGTGTAGGTTAGAGGAAAGGTGGAGATGGTAGATAGGTGGATAGACAAATTGAACCAAGAGGTAGGAGATGTTTTAGTGAAAGGATTTGAAGCCTACAAGGATACTGAAGGGTTGGTAAAAGAGATGTATCAATACATTGAGGCATCAGAAAAGCAAGAAGAGGAATACAAAGAATACAGTCAAAAGTTGGAAAAAGTAAGTGCATTACCTCTAACAACTCTTATGGAACAATCCATACTTGAGGAAGACAACAAAGATTTTGTGGAGAAAACTTCTCGCATACTCCGGTTTAGGACTGGCTTTTTGTGTAAACACAAGGATGAAATTCAAGAAACTGCTAATAATTTGACCGAGCAATTGGAAGAATTAGAATCAGTCATTGCTATAATTGTAGATGTGAATGCATTTTCAGAGGAAGGCATTACTTTGAGTCAAGTAAAAGAGAAATTGGATGAAATATTCAAAGGACTCATGCAGGAAAAGGATGATGGAGAAGAGTTAATAATAGATCGACTAGTAGAGGTCAAAGGAGAGATAAAAGCTGCTGGGAGAGAGTTAATAAAAATAAAAAGTATGAGGGAATTTGCTGCAGCAGAATTGGATCGAAACAAGTTTGAGGATAGTTGGATTGATGGGCCAAAGATGGATACATTACAGCAAGTCTTCACCAGCTATGATGAGTTTATTGCAGATCTAGCTTCGCATGCATGAGTCCCTGCATGCATGATGTTCTCCTTCCTTACATGTTGCATGCGTACATCATTGGAAATCTTGGGGGCGCATGACTTCTTTTCTTCTCTTCTATCTTCTATTTTTAGTTAAGACTGAATGTTTAAATGTAAGAATTCAAGATCAAATTGATCTGAGTTTCCAAGAGAGTCTAGTTCCTAAAAAGGTGGATAACCTAAATTAGAAGTAGAGTTCGAACTTTTGTATATCTATAAATACCTTATGGGTATCATTTTGTAAAGGTCGGCTAATTGAGAGTAGAATTGGCTTACCTAATATTAGGAGATAGAATTTTGTAGAGTTTTGCAGAAATATCTTGTACTTGATCCTTTTACAGTTAATAGAATTTACAGGTTTACTCAATATGGAGTTAGCATTGATTGTTTTATTTGATAAGGCTGATAAGTTATAATCTATCTGAATGCCAGTGATTGTGCTGAAGCATGATAGTTTCTTATGTGATGAAATTCATTAGAAGAAACCATATTTAAAGATTATCTTGTTAGATTATCATTGAATTGAAATTATTAAAATCTGTTGATCTATAATCTTGATGATGAATGAATGTGTCTATTTGTGATGTGTGATTGTGAAGTTAATTAAGCACCTAAAATGTATGCAATGGTATAGATTATGCTATAGATTGTGTCATCTTATGGTTTTCTTGATCTGATTGGAAGAACATTCATTATTGGAAGATATATGTCTGGATATTAGATAAATTTAATTCATACTTACTGATTTACCCCTTTAATCTATATTTTTCTTTTGTTTGAAACCCAATTGATTTACCAAAATAGTTTGATAGAATGAGTCATCGCTTGAATATTTTGTTACCAGCATAGGCCCCTTGAAAATTACAATTGCATGAACCGATTGAGTGACACCAGACAGTTGAGAACCAACTACCAAGACCTTGGGAGTTAGGCCACTACATGTTGTCTTTCTTTTTTAGGAGAAATAGAGTAGAAATATTTTGTTTTAATGTTGTTTGTGTCATTTTCACCATCAATAGGTAGGGCTTATAGGTTCTTTGTATTCCTAAGCTCATACAAGCCTAAAACCACATCCAACACTCTTAAAATATCTTATCCACACTTGAAAATTCAACTCTCAGCCTCCACACACACTATCTCAACACACTCTCACTCAAAACCTCATTTTTCATTCATAATTACAATACAAAACTCCTAGGACATTCAAAGATTCCCCATAAAACTCATCACAAAGGATATTTCCTACTTAATACCATCCTAACCTATCTCCCTATGCCCATTCCATGGAGTTACAAGTGTGACAGTATGTGGAATAGGTTCATTTCATGTTTAAGGCTTTAAAACTGGTGAATTACTCCTATAGGTTGATCAGCAAAAGATTGCTCTCAAAACAACTCTAATTCAATGCTCTACCCTCAAAACCGATTCAAAACCATTTTAAGTCGATAGATATTCAACTATTCCCAAATTTGTGTGAACAAAAGCATGTTGTACGGTCATGTACAAGTGACTGAAAGTTTAGATTACAGTGTAAAATATAGAAATTCAATCAGAACTGGGGTCTTCTTTATTGTATTTTCTTCTCAATTGGTTCAACAACCTTCTACAATGAAATATTACATGTTTTTGTAAATTTCTCTCATAAATCTTCTCTTCAAAACTGTCTACCTACCTTCCATATTCCATTTGACTCTTGAGTTCCCCAAATCTTGTAATTACATTATTGACAATTTTGTCAATTTTGACAGTTTACACATTTTGCATTATTCACCTCCAAAATATTCTAAAACACCTAAAAAATGACCTAATACACTATTTGATGACCCAAGATGATCTTATTTTTCATAACCTAAGACACACACTAGAACCCTCCCTATACAAATTAGTGGATGCAACCAATGCTATCAAAATTCAACATATTCCTAGAAAGGCCAATAAGTTAGTGGACCACTTATCAAATGAAGTTATTCACTCAAAAGATCGATAAGGTGGGGGCAGTTAGTTCTATTTTTTGTAATGTGGTAAGATTCATACAAGTAACACTATGTCAAGTTGGGGAACTCTTTGCTGAGATAATGTGTCTCAACTTCTAGCTTGAAGCCCCTCTTTTCATGACTCGGTGAAAATCTGGTGTTTTTGTAGTTTACTACCATACCATGCCTGGCTTTATTCCAGCCTCAACCTCTATACCGCAATAGTCTTCTCTTACCTTGGAAGTACCGTAGTGGAATGGTAGCAGTCACCTCTTTACCACTCGCAGTCACATCCCTAACTGCGGTGGGTGCGGTTAGCTTCGTTCGGCTTGTCATGTCGGTCATGCCATACCATGAGCAGTTAAGTCCTTGGCCATGGTGAGACCGCCTACAGTTCATCTGGAAGTTACCGCCCTACTGCAGGGTGGCCTGTTGGCCCCCACAGTAGTGTGGTTTAACTGCTAATGGTTATGCTTGGCGGTCACCGCCATACCATGGGTCTTCACTAATCGGGAAGTGGTAGCACGGTGCAGGCAAAGGGGTGAGCTCGGTAACGTTCACCACCTTACCAAGGACAGGTTGATTGCTATCAGTAGTAGCATGGGGTTTCTTCAAGGAGCTCAATGGAGTCGAAGGGTGAGCTCAATCAAGCTCACCACATTACAGTGGGTCAACTCGAATGCAATTGCAGTAGCACGGGAAAGTTATGGATGAGCTCAGTTGGCCAAACCGCCACACCATGAATGGGTCGGTTGGACTCGGCGGTTGCGCGGGGAAGCTTGAAGGAGCTCAATAGTTCTCACTACCTTACCATGGGTGGGTCATCTCAGCTTAGCGATAGAGTGGTAGAGACTTGGATGGATTGGATGGGCTTAGACCAAGTTTTGACCGAGTTGGACTCAGAGTCAAAGAGCGACAATGAATGCAAGGTGGACGCGTGGTAGTTTGACTGTGGCCCAATTGCCTAAAGGAATTTGTGGCATCAACAATTATTGCTGGCCATCTTTGGTTGGCGATCAGGACCTGATTTGGGTAATGGAATTAATTTCTGGGTGGCTCGATGTAGGAAGATCGGTATGGGTAGATCGATTGGATGATTGGATGAAAGATTCATGAACCTGATGGTCAATGCTCATTTGATGACATTGAATGCAATGTATGACTTAGTAAGTTGAGTATAATATTGCATATGTCAAGACTTCGAACTATATGTTGAAATAACATTGTCACAGTGAGAAAGAACTTGAATTTTTTTGTTGTGAGCTGATCAAAGAAGACTGAAAATTGTATGTAATTGTTTTATTACAGGAATACAATTGTCTTGACTTTGTGTGGTGGGTTTTTTACCTAAAAAGGTTTTCCCACGTATATCTTGTGTCAATCTGTAAATGCTTAATTTTGTTATCTATTTTACTGGTTGTATTCATCTCATGCAGTTTTTAGAAGTTGTTTGAACCTGTTTATGCTCTCCTCCCCTATTGTATTAGTGCTAAGGGAATGTATTTTGCACTATTGGGTTGTTAGATTCATCCTCATTTTCCCTTCAAAGTGGTATCAGAGCCTGGCCTGTTGTGTTATCCTTGAGAGAAAGCTCATTTTTTTGTACTAATACTATTTTAGTGGGAGTATTACATTGCTAAAACTTATTTTATGTTTGAGATGGTGAGTCCATCAAGTAGAGTAGATATTGAAAATTTTAATGGCAACAACTTTGAGTTATGGAAACTCAAAGTGGAAGACTTGTTGGTGGATAGAGACCTCTGGTTAGCTGTGTCTAGAACTAAACCACAAAGTATGAAGCAAGAGAATTGGGATCTTGCTGATAGAAAAGCAAGAGGTCTGATAAGACTAAGTCTAGCCAATTTTGTACTCCTGAACATCCATGAGGAGTAGTCTGCAGCTCCTTTGTGGAAGAATCTTGGTGATATTTATCAGGGAAAGTCTTTGGTAAATAAGTTATTCCTAAGGAAGAAGTTGTACTCCTTGAAGATGGAAGAAGGTGCATCTATTGCAAACCATCTAAACTCATTTAACATGAGTTATACTTAGCTGGCTTCTATAGGTGTAAAGTCTGAGGAGGAAGATCGTTGCATGCTCTCGTTATGTTTGTTACCTGACAGTTGGGATCATCTTGTGATGGCCATTGGAAGCACCACCACTATTTTCAAGATGGAAGACGTTGTTGCCTCATTGTTATCTAAAGAGATGTGGAGGAAGTATTTAGAGATGGCCAAAGAGGTTCTTGTTGTTTGAGGTAGACCAAAGGAGAAAGGAAAGAAGAAAGACAAAAAGTCAAAATCCAAATTTGTGGGGAGATCAAAGTCTCCTGGTAAAAATTTTGAGGTGAGATGTTGGAACTATGGGCAACCTAGTCATATCCGAAAGGATTGCAAGGAGAAGAATAAGAAGAATGCTTCTGACAATGAATCTTCTCAAAGTGATGCAAACCCCTTCATTGCAGTAGCCTTGACAACTCAAGCATCAGATGATGTATAGCTGGTTGACTCAGGTGCATCCTTTCACATGACATTCAATAGAGAATGGTTCTCTAAATATGAGAAGTACGATGGTGGAAATGTATACCTGGCAAGTGATTCAACATTGGAGATCATTGGAAAAGGAAGAGTCTGATTTTAGTTTCCTGACAAGAGAGTCAAAGGTATTGGTGGTGTACTTCACATACTAGGTTTGGCTCAAAATCTTCTTTCTGTCAGTAAGTTAAATGATGTTGGTGTAGAAGTTTCTTTTTCAATTAAGGGATGTAAAATGGCTAGAGGTGTAATGGTGTTGGCTAAGGGTGTTTGTACTGGCACTCTGTACAAGTTCGATGCACTTCATGTTCTTTGTAACAGTGCCTCTATAAAGTCATGCAATGTTGCTCCTATAGAGAAAGATGAAGACACTTCTCTATCAGCAAATTCTTTGGAGGTAAAACTCCTAGCTAAGAATACTATGCTATGGCATCATATAATTGGTCACATTGTTGAGAAAGGTATAAAATCCTTGAAGAATAAAAATATTGTAGAAGGGCTTGATGATTGTAACCTTGATTTTGATTTTTGCAAACATTGTATCTATGGAAAATAACACCGTGTTTCATTTTATTCTAGTCTTCATAAATCTTCTGGTATATTGGATTATGTTCATTCAGATTCATTTGGTCTAGTTAATATTCCTTTGTTATCAAAGTCTAGATATTATGTTTCTTTTATTGATGACTGTTCGAGAAGGGCATTTGTATACTTTCTTAAAAGTAAATCAGAAGCGTTCAGTCGGTTTAAAGAATTTAAATCTTTGGTAGAGAATCAGACTCGAAGGAAAATTAAATGTTTGACGATAGACAATGGTGGTGAGTTTGGTTTTTCAGATTTTAAAAGGTATTGCACTGATCATGGAATTAAAAGGCATAAGACAACACCTTACACTCCACAACAAAATAGAGTTGTTGAAAGGATGAACAAGACACTGATGGAAAAGGCAAGGAGTATGTTGAGTGGTGCTCATCTGGAGCAGAAGTTTTGGGCTGAGGTTGTGGCTACAACATGTTATCTAATAAATAGAGCTCCTTGCTCTGCTCTTGTTGATAAGATGCCTTTGGAAGCATGGTCTAGTAAGAAGCCCTCTCTGAGGCATATCCATCTGTTTGGCTGTGAGGCATATTTTTATGTGCCAAATGAAAAGAGATATAAATTGGATAACAAGGTTGTGAAATGTATTCTCAATGGCAATGGATTTGGTGTGAAAGGATACAAGCTTTGGAACCATGTTACTGAGAAGGTTTTGTACAGAAGAAGAGTGATATTTCATGAGCTAAAACCTTCAGTAAGTGATCAACAACTTGAGACAGATCAGAGTGACAAGAAGAAGGATGCAGTTGAGATTCCCCAAACTCCATAAAGGGAAGAGTTGCATGGTGTACCTGAGACTGAGGAGAGCTCAAGCAGCTCTAGAAGTTTTGATGATGAAGAACAACCTCAGCCTGTAAGAAGATCCTCATGGAAAAAAAGGCAACCTGAAAGGTATGGTTTCTCACTGTTAAATTTAAACTATGCCTATGCTTTAATTACCAGCATTGATGAGCCTAGGACTATGAAAGAAGAAATCAACATGGTTGATTCGAATTCTTGGCTGCAAGCCATGAATGAAGAGATGGATTCTTTGAAAAAGAATGAAACCTGGAATTTGGTACCACTGCCTAAACAAAGAAATCTTGTTGGTTGTAAGTGGATATTCAAAAAAGAAAACATGCCTTGATGGCAGTGTTGAGAAGTATAAGGCAAGGTTGGTTGCAAAGGATTTTTCTCAAATTGAGGGAATTGATTATGGAGAGATTTTTTCCCTTGTAGCAAAGCTGACATCCATCAGATTTTTATTGTCATTGGCAACTGTGTATGATTTTGAAATGGAACAGATGGATGTGAAGACAATGTTTCTCCATGGTGAGCTGGAAGAAGAAATCTACATGTCCCAGCCTAAGCATTTTGTTGAAAGAGGTAAACAAAATCTGGTCTATAAGTTAAATAAATCTCTTTATGGTTTAAAGAATTCTCCTAGAATGTGGTACCAAAAATTTGACACGTTTGTGTTGTCAATTGGATTTGTGAGATTGAAATCTAATCATTGCATTTATTTTTAAATCTGAGAATGATCATGTGCTTGTTATTACCCTGTACGTGGATGATATTTTATTCATTAGGAATATAAATTTTGTGATTTTTGATCTTAAATCTCAGTTGTCTGCAAAGTTTAAAATGAAAAATCTTGGTGCAGCTAGGTACATTCTTGAAATGGAGATAACCGAGGACAGAAGAAGCAGAAAGCTTTGGGTCAGTCAGAGTAAGTATGTGAAAACTGTTCTGGAGAGGTTTAGCATGGATGATTGCAAGCAGCTTGTTGTCTCAATCATGCAAGGAATGAACCTTTATGTTGAATACTGTCCAAAGTATTATACTAAGATGGAGGACATGACCAATGTGCCTTATGCAAGTTTTTTTGGCAGTTTCATGTATGCTATGATCTGTACAAGACCAGGCATTGCCCAAGTAGTGGGAGTTCTAAGCCAATTTATGGCAAATCCAGGAAGATCACATTGGGATGTTGTGAAGAGAGTGTTCAGGTATTTGAAGGGAACTTCAGACTACGCCTTGTGTTACCATGGAAATTTGGTTGCATCATAGAAGACTCTCAACATTCATGGGTATGTTGATTCAGTTTGGTCAGGGGACATTGACAACAGGTGATCCACCAGTGGATACACTTTCATGCTTAATGGTGGAGCAATTAGTTGGATGAGCAAGCAACACGTTGTAGTATCTTTATCCATGACAGAGATAGAGTACATGACTGCAACTCATGCTTGTAAGAATTTTTTTTGGTTGAGGCATTTATGTTCAAACATAGTATTTAATGCTGAGTAGATCACTATTTTCTATGATAGTCAAAGTGGCATTTTTTTGGCAAAGAATCTAACTTTTCATGCCAGGACCAAGCACATTGATGTGCAATATCACTTTGTAATGGATATGGTTGAATATGGAAAGTTCAATCTAGAAAAGGTGGACACCTTGAAGAATGTTGTAGATGCTCTGACAAAGCCGATTAGCATAGACAAGTTCATATGGTGCGTAGAATCAATGGGCCTTGGGGCCTATGACAAGCAATAATTTTTCAAAGTCATGGGGGAAGCTAGAAGTGTTCGCCAAGTGGGAGCTTGTTGAGAAAATTTGTCTCAACTTCTAGCTTGAAGCCCCTCTTTTCATGACTTCGCGAAAATCTGGTGTTTCTGCAGTTTACTATTGTACCGTGCCTGGCTTTATTCCAGCCTCAACCGCTCTACTGCGGTGGTCTTCTCTTACCCTGGCAGTACCGCAGTGGAAGGGTAGCGGTCACCTCTTTACCGCTCACAGTCATGTCCCTAACCATGGTGGGTGTTGTTGGCTTCGTTCAGCCTATCGTTTCAGTCACCACTATACCATGGGCGGTTAAGTCCTTGACCATGATGACCGTGGTGAGACCGCCTACAATTCATCTAGCAGTTATCGTCCTATCACGGGGTGGCCTGTCGGCCCCCACGGTAGCGCGGTTTAACTGCTAACGGTTATGCTCGGTGGTCACTGCCATATCGTGGGTCTTCACTAACCGAGCAGCGGTAGTGGGGTGCAGGCAAAGGGGCGAGCTTGATAACGTTCACCGCCTTACCGCGAATGGGTCGGTTGGTGTCGGCGGTACCATGGGGATTCTTCAGTGAGCTCTATGGAGTCGAAGGGTGAGCTTGGTTGAGCTCACCGCATTACCATGGGTCGACTCGAATGCATCTGCGGTAGCACGAGAAAGTATTGGACGAGCTCAGTTGGACAAACCGCCACATCGTGAATGGGTCGGTTGGACTCAACAGTTGTGCGGGGAAGCTTGAGGGAGCTCAGCAGTACTCACCGCTTTACTGTGGGTGGTTCATCTCAGCTCAGTGATAGAGTGGTAGAGACTTGGATGGGTCGGATGGGCTCGGACAAGGTTTTGACCGAGTTGGACTCGTAGTCAAAGAGCGACAATGAATGCAAGGTGGACGTGTGGCAGTTTGGTTGTGGCTTGATTGGCTAAAGGCATTTGTGGCATGTGCAGTTATTGTTGGCCATCTTTGGCTAATGATCAAGACCCAATTTGGGTAATGGCATTAATTCCTGGGTGGCTCGATGCAGGAAGATCGATATGGGAAAATTGATTGCGTGATTGGATGAGAGATTCGTGAACTTGATGGTCAACACTCAGTTGATGACATTGAATGCAATGTATGACTTAGTAATTTGAGTACAATATTGCATATGTCAAGACTTCAAACTGTATGTAGAAATAACATTATCATAGTGAGAAAGAACTTGAATTTTTTTGTTGTGAGTTGATCAGAGAAGACTGAACATTGTATGTAATTGTTTTATTACTGGAATACAATTGTCTTGACTTTGTGTGGTGGGTTTTTTATCGGAAAAGGTTTTACCACGTATATCTTGTGTCAATTTGTGAATGCTTAATTTTGTTATCTATTTTACTAGTTGTATTCATTTCATGTAGTTTTTAGAAGTTGTTTGAACTTGTTTATGCTCTCCTCCCCTATTGTATTAGTGTTAAGGGAATGTATTCTGCACTATTGGGTCGTTACATCCATCCTCATTTTCCCTTCACTCTTCTTGGAGGTTCTAAACGATTAGCCTCTTTTTTATAAGACTATGTTGGCAGTGCTACCTGGATCATAGTTGTTTGGTGGGATTCCAAACCCAGAAAATGAGGTGTAGTTGTGGAAATCTCGTAGAGATAAGCTGCAAGCTACCATGATTACTTTTTCGAGTGAATTTATATTACAGTCTTGCTTAGTGTGCTTAAGACATGTGCACATGATATTCTCTTTGCAGATAGGCTTGGGGGAAAGTATTTACTTGATCTTGTGAAAAGTGTCAAGGAAGGAACTTGCAGAGAATGAGACATTTATTAGAGAAACATTAAACAGTCTGGATGCACTTGAAGGGAGCTTGGAGTGGCTAAAAATGGTTTTTGGTTCAAATGTTGAGTTTCCATGGAAATGTGTATGTGAGATTGTTTTGAAGCACTCAAAGAGTTTGTGGAATGAACTTTTTGAAATCTTTTTTGTTAGTAGGATGAAACAAATAATAGATGATGAATTTGTAGATATGCGTGAGAGAGTTAAGGTTGGTAAATTACTTGAGCCATAGTTAAATCTCTAGAAAGTTACCAAGATGTTGAAACCCATTTGCACAAATTAACTACTAGTGAGGGTTGGTTTGTCAAGAGAGGGGACCTAAAAAGTGTCAATTTACCATAGATGAGGGGTCCAAGAATATTTTGGAAGACCTCCTAATTTTTCTTCATGCACATAAATCTCCTTCAAGGATAAATTATTTAGCACCTTCTTTGCAAGATCAATGCTTCAATTTTATCTCAACATTGATTGTTGAGATTGAAGAACATCTTGCACATCTTTCAGAAGCTCTCTATCAAGAAATGAAAAATGAGGAGATGCTAGAAAAAATGAACAAGGAGACACTAGAACTAACAGTTATAGTGGAAAGGGAACTTTTCTTAGGAAGGATTTTAGTTTCTCTCAGTTTTCATTCAACTTCCCTTCAACTAGTTCTTGGCTTGTCTCAACTCTGGTTTGTCGAGAACAAAGCTTCAATTTCAGGGAAAGGATCTTCGACTTTTAGATATTCGAGTACTGATTTTGATTACCCTCTTCTAGATAGTTCTAGAAGACAAATAATAATGAGAGGGGTCGGTTTGAACCTTGAACCACAAGATAAAAATAATAGCACCAAATTGAATAAACTGAGAAGAACTATGCATAATCTTTGTATCAGAGCTCATAGCATGTGGATATTGTGGATAACTGAAGATATTTCAAGAATTATCACAAGATATCTAAAGGAGGATGATTCTTTATCCATATTCAATACAAAATTATTAATTCAAAAAGATGGAAATGCTTGAAATTTGACACCAATTGAGTAAACTTACTAAATCTAGTGCAACGGCACCATAGGAGTCCAATTTTCAAGTTTTGTCAATTTTGGTTATGTAATGGGTTTTAGGTGATTTTTAGGTGTTGTCATCTAACTAAGGTCTAATAGACCATTTTTTATGTGATTTGAGTCATTCAGAGTCCATAGGGTTAATATTGCTAAATGATCTAAAAGTTGCCAAATTGTTGTAATGGCAATATTGGAAAAATGCAAAAAAATTGCAAGTGATGGAATGTCAAGAGTCAAGTAGTTAGAAAGTTAGTTTGTGTCAGTTAGTTTGATGATTTTTGATTTATAAAAGACTAAACAATCCTTGAGAGGCTAGAGGGAGTCAGAGAGACTTTGTATCTTGAAGATCAAGTAAAAAAAATTCCCTAATTCATTGTATTTTTTGTGTTTTTTACTAAAAATTGCTGCTCTCTTTCTCTCTACGATTTTGTATGAGCTACTTGAACTATGAACTAAAATGGAATTGTTTGGGCAGTGATTCTACTTTTTTTTTACAGTGTTTTGATCAAATCCCATTGAGTTTTGAGCAACTTATAGGCTTTTGTTTGACTACGGGTCTGCAACCCTCTTGGAGGGTTTGAGTTCTTTTAAATTGTAAACTTAGCCCATTACACCATTAGAGTAGGTTTTAGAAGGTGGAATAGGAACTAATAAAATAGTATTAGATGTAGGTACAGGTTTTTAAGATTGGGGAAGGCATTTTAAGGAGAAATCAATGTTGCCCTAGTGAAATTTCTATAGATTTGGCCTAAAATGCATAGCTAGAAGTGGTAGTTGGGGAAAATTGCTTAAGGTTTGGCTGGGAGATGTTTTTTTTTGGCATGATTAGGTATATATTGATGTGTTTGAAGCATTAGCAAAGTATTTGGAGGCTTGGAGAGTTGAGTTTCTTAAAACCCCTGTTGTTTCCATTGAGTTTTTAGTGAAATTTGGTGGTTAAAGGTGGGGAATCATAGAAAACCTTTGGGGTAGAAATATTTGAAGGTTTATTAATATTTTTAAGTTAATTTGAAGAGTTTTTTATGATTTGGAAGAGGAAGATAGAGTGTGGAAATAGGATTTTCACTAAACCCTCCTTAGACTTGTTAAAAATGAGGTTTTATTGGTTTGGCATTTAGATTTGTGTTTTGGTGGCTAAAAATTGATGAATTGGTGGCTAAATGGGATATAGAAGGTTTAACAACAAGAATTTGGGTTTGGACAAGATTTTAGAGACATGATGCTTTATAAAATTGACCTATTTGAGGTCTAGGACAACACAAAAACTTGTTTTTGAGAATGATGGTCCAAAGTAACCTATACTACTTTTGAGTTATGTTTTATACTGGCATAAATGGTGTCTAAGTGTTTGGAAAGATAAGGTCAGGAAGCCTTAGTTTCAAAATTACAATGGAAACTATTTGAAAAGTTGAAGAGTTGATGTCATGAACTTTTAATAGTTGTGTTAGAATCAAACATGCTCTGATACCATGTTAGAATTGGCTATGGATGCCAAGATCTATGGACCAAATAGAAAGCACAAAGAAGAGAGAAAATAATATGACGAGAATAAACTATATTCAATGTCAATGATAATGCTTCAATGTGTGTTTACAATGAGAGACGCCTTGGTTATATAGCCAAGGTGAGAACATAGGAGTGCATAAGATTATGACAAGTGTCGTAATCTTATGACATGAGACAACAATGAAAAGCTATCACTCCACCTAAAGTGGAAAGGTGATAATGTGATAACCACCACAAATAGTGGATCTACCACAAAAGGTGGAACCCTAATCACATGATATGTCCATGAAATGTGGAGGTGATAGAGTGATAAGCAGATAAGTCCACCAAAGGTGGAAATTCTCCAACAACTCCTATGTGGTCCCTAAGTAAACTTAACTAAGGTGTAATTATGACCTAGGACAAGGTACAAAACATTTAATTACACCAACACCCCCCCTTAAGTGCAACTTAGGGAGAATGTACACAAATGCAAACAGTGCAGGATGGGTCCTGGCAACTAGGCCATGTTAGGTACCCATGTACAAATGCAATGCAATCTCTCACAAATGGAGAAAAGGAGAAAACCCAGTGGGACAAAACTCCTCCCCAAAAGAGAGATGAAATACAATAATGAAATGCTCTCAATGATGCATGAGAAGGTAAAAACCCCATGTGAGGAAAAAGACCCCCCCATAAGAGAGAAGTAGAAGAGAGACAAGGCAGCCCCCCCTCAATGTTGAGTCTCCTGCAATGATGGTAGAAGCTCAACATTGAATGCTGAAGATGATCCAATCTTGTCAAATAACGTTCCTCCCCTTAGGAAGAAACAAAACCAAGGATGTATGCAAGATGTATGATGTCTCTGAATGATGCTCAAGTGTCTCCATGTCGATGCCGAAAGATGACACACTCCAAACAGGCGTTCTAGGCCACACTACTAAAGAGTACAATCCAACACCTAGTAGAGAAGAATGTAGAACATGATCCAAAGAGAATGATATCCCTTCTAAAGAAAAAGAAGCCTCCTCCAAATGCTGTCCAAAAGTATCCACACTCATGTCAAACTGAAAGGAATGATCATGTAGAGAATGAACAAGAGGGTCAGAGTGTTCCCTCACAACAATTGAAGAAGGAGCATCTTCATCAAAGAGAAGATGAATGTCATCAATGGTGTCCCCCAAATCTGCAAGATGAGACTCCACAAACAAGTCTAAAATACCTATCAAGAAGCCATCCAAAGTAGCCATATTTGGAAGAGAATGTATATCCTGCTGCACTGAAGCACAAGGAACCCAAACTGTGGAATCACAAGCATCATCAACTGCAATAGTAGATGGAGGAGATGAAATGCATGGCTCAAGTACTGGATCTGATGTTAGAACTCCCAAGTTCAAGTAGCCAAATGTCTCCTCTGAATCATGGTTCACACTAGAAGTGTGATCAACAGTCGAAGGAACAATGTCACCATCAGAAGCAAAATCTGCAAAGGTATACAACCAAGATGAATGATCAACCACCCCAATAGCAATAATCTCTCTACTCTCCAAGTCTCGATTGATGACTGAATCAGGTGTGAACTCCACAGTTCTCCCATTTCCACCATGTGTAATCTGATATATGGAAAGAAGATTGTTCGTCAAATGAGGAACACACAAAACATCCTGAAAAGAGTTGTCCCCAAAACTAATAGATCCCTTCCCAAGTACACTCATGTATGTATTGTTTCCCATCAAGATAGGAGACATAGAACAAGGCTGAAATGAAGAGAAAATAGATTGTGAAGATGCCATATGATGTGATGCTCCTAAATCTAGAAGCCATCTACCTGATCCTGGACTTGAATAAGCACAAAGAGCTTGTCCTTTACTGCTTGATGTAGATGCCAAATGAACTTTTCCCTTAGACTGTTTTGAAGAAGAAGGAGAAGAAGGTGATTCAGACATTTTAGAAGGCAAATCAATTTGATTCTTTTTGAGAAGATTTTTCAACTCATCAATATCCTTCTTATAACAATACTGTTCTTCATGTCCATCCTTCTTGCAATATGCACAAAAAGACCTCTTCTTCTTAGATGATTCTTCTTTTGAATGAGTGGATTTTGATTCTTTATGTGGCTTGTTCTTTTTCATCTTTTGCTTCTTATCAAGATTCCCTGATTCTTTCTGTACCTTTGACTCACTAGAAACCAATGCATGTGGCTTGGAAGACTTGATTAGACCCATGTTCATTAACTTAGTTTCCTCTTGGATTAGGAGATTTGCAAAGTCATCAAACTTAGGATCAACATATGATGCTCCCATAGAAAGTCGATGGGTATGAAAGCCAGAAACAAATACTGAATACTCAGGACCAAGCTTGGATAACACATTCAGAATCAATTGTAAATCCTCTTTTTCAATACTGCATTCTTTCAATTGTGTTCTTGATTGCTTGATTTTGGAGATGTAGTCTTGGATGTGGTCAAAACTTTTAGGATCAAGATTCATCAAATCATTATCAATCTGATATCCCCTAATCTTATATGTTTTACCATACAAGTTTTCAAAAGTCTCCCATACTTCTTTAGCTATTGTACATGAATCAATATGAAATTGTAAATCAAATGAGACTAGTGAACATATGCATCCAAGTGTTTTCTCATGATTAATCTCCCATCTTGCCAATTCATTAGCATCAGTAGGTTGAGAAACGGTTACTTTTAGATAGCCTATTAGACCTTTTCCCAAGAGATAGTTCCATACTAATTTTCTCCATGTAGCATAATTATGTGGAGTTAGGAGTTCAATTTGAGATTTACTTGCAAGATTACCCCCCCAAATCACTCAATCATGAAGCCCCCCCCTAATCAATATCTGATTTGGCACTTTATACTTAGTGCGTTTACAATTTCCATTGCAAAAAACAGCAAAGTGGACTTTGATTTTGGTACATGCAAATTGCCAAAATAGGCCACAAACTCATAGTGAAAAAATTATAGTAGATGAGATAAATCTAATCACACCATTGGAAAGTACAGGAAAAATCATGCACTTTTAAAAAAAACAGCACCCAAAAATGTTACCGTAGGAGCAAGTTATGAGCTCCCGAAGTGCCCAAAATGAGGACGAAGCAGCTACACCTATGAGAATCTGCAATTTCTGGAAAACCCAGAAGCCAAAACCAAAAACTGATTGCACCACTGTGAAGAACATGAAAAATTAGCCCAAATCAAAATAAATTTCTTAGAAAAAGGAGCTAAAATGACTGAGTTATGAGCGTTTGAAAATCGATTGCAAAAACCAAAATGCAATCCGTGAGGGGGAAGAAAATTCCAAATGAGAGCTGACATCAGCAATGCAAAGTCCTAAATTTGACGGCCAAATGCCGGTCACCGGAAAAATGCCCTGCTGGACAAATCGTCGGAATATTTTTTTTGTTCGCCGGTATATTCCTTGGACCCTTGACGGAATCTCCCGAACTTGTCGGTCGGAATATTCTTTGCAATCGCCGGAATCTGCACGGAATCTTTGACTGCGTAGTGTGACCGACCGGTGGTTGAAGGTGGCTGCCAGGAAACAGATGCTGAGTGAGTGAAGGGCCCATGTGGAGTATGGGCGGGACTAGTCCGCGTGGACGGGACTGCGGTACCCGTGGGTACAAGGTACGTTTGCGGACTGTACAATCCATAGACTATACCAAAAAAATTGATTTTTTTTTTTGTATTTTGATTTTTTTTTTTTGAATCAAAGCTTTTTCAAATATGAATCGCAGAAATTAAGCTTTTCTAAAAAAAATAATTTTTAAAAATTTTCTGCGAAATAAAATATTTTGTTTTTTAAATTCGTATCGACTGCATAATTACGACGCCTGGGGGGCCGTACAATTTTTCAGGCAAAAAAATTTTGCCTCACCAAATGTCTTGCTCCGATTTGGACGATTGGACAGTCGATCTTAGGGTTTTTGGCCCTTTTGGACACGATGGCAGGGTCGGATTTGACCCAAAATGCTCCAAAAATGCAGCTACCTTCTGGATCTGGCAACCACAATGCAGCTTGAAACCCTCTTAGATTTGGCCTCATATGTCCGATTTGGACGAAACAAAAGGCAAAATCAACTTTCTCGAACCTTCCGGACGCAATGGTGAGCTCAGATTTGCACCAGCAAGCTCTGATATAAACCTGCAATAAAAAGCCAAAAAATGGAACCTCCCCAAATCTGGTACCTCTCTTCAGAAAAAGACTCTCCAATGGCACCCAACCCGCTCTAATACCATGTTAGAATCAAACATGCTCTGATACCATGTTAGAATTGGCTATGGATGCCAAGATCTATGGACCAAATAGAAAGCACAAAGAAGAGAGAAAATAATATGACAAGAATAAACTGTATTCAATGTCAATGATAATGCTTCAATGTGTGTTTACAATGAGAGACTCCTTGGTTATATAGCCAAGGTGAGAACATAGGAGTGCATAAGATTATGACAAGTGTCGTAATCTTATGACATGAGACAACAATGAAAAGCTATCACTCCACCTAAAGTGGAAAGGTGATAATGTGATAACCACCACAAATAGTGGATCTACCACAAAAGGTGGAACCCTAATCACATGATATGTCCATGAAACGTGGAGGTGATAGAGTGATAAGAAGATAAGTCCACCAAAGGTGGAAATTCTCCAACAACTCCTATGTGGTCCCTAAGTAAACTTAACTAAAGTGTAATTATGACCTAGGACAAGGTACAAAACATTTAATTACACCAACAAGTTGTAAAGTTGTTTCAAAGGTCTAAAATTGTGATTGATAGTTGGAAGAACCCCTGAATTGCATCAAGATCTAAGTCCTTTCTTTTATTCTATATGCAATTCCCTTCAGTGGATGCAGGTAGAGATTTATAAGACTCGATATTGAACCAAGAAATAAATATTATGACAATGATTACTAGAAAAAGAGATTTGAAGATTGAAATCAATAACTAACATGATAAGAGAGTTAAGGTGCCAAAAAAACCTATAATTACTTTGTAATCAAATTCCATTTGAAAATTGTTGGTAAAATAACTAAAATGGCTTGCTTTCTGCCCTTTGCAAGTGGCAAGTACACCATATTTAATACTAAAATTCTTAATTCAAAAAGATGGAAATGTTTGAAATTTAACACTTAGTATTCTCATCAGAATGACATCCATTTCGGTTGCTTACAAAGAATTTGTTAGCGTATGATACATAATTTAGAAACAAACACATCAACCATGATGCATACAAAAAAAGGGATTAAAATTTACTTGCAAGAGCTTGGCGGTAAGCCTGAACTAAATCCCTTGCCGAAATTCCTGAGCCCATCACAAGAAAATTTTCCAGAATTTTTGCAGCTTGTATATGTCATATGTAACTTCAGAAAACAAATGCAAATGTATATACAGTTAACAAGAAAAAAATTGAACTTCTTCATACAATAATAATATTACTACAGTAGGCTCCAAACAAGAAACATGTCCTCAATAAATGGTGTAAGAGACTCATGTTGGATATAAAACCAAAATAGTTTATGAAACAATGTACAAAAATTATTGTCTTACATACAATAAAAAGACTACCAATAAAATTCATAGCTTAAACAAAATGTGTTCATTTGATCAAAAAGAAACCAATCATGTGATGACACATCAAGACTCAACTACCCATGAGGTGAATGTAAAAGTATTGGTAGCACTTTTTTTTGGGTCTTTTTGGACATCTTGATAAAAGAGTATGTTGTTGTGGCGTCATATTTGATGTTGTGGCCCTGAAATGAAAGTTATAAGCAGGGGGCTTGCCAAGTAAGTTGCTGTAAAAAATTGGGAGTGATTTGAAATTTCCATGTAGCATAATTAGAAGCACGGAGTTAGGGTGCACAACTAGTGGGTCCTCTCCCCTAATGAAGAAGGCATATAATAAATTTTAGAAGATTTTTTTTCATAACTTACAAATGAGTTGGGTTGTACATTTTTTTGATTAACATTTAATGTAATTGGAAGACCAAACCACTTGTAGAAAGCTAGAATGCTTGCATACGAAGACACATAAAAAGACTACCAATAAAATTCTTAGCTTAAACAAAATGTATTCCTTTGATCAAAAAGAAACTGATCATGTGATGACACATCAACACTCAACTACCCATGATGTGAATGCACAAGTATTGGTAGCACATTTTTGGTTAAAAGTTTGAAAATATCAACCTGAGTTGTGTCTTTTTTGATTAAAACTAGCTATTTTATCGGTAGTATTTACTTTGCATAAAGAAATCTTGGGCAATATCAAGTTACAATAAAAGGATTTTCTTATGCTTTGTAAATATGTGGCCCATTAGTTGAATATTTAGAACATTTGTGTATTGGATTGATTAACAATTGTAGATCTCTAGATTTTGTCTGTTAGTTCAAGATTAGGCTGAGGTTCTGTTGGTTATGGTTTTGATCGGGAACATTCTAATATGAAGTTACCGACAGTCTTAGTTATGTAAGGCCTTGTTGAAAGGTTGATTTCAGTCATGTTCACATGTACATAAGATTGGGCCACATGCACTATCTTTTTCATAGCTCAGGTTTATTATTTTTAAGTAAAGCTATGGACCACCCTTCCAGTTGATAGTTCCTAGATCCGAGGTAAACTAATATATGCTTATAGAAACTAATTTTAACTTGTCCATTTGGACCATGCAACCATGCATAGACATGCCCAGACCCATGCACATGACATATAACACATTTGTGATGTATAATTGCTTCTATCTATTTAAGGTAATTTGTGTATAAAGAATGGTCTCATGTATTTAATGTGCATACTTGCATGCATGCACTCACACCTGCCCATACATTATATGCATGCACACTTATGTAAATACAGTTGTATAGAATCTATATGCTTCTGGGTAACTTGTGTATTATGAATGTTCTCATATATTTTATGCACATGAATAGGTACACATAAACATAGATATTTATATGGTAGTATTGTATCCATCTGTTTGTGGGTAACTTGTGTATAAAAATGTTTTTATTTATCGAAAATTGGTTTTGTGTTTTTGTAAGCTTCTTACAAGAGAAATTTTTTCAGCAAGAAACATATTTCATATTGGTATTGGGAGGACCAAACAAATACATAATGTGAACCATAACTTCCCAATTAGAAAATGTTCACCACAACAGGATGTTTCATTTAATTTTTGAAAAACTGCAAAATGCCAAATACTTGTGACGAGCAGGGTGAATGGTAGACACATTTGCACGACTCCAAATTTTAGAGAAATCGGAAGCAATATTTAGTGTTTATAGGAATTAGTCGTTACATCCAAGATACTGGGCTGGAGAAATTTATACTAGCGAATACTAAGAACATTGTACTCAATGAGTTTTGATACATCATGCACCTAGTTTAGTCTATAAGCTAGAATGGTGGGCTGGAAATTTCTTTTGAGATGTGATGCATATGGTTTTCTTCTATTGTGGATGGGAAATTTATTTGTTTTAATAAGCAAGCTTGGTTGTATAGTATGACCATAAGTTGCTGCCAATTATCTCGAACCATCATTTATATTTGACACATTTTAATAATGTAGCTAACTTTGTAATCCATTTGAACTAGTTTGGTGAAGTACATTATCTATCTTCATATTCAATAGCATTTCAATGTTGAGTCTTGTATGATTCAGATAGCTATCATAGATTTTGGAGAAAATTGTCAATGAGTCTTTAGGAGAGGAAAATAAAGGCAAGGTTTGTCTAATATATGTGGAAGAGGACTTGTGTGGGATTTGTACAATAATAACTTTGAGTGGTTTGATAATTATCCATTTGTGGAAAGGTTTACTATTTTTTAAGCTACAACTAAAGATTCTTTAGCTACAACAATAGAGGTTTATGTTAAAATTGCAATGGAGCACATAGTATTGTAGCCATACCTTATTATGCACCGAAAAATCAAAAAGAGGGTACAATGCAAATAGTTATGCCAGATAAAAAAAAAAGAGTTTCTAAATTAAGTAGATTGATAAGATCGCCAATGTTTTAGATAAAAACATTTTAGGTGCAATTGGTTTGGTTTCCTTCAGTACTTTCATAAATCGAGAAGTGTGTCACATTCAGATCTTTCTTTCCTTCAATTTCTTTTTTTTCACGAGGATTTTTAAGATATAACAACATAGGCTTATGCTAGAATTGCAATGGAGCACACAATATTGTAGCCAAACCTTGTTATGCATAGAAGCAAATAAAAAGAGGGAATAATTCAAGTGCTATATTGTTCAAAGGATTTTTAATCAAGACAAACTAGAAAATTATCCCTATGAAAATGACTACAATTTATTTTCCTTTGGGGAACTGCAAAATGAAATACCAATTAGTCAAACAAGAGTCTTTGTATGCAAGAATTCTAGCTTTCTACAAGTGGTTTGGTCTTCAAGTTACATTAAATTTTAATCAACAAAATGTACAACCCAACTCATTTGTAAGTTATGAAAAAAAAGCTTCTAAAATGTATTATATGCCTTCTTCATTAGGGGAGAGGACCCATTAGTTGTGCACCCTAACTTCGTGCTTCTAATTATCCTATGTGGAAATTTTAAATCACTCCCAATTTTTTAAAGCAACTTACTTGGCAAGCCCCTTGCTTATAAATTTCATTTCAAGGCCACACCATCAAATATGATTCCACATCAGCATACTTTTTTTCAAGATTTCCAAAAAGACCCAAAAAAAATGCTACAAATACTTGCGCATTCATATCACGGGTAGTTGAGTGGTTATGTGTCATCACATGATTGGTTGCTTTTTTATCAAAGGAATAACTTTGCCAAATTCCTCCCTACCTGTGCCAAAATGGGAGCTTTGAAACAAGATATGAATATCCATCAATGCATAGACAATACATGGCAGTATCCCTATAAGAAATGTGGTCTATGGATTGCAATATTGCAGGATATTCACAAAATGGTTTTGTTGAAAATCCTTTAGAAAATTTCAAGCAAATGTAATTGGTAGGTGTAAATCCAGATTCCACAATCTTTGCCAACATACTCCCTACTTGTAATAAAATGGGAGCTTTGGATAGGGTATGTGCATCCATCAAATCATAACAGAAGATCAATTTTTTTCAGATATTATGGTTGGAAATGCTCTGGTAGATATGCATGCAAAATGTGGAGGCACGAGCAAGGTACATGAACTATTTGATAGAATACCTCAAAGAGATGTCATCTCATGGAATGCAATGATTGCAGGTTATGCAGAAAATTGTTTGTTGAAAAGGATTTTGAAACTTTCAAATGAATGAAATTGGCAGGTATAAAGCCAATATTTTTTCCAAAGTCCTCCCTACCTATGCCAAAATGGGAGCTTTGGGACAGGCTGTGAACATGCACCAAATCATAATCCTAGGGGAATTTTTGTCAGATGTTATAGTTGGATATGCTATGGTAGACATATATGCAAGATGTGGAATCGTAGACAAAACACTTGAATTGTTTGACATAATTCCTCAAAGGGATGTCATCTCATGGAATGAAATGATTGATTGCAGAATGTGCACAAAATGGATTTTACAAGGAGCCTCTCAAAATATTTGAATTAATGAAGCACTTTGGAACACATCCTAACATTCTATTTTTAATGGAATCAGGGAGGTTATTTAAACTTTTACACCCTTCTAGTTGAAGTGTTGCAGTTGTGACAGGTTGCCAATGAATCAAGGAGGCTATTTAAATCTATACACCCTACCATGTTCAAGTGTTGCAGCTGTGATATGTTGCCAATGGAATCAGGGAGCTTATTTAAATGTCCATACCCTTCTAAGTTCAAGTGTTGCAGCTGTGACAGGTTTCCAAATGAATCAGAGAGATTATTTAAGCATCCACACCCTTCTATGTTCAAGTGTTGCAGATGTGATAGGTTGCTAATGGAATCAAGGAGGTTATTTTATTAGGTATCTTATTTAAATGTCCACACTCTTCTATGTTCAAGTGTTGCAGCAGTGATAGGTTGCTAATGGAATCAAGGAGGTTATTTAATTAGGGAGCTTATTTAAATGTCCACACCCTTCTATGTTCAAGTGTTGTGTTACAGTTGTGACGGGTTGCTAATGAAATCAAGGAGGTTATTTAAACCTTTAAAATTTCCTATTATATTCAAGTGTTGCAGTTGTGAGAGGTTGAAAATGGAATTAAGGAGGTCATTTAAACCTCTACAACTTTCTATTTTCAATTGTTGCAGATGTGACAGGTTGCCAATGGAATCAGGAAGGTTATTTAAACCTCTATAGTCTTTTATGTTCAAGTGTTGCAGTTGTGACAGGTTGCCAATAGAATTAGGGGGTTTATTTAAAATTTTACACATTTCTATGTTCAACTGCTATAGTTGTGACAGGTTTCCAATGGAATGAGAGAGGTTATTTAAATCTATACACCTTACCATGTTCAAGTGTTGCAGTTGTGACAAGTTGCCAATGGAATCATGAAGGTTATTTAAATGTTCACACCCTTCTATGTTCAAGGTTGCAGTTGTCACAGGTTGCCAATGGAATCAAGGAGGCTATTTAAACCATGAAAATATTTTAGTTTTGAATGTTTCAATTGCAATAGATTGTCAATAGAATCAAGGAGGTTATTTAAACCTTTGAAACTTCCTATTATGTTCAAGTGCTACATTTGTGATAGGTTGACAATGGAATCAAGGAGGTTATTTAAACCTCTACAACTTACTATTTTCAAGTACTGCAGACGTGATAGTTTGTCAATGGAATAAGGGGCAATAGGGTAAGGAGATCCCATGAAGGATAAGGGATGGAGAAACTTTGTGGAAGATTGTAGTTGCAGGCCTTTGTGGACATCAATGCAAAATGCAAAAGAATCACAAGGCACGTGAACTGTTTGAAAGAATGACTCAGAGAAAGGAGTTTCTGAAATGCAATGATTGCAGGTTATGCACAAAATGGACTTATTGAAGAGGCTTTAGAAAATTTCAAGCAGATGGAAACGGTGGGGGTAAAGTCAAATTTGACAACCTTTTTCAACACCCACTCATCCTACGCCAAAATGGGAGCTTTGGAACAGAGTATGGACATCCAACGAAACATAACGGAAGGAGGAATTTTTCAGAGTTTTAAGGGAAGAGGATTGCCAAACACCATCACTATTTTGGGGGGGATTGAATTCAAGCAATTTTAACGCAAAATAATAAACAACATATCGCTACACCAGTTTCTTCAATCTATTAACCATACATAAAAAGTATATCTAAGAAGTGGCTAGAAAGAAATAAATCCCCACAAAAAATCTGGCAAGTGACTCACCGCAACATTCAGAACAAAATGTGTCCTGTTGTCAACAATGCCAATGAGAAAAGCTGTGCAAATTTTGAAACCCTATCACCACATTTTTTTTTACAAATGAGGGAAAATGAAACCAAGGAAAACAAAACCACTTTCCCCACCACTCCTCCAAGATCTTTCTCACTAGTATTGACCATTCACTTCTCCAATTTGGCGAGTTGCATACTAAAAATAAGGTCTTGACAAGGGTTTTAGAGTATATTTATTAAAATGAAAATTACCGCCAAGATCCTAAGAATGAAGACATTTAGGTTTTAACATTATAAAAAATAAATTATAAATAATATAATTATATTTATTATTATATATTATATTTTTAATAAAATTATTATATATATAATGATTATAATTAATAATTAATCATTATTATAGTTTGAATAGTACCAAATCTATCCTAATTGATATATTATATTATAATATTTATATTATAGTATTATATAATATTATAATATAATATAATATAATATAATATTATATTATATTATATTAATATTATATTATAATATTATATTAAATTATAATATTATATACATTGTAATATTATAAATATTATTAATATAATATAATATAATAATATTATATACGTGACTTAATAGAAGCTATATATAGATTCTATTAAATAGAGGACTTAATATTATATAGATGATAGATAATTTGTGAATCAACTTTGTTCACAAAGAAGGGAGCTATAAGTAATAAGTAATGAAACTCTGAATTTCATTGAGATTTTCATCCTGACTCAGGATGAACGTTGGTGGCATTCTTAACACATGCAAGTCAGACAGGAAGTGTTGTTTCCAATGGTGAACAGGTGAGTAATGCATAAGAACCTGCCCTTGGGAGGGAAACAATCTTAGGTAGGGGTCCCATGAGAGGGGTTTAAACTCTATGGATTATGATCAAATTCAAAAGAAAAAATAATAGAGGAGTAATAATCATTTATTTAATCATTTTTATCTGTGTGATATTAGTCATTTATTTAGTCATTTAGTTTTGATTTTACCTAATGACCAAATTAGTCACTTATAAATGACCAAATTAGTCATTTATTTGCAATATTCTACTAGTGTTAGTCACGTGACTAAAATTTTTAGTCTCATCTTGTATGCAAGATATGCAAGGACTCATCTTGTATGCAAAAGAGGGAAAATGCGGATGGCTCATCTTGAACAACATTGTGTGTATTGTTTTCAAAAGAAGGAATCGCAAGAAAAAGAAGATCACACAATGAAATTTGAGTGATGATATATGCCCCCACTTTAAAGGAATTGTGAATCACTGTAATGTGAACAATTTCTT
Source organism: Sequoiadendron giganteum (assembly GCA_007115665.2). Lineage (NCBI taxonomy): Eukaryota > Viridiplantae > Streptophyta > Pinopsida > Cupressales > Cupressaceae > Sequoiadendron > Sequoiadendron giganteum. The sequence continues at coordinate 645,251,546 of CM021102.1, forward strand.
TAAATTAGAAGAAGAAGAGGGCATGAGAGCTTGTTCAGAAAGCCCTATGTCGAGTCATATCTTTTCGATAAGTTTCGTCATGAGAAGGAGTGTATGTCACGTGTGATTCAATCTTTAAGACATGTTGTCCACATCCCAAGCTTGCTCTTATACGTTCATGAGAGGTTAACGACAAGTCAAAAGAGACAACAATGAGTGACATATGAGGAAAAGGCTAACCAACCCCTTGTCCCCACTTAGTGTAGGACAAGAGTGAGCTGAAGGGATTGAAGGAATGCAAGGTAGAGTGAAAATTGGTATCAATTAGAGTAATAAGGTGCCCCCACATAAGGGAGAGCACCAAAATCCATAAGATGTTGGATTCTACTACTCATGGCCTTACACTGATTAGTGGAGTGACTATGAACTCAGTGGTAGGCACCAAAGGAATGTTTATGGTAAAATTTCTTTTGAGTTCTAAGAGGAAGGGAGATCAAGTGATTTTGGAGGAATCTCAACAAGATAACCTCTTGATTGAGGGTAGAAGGGGATCCTTTGGTTTGTGACAAGGAAGGGTCTTGCTTAGTATAGGATGTCATACCTACACAAGGCTCTATAGATTGTAATATTTTGTATACTCCTTTAGAGGAGTGTGTAAAATATGAATCAAGAGGAAGTTGTGAGATGAAATTGGAATTAAGAAAAGATTCCTTTGTTGGTGTCAAAGGATCACTTTGGAAGGTAGGGTCAGAAGGTTGAATTGGGATGGAATTGGAGGAAGGTTTGGTGGTTGCGATTAGAGGAAAAAATCCAAGACCATGATGTGATGTTCACTTAATAGGCTCTATAGGGGTGCGGATGCCTTGTTTTTTAGCACCACAACCCTTTCCACTATAGCCAAGTTGTTTCATGAGATCATAATCTTTTCCATAAAACTTTTTCATCTTTTTGGATCAGGTGATTATTCATTATTTGCTTCATTGGCTGAAGTAGTTGAGGTGGATGCATGTGAAGGATCAGCCGAGTCTTGTGTTGACAAGACTACATTTTCCTTTTGAGAGTCATTATGTGTGATCTTGGATGCTCTCATTAAGGGAGGGGTGAATTCTAAGGAACCCCAGTCATCATCTAAGAGCTTGGTGATTGGCTCAAGAAGTTGTTCTTTATGTGGGTGTTAGGTGGGTTCCAATTGGGTGGTTGGTGTTAAGGTGTGGAAATTACTCTCTTTGAATTTTTCAATGTTTAAGCAACTATTAGGTTCGGGACAACATCAAGTGTGTACACTTTTTTATTGTAGAAGTACTTCATCTTTCGATGAAGTGTGGAAGGTACTCCATTCATAGCATGAATCCACGACCTGACTAAGAGAAGATTGTATGAAACCTCCTGAGGAATAACATGGATTGTAGTGTCTAATGTGGTCATTCCAACTGTAAGAGGGATAGTGATCACACTGAGCAGTTTCTTAGACATTGTCAAATCCTCTAATAGAGAGATAATTGGGCTAGATGTGGGACCTATCTATGCCAAGCCTATCCAGAAGGCTCACACTACACACATTAAGGGTAGAACCTGTATCTACAAGAGTTATTTTGATCCCTTTTGTTTTGTATTGAGATATTATCATGAAAGCTTCATTTTTTTTTTGCACATCCAAAGGAGGAAGCTCATTTTGGTGAAAAACAATATCAACATTTATTCCATGAATAATAGTTGCTAAGTCATTCGATGGCTCATTAGAAAGGATAGGAACTTGTTGTAAGGATGCTTGCATCATGTTGTGGTAGTGAGGGGAGACTTGGATAAGGTCCCATAAGGAGATCTTAGCAGGAGTATTCCTTAGTTTTTCAACAAGGTCATACTCCCTAAGGAGGCAATTTAGGCGAGGGGTAGTAGGTAAGATAGGATTAGGTAAAGGTAAAGAATTGGAGGGTGATGGTTGGGAAAGTGGATTGTTGCAAGTGTAATGTGTATGAGCAATGGTATTAGGAATCGGTTTCTGCAACACATTAGGGTTAGGCATGTAGAGGGTAAACTCAGGTGTGGTTTTGGTTGGACGAGGGTGAAGGATGAGTTGAGGTTGAATAATATTAACATCTCTTAGGGAAGGAGAGTTGAAGATAGGATCTAAGGGTATAATATTATTAAGGAAATTATTGATGATGGAATAATGAGGAGAGGAAGGAGTAGGAGAAGGTTCTATTTGATCATCAAAGGTCTCATTGTCTTGTTCCCAACAACCTACTTGATTAGAAAAGCTTGGAATATGTTCATCACAGGCTTCACTACAAGAAGAGGAGGCATCAAGAGAAGTATCATTGTTATTTTAAAATAAGTAGGGAGGGTCGAGAGTCATATGAATCTTAGGAGAAGAAACTTCTAACATCGATATGTCCTCATTGCATGGAGGAGGGATGTTAGAAGAAGGGAAAGGTTGAGTATCACAGTGAGGGAGACTAGGTAAGGTGATGTCAAGAAATGTGTTTTTGATTTCATCATGTTGTTGGTTAATGTTTGGAAAAGGGGGATGAGAAGAGGGACAATCAAGACCTATTAATGGTCAAAATGGCACAACAACATAAAATAGAATATCTCTACCCTATTTCTCCTGAAAAAGAGAGACAACATACAGTAATCTAACTTCCAAGGTCCTAGTAGTTGGTTCTCAACTATGTTGATGTTACTCAATGGCCAATGTAAATGTAATATTCAAGGGGCCTTTTTGGTCATAAAGAACACAAACTATATCAGATTCATCAATATAAATTTAATGTGGGGTTTAAATAAACAGAAAAAGGATCAATCAAGGCATGGAATAGTAAAATATGAATAAACTTCTTAACATTCAAACATGCATTCCCACAATGAGTGTTTCCTTTAACAAACCAACAACCAAAACATGATGTAATCCATAGAATAACCTACACCATTACATACATTCATAGTTCATAATTCAATTACCATAACCATTTATTGAAAGACTTTAGAATTCAAAATAGATCACCCACTCATTGCTAAAACATAGATCAATAGACATGCAGTAGTTCCATTCATAGATAATTTAATGAAATAATCTTAAAATCTAGTTTCCCCTATTGATTTGCATCAAATAGAAAAAATTTAGGCACAACAAAATCACTGGCTTACAAATTGATAATTATTCATTAACCTTATCAAAGAGATTCACTTCCAACAAATAACATGAAAACAACATGAGACTATAAACAACTATCTAATTTCAATTTAAAACTTTTAAAGTATCTTGCTACAATTATGAAAAGATCTAAAACTATATTCCTATCTACTATCATATCAGGTGGCTAAACCTTCTTCAATCACCTGACCTTTACAACATAGGGCTCAAAAGTACATATAGACATACGATGCATAAGTTTCTCTCAATTACAAACTCAAATCCACAAATCAAGGAATCAGAACTAAAGAAGAAATTGAACTAGTTTTAGTTCTAAAAGGTGATTGCCCTGCTATCCAAAATCTGATGCCCAAGGAAGAAGATAGAACTGGCTAATGGGAACCTTTAGTTCAGCTCATATTAAACCCTACAAAATAGGAGAGAAGAGGAAGTTGCATATCAAAGAAAGAAAACTCTACTGCCAACTTACTCCTGCGCTTGATTCTTAATGAGATATTCATCGTAATTGGAGCACTTGGTAAAGAACGTCCACATCAAGTTCTTCTACCCAACTATCTTAAAATTTGATTCTCTTTAACTCTATTGAGGAAAATTCCTACATATCTTTCAATTTTCTTAATTCCCTCTTGGTATCTTTTATGTCTTCTTTAATATCCATCAATTTTTCCAACAAAAAATCTCCTCCATCATCTTCCTTCTGCATTGCTTCCTGAAATCTATCATTCTATTTCTCTTTTAACTTATATAAAGGAATACCTTCTTTAACTGGAATATCCACATTGACTATAATAGCCACTAAAGCTTCTAATTCATCAATTTTCTCATTTAATTCTTTGCAAGCATCTTGAACTTCATCCTTATGCTTATAGATGGAATTGGATCTGAACTGGATTATATTAGTAGTCTTCTCAGGGAATATGCATTATCCTCTTCAAGCATTGACTACTCTAGAAGAGTTGACATTGGTATTTTTCTTATGTCCTTCAACTTCTTGACATATCCCATGTATTCTTAATCTTTCTTTCCTAGGATTTCAGCATGATGACTCATTTCTTCTACCAATTCAAGTGTTGCTTTATGGATTTCAAAACTGTCAACCAACACCTCATCAACCTCCTGATTGATTTTTTCAATCCATATATCCATCATTTGCACCTTATTCCTCATCTCAATCAAATTATCAGCATCCTTTTTACTAAGTAGGACTAGGGTTTCTGGAGCAACAACTTGTTGAGACACTGGAGTGGAGACATCCTTCAAGAACTTATGTAACTGATCCAATTGAGCTTTAAGTTCATCTTTCTTCTTCTTATCCTTGATCATCCTAGACTTAGTGGAAGAGGCTACAATATCAATAACATTCATTTGTTGATTCCTTGTAGGTATCCCTAGGTTGACTATGCCTAATTGGTAATCAGTTACTTGCATGTCTTCCTTGTCCTTATCCACCACTGGGATTGCATATTCAACAATTATTTCCCCTGCATCTATGAGTTTTGTATATGCAAAATCGTAGCCCTTTTCTTGGGTCTCTCCTTCTCTATTTCTTTCATCATCTCATCCCGGTTGAGAGGTTGAGGTTGAGCTATTTTTTTCTTCTCCAAGTCAAGTTTCAACCATGTAGGAGCATTGGGATTTGTGACCACTTGTGCTGAGGAAGAGGTAGCATTGGCAGAAGATAATGGTTGTAACATGGTAGCCTTAGGATGAGAATTAACTTCCTGTACATTTTGTTGTTCTTTTTGTGCTTCCTCTTGTGCAACCCTCTCAACCAATTCCTTATCCTTCTTCTCCTGCAACCTTTTATCTTCTAATTCCTTCTTCAAACATTATTCCTCTAACCTCCTTTCTTCAAGAAATTGGTCTCTCTGACTTTCCAAGTATTTGAGCTTATCCCATACCTCCTTTTCATTTTGTTCATGCTTGGAAAGCTCTTTAGCCTCCTTTTCCTTTAATAAGTGTTCTTCTTGTTCCTTTATCCTATATGATTCTTAAATGATCTTAAGTTTAGCCTCAAGAGATTCCTTTTCTCTTCTTTGTCTGGCCTTTTCCTCTTCAAGATCATGGATATTTTGTAGCATTGCCAATTTTTCATTCTCATCCTTCGTTTTGAGTTCTTACTCCTTTTGTTGTTGTTGCTTAGCCAATTCATCAGCTTTGATTTTAGCCTCTAATTGTTGTTGTTGGAGTAGTGCATTAGCTTGGGCCTTTGCATCCATCTCCTTTTCTTTGGCCAATGCCTCAGCTTGTGCCCTTGCATCTGATTCTCTCTTAGCTTACTCAAACAATTTCAATTAGTCTTCCTCTATCAAAACATGTTCATTTTTTGCATCCTTGATTTCATAAAGAGGTACCTCCACATGTGTTTCTTTATTAGAACATTATTCTCAGAATCTGTCTCTACATCATGAATTTCAACCTCGGGATCCTTTCCTTTCAAGGATTCAGCTTCCTTGTGAAGGATTACCCTAGGCATCTCTTCAATTGGCTTCTCTATAAGAAGGGGTTGAATAGATGGCTAAACTACCACAGATGTTGAGGCCCCAACCCCTATTGTGGTTTCCTCTTCATGTGCTTCAAGATGGTCCTAAGTAGTAATTTTAAGTTCAATTTCTTTTATATTGGGAGGGAAGAGTTCCAATGGCTCCTTAGGAGACATTGGAACTCCTTAGGAGACATTCTTCTTTTAGTCCTCTTGTACCCTTGATTAGTACCTACACCTTTCCTCTTCTTGGAAGTCTGAGCCTCAGGTTCCTTGGTTCTTAGCACAACCCATTGGATGCTTCTATCCAATATCGGCCTTGCTATTTGTTTGATATATATGGACTCTTCTGCACTCCAATCCATAGGATCCAAGTCTTTGGTGCCTATATTATGTGCATCATATTGGGGATCCAAAGTCACCCCATCATCTGAAAATGTTTCAAGAATGTCCACCTTTACCCCATAATCCACCATGAGTAGGATAGGAGACCTTTCATAGTTTATTTTCCTTAGGTCATAATCCTCTTGAAGATCCCTCCAAAATGCCTCCAACAGATTGAAGTGTTTATAAAAAATAGAAGCAAGCAAAGCATTCATCTTATTTTTAGGATCATAATGCTTCCTAGCAACATACAAGCCCAATTTCAAGTGCATCAACTCATTGCAAACTACCTTGGCTCCTACAAGGTGGGGACAACTATATTCACCCAGCTTCATGGGGAATTTATGACAATCGGTCTTATGTTTTATACCAAATTTAGAGTTAACCCCTAAGGCTTGATAAATGAGCTCTATCAAGATAATCCGGTTGTTGCAACACCTAGGGAGTAGGTGAGGGTGGCCATCAAATCCAGTTAGCTTGAAATAAGTGAACTTGGGGTATTGGATAAACCAATGTCCCCATTCTATAATAAATGCCATGGCTTCCTACCTCAATCTGTATCCTACATCTCCTGTGAGCTAGTTAATAATGACATATAGAAATGCATCATTAACCCTTCTGTAATGTAGTTCAAAATTATGTACGGTGAGCTGATCATAATGATTCAACACCTTATTCTTTCCTTGGGCTTCTCCCAATATCCCTATTGCATTTAGATGCCTCTTCTTGTTGTTGCATAAATCACATAAGAGGTCATGAAGAAACTTCTAGTTTCTCTTACTCCAATGATTTGGTTATGTATGCATTCAGATACAATCACAGGCCAATCAAATTGTTGCTTACCATCTAGGATAGTCTGAATGAATGGAAACATCCATTCCTTGAACTAAAAGGCATCTCTTTTCCCAAATACTCTATATAGCAACATTATGATGTCCCCAATCTCCTTGTAAAATTATTCCCTTATAGGCTGATCCGAAAGCATAACCAGAGAATTTTTCTCGTCTTTGATCCATATTTTGTTCAAATGAGCTCTATTAGCCTCCTTATTGTTAAAATATATTTTTAAGGCCTCTACCTCATTGAGTTTCCTAGGATTCTGTGGAATGGGCACATTGAACATGAACTGGATCATTTGTGGAGTTAGATCAATAATGGAATTCCTCTATGAGTCCACACATTGCCTGGTAGCAAGATTGTAGGCTTCGTCTGCTATCATTATTAATTCAGGACACTGGACTAATAGAGGAAATACAACAACATGTGCCAAACTAGATTCAACAATTCTTTGAGTCCTCCTTGTTACCTCCTCAACAAACATTTCCAAAAATAACTCCTCGCAATGGAATGGGCCCAAATTGGTATCAATTATATCTGCCCAATAAAAATCCACCTTAGAAGCAGTGATGGTAGGACCCTGATGCTTATATTTTAAAGTATAAGGGAGTTGTTCTGCCTTGATCTTTTTAGGCTTAACTCCCTGCTTTGAAGTCTCCTCTGGTTGGCTCCTTTGAGAAGCCTCACGCGATGCTCTTGACATATCTTAATCCTGTAACAAAACCCAATATTAGATCCATAGAAAGTATAGAAACTGTTGGTGTTTAAAATAACAACCCAGCTAAACTTTGACACTCTCTAAGAGGTAGCCAACCTCTATATTAAAGAACAACAAAGGCTAGTGGCCAACTGACAAGATTCAGTCAAAGACTGACATCTCCTACACTTCTGGCTCTACAGGACCAAGGTGGGTAAACCTAAACAATGCTCAAAACTTAATTCACTCATAAACTAACATTGTTCTACAAAGCACATAATTCCCAATGAAAACACACTAAGGGAAGCATTGACAACCTCAAACTTGGCTAAATTCTCAGTAACTCAACCCTCTCTCAGCCATTGGAAAGCAGGACACACAACAACATAGTAAGATTAAGAATAATTTTGCAATTATAAAATTGTTTCTGAGATGCACAAACTGAAAAATAGATCAGTGCCAGTTCTGGGCCATGGAGTCAAACACATAAAATGAATTCTATAGCAAATAGTCCTCAACCAGTGGATTTAACTTGCTAATGTTTTGCATTAACTATTAGTGCCTTGCACCAACAATCCTTCTCTTGATATCAATCAGATTCTTCTTATCAAATCCCATCTGCACACCTGAAATCACAATCACCTGCTCAAAGAATTTTAACCATTTCCTTGAAACGGAACAATGAACAGACAAAACAATCTCATGAAACTTGAGATGATAAACTCAAAGACACTTTTTATTATTGAATTTATATAACTGAAAGTGTACAAAAATGGAGACAATTTGATGACATTCATGAATGTGGAAACACCTTCATGATGTTAATTGCATAAACTGGTTGTATTTACTCTTGAATTCATAAAATTACAGCTTACAGACTCAAACAATGACTCAGAAAATACAATTCTCTATCTACCCAACCCAATACCAAAACTCAGAACCCTTTACAATGAGAGGAGAAGAGAAGAAATAGAAGAATGGAGGAAACAAAAGAAGCCCTAAAACTAATCTATTGCAGACACATGGCAGCTCCATTCCCATTGATCAATCAAAAAAGATTATCTTCTCCTCTTCCATCTACAACAACAAACTTATTCCCTCAAAAATAGCACCATCTCATCATTGCCCCGCAATAGAAAACATGCCCATGTGGAGATTCAATTATTTTCCCCAGCTGCAAAATATCTCCTCCCATGAAAATTTTGTTTCTATTCTTGTCTTTTATTTATGTTTACAATGCTGGAGCAATACCTTTATATCTAGAGTTGCTTTTTACCCTTTTTGCTGCACTTATATTTTGCATATTCACTTTTCTCCCCAGCAATATAAAATATTCAATATTTAATGAATATTTTACTCAATGTATAAAATTATCCCCAACAATGAATATTATTTTAGTCCACCTTGAAGAATTTCCACTTGCCAAGAAAAACAAAAAATGCTCATATATTTCACTTTACATCCCCATCCATTCACTGTAATTTTCACCATTAGTCAAATATTCCATTTTCCAGCCAAGAAAAGCTCTTAAGTAGTGAATATTTAATTCACTTTACCCAGGAGAATAAAAAATATAACCCGTGCACCCATATCTAGAATATTTTCCATTTAAAAATAGCAATGGGCCCACCCCATTTTAATCAAACTATGCAACCTTTGAAAAGATATTAAAAAAAAGGTTCCCTCCATGCATTCTCGCACACCTCGCAGGCTTTTGGCCGACGTCACACATTGTTGTGCGAGGTGTGCGAGCAAGGGTGAGACTGCCCTAAATTCATTTTCTGGAGCTCCCGTGTTCTGGCGTTCATGGCGGCCTCCACATTCACTATTGGCTTGTGCCCATCCTCATTGCAGTGCGCGTGGGGGCCTCTTCTCCATTCCTTGTTATTTTCACCCCAACCCTTACTGGCTCGGGATTTTTATCTTCAATGTGTGGGCCTTTGTTGGCACCCTCTACACATGTAATTTGTGCACCATACACCATGGTGGCCACCTATTTGGTGCGGGCTGGTCTTCCCCCACACTTGCACCAGTCTCCCATTCACCACTAGCCTCCCTGCTTGCTTTGAGCCCCACCTCCAAATGTTGGCCTTCTCCTCCTGCTACGTGGGGGTGTCTTCCCACATGATGGTTTTTCCCTACCTGCTGGTTGATGGATGTGTAGGCCCCTCAGACTCCCTGACCCGCACATTCTCCCTCACCCACACCAAGATTCCTTTACTTTGATGGCTCTCTACTACTGTCACGGTGCGGACCTTACCTTTTCTTGTTTGGTGTGCATCTCACCTATGCACTCCCCATCACCAGTCATGCCCCATACATGAACAACTGACCTTTCACATGGCGCGAGCCTCTTCAATACATCTATTTTATGTTTACTCTGCAAGATAATATTCCATAAGATCATAGTGTTTGGGTAATCTGCCAAGCAATTCATATGCCTTGCAAATGCTTCCATACATTTTTCATGACCAAGAACGTTGGTTGTGCATGCGCAACAAAAACTAGGATATCTTTAAACAATTCCAACATACATTCTCACTGTGGGCACTGGCCTGGCTACATAATAAGATCCCTCCACAATACAAAATTCAACCCTCCATTTGTAATCAGGATCTTTTGACCTCACATCTAAACACAAGTGTACCAGTGAGAGACTTCCCATTTCTTTTGAAATGGTCATCCTTTTAGAAGAAGCATTTTACTACTATTGCATGAAAAACGACAACCTCCACTCCTCAATCCTTTGGCTGAACCCCCAAAAGGGTTGCTCGATTCAAATATTTAGCATGATTTTGGCTTATGGCCTCTTGAAGTGGCAAAAATACTTGGAACTGAAATCGAGCACATGGTATTGGATAATATTGAAGCCTCCACTCTATATCACAGATTTGCAAGTTGCCAATAGACCATATCATTATCTTTACAAAATTTAGGCAATCCAACACCAAACTAAACACAAACCTCACCCACATCTCATCAAATATTAATGCCATTAATGCAAGATTCATAGATGCACAATTATGCAAAGCATGTCGGGCCCCATGTGGCCCAGCTAATTTTTTTTTTTGTTTTCGAACAATTTTTACCCTCAAACGGTTTGATACTGCCCCCTGAATACTTATGAATTTTCTTGGAGTGAAACAATAAACTGGGTTGCCATTAAAATCCATTTTCTGGCACATTTGGAAAATAGGCAAAACTGACCCAATGGGCTCAGGAATCAATCTGGGAAACTGGTCAAACGACCTCTGGGAGACATGAAAACTTGCAAGAATATAGTCATTTGACCCAAAAGTACAGTGAAAAAGATGGCTCAAAAAAATGTATCACAAGGTGGAAAATATTAACCGTCAAAATTGCCCAGTCAAGCTTGTTGCCAGGAATGCAGCTGCAAAACAGAACAAACTGCATTTGGTTTCGATCTGCTAAAAATAGCAAATTAAATTATGAAGTTCTGAAAACTGACACCCGAGATCATTTTGCTATGGGGAATATGGAACAACATGAATTTTTTCATGAAAGTGAACTGGTTGTGAAAACCAAGCTCAAACAGGAAGCAACTTCGTAAAACAAACAGTCTGCAAACAGCAGAACAGTGCAAAAACCTTCCAGCTTCACTTTTTGAAATGTTGTCAAAAAATATCATGGGAAGCTAAAATTTGACATGCCTGCTCACATATGTCTACTAAGTATGTCTGCAAATGGGTTTTGCACGACAATCAATATGCTTCAAAATACAAGCCTCCAAAGTGGGTAACTCGGGACTAATTCTTCAAGTGCACTTTTGAAAGTGTAGAAGCAAAATTTTGAAACGGGCATCTCAAATTTGCAAAATTTGAGAGTGCCATCAGAAACCATGTTAGAGAACTCACCTATCCATGTCACTCTGTGTTTTATGTATTTTCTTCATACTTAGCAAGTCTAATCACCCATAAAAGCGGGACTAAGTAGAAGAGTGTCCCTACAAGGCTTCAAAGCACTGTCGGGACTAGGATCGGACTGGAGACTGGGGTCAGAACAAACTATAGAGTGGGATCGGGAACAGAGTCAGAATGGTCATCAAGACCCGGATCAAAATGGAAATCATACTCGATACCAAAGAAAATTCAAAATCCATATCCTATTCCTATTCTACTTTCGATTTCGCTTCTGTTGGAGTAAGAGTTATTTTGATAATCCAAAGTTCATCGGAAGTGGGTTCAAGAACGGATTCAGACATGTATTGCAAATAAGGTTTATGAATATAACCATTCTTGGATTTGACTCCGACTAAGATCAAATGTGACATTATCATTTAGAAGGTTCAAATTTCAGCCAATGACATTCTGATTTAAACAAGGTCATCTAATAAGCCCAGAAGGCTTAAAATAACAGTGCTAACCTATCCCTCATATGACTGAGGGGAAACCAACGACTAGGGCATAATTTTAAACTAACACAAATGCGAAAAACCATAGTTTATTGAAATTGTCAACTTAAGGAATTAGGGCATCCAAAAACCCTACTCAAAATTACCAAGCCGAGACAAGGATGGAAAGGTCAAATAACTGATCATAGATCATTAAAAAAACCTAGAATCCCTTTTCAAAATGGCACCCTAAAAACTTAGGGCACAACGGTATGAGCGTGTAAAAAAATGCAAAAAAAACCATTGAGATAAAAACAAACAAGAAACGACAACACTTAAACAAAAATAAATAAAATAACCGAAAAGCGAAATGACAACAAACAAAGAAAAACAAGCAATAATAGGAAAAGACACAATGGGAATTCAAGAAGAAAAACCCAACAAACCCTAAGAAAAATGACAAACCAAAACCAACCAAAAATAAAACAAAACAAAGGAAACAAAGGAGAAAAGAAACCCTACCTCAACATGCAAACCAACTGATTGGCCCTCGATCCAAACTTGTGCACCAAAAATGCTTGATCTCTTATCAAATATTGCTTCCTCTACTCTATCTTGACTCTGATTTGTTTTCACTATTTAAACAATAATAATAACTAGCAAATTAACCTTAATTAAGTTTAAAATTTGATTTCATACGTGTGAGGAGCCTGCAATTAATGTCAGTGATATGGCAGGTCGGGCACGAGATTGTAGTGGGAATAGGTACAAAACAATTGTGCGACTAAAGTAAAGTGGCGAACAAAATGAGGTAGCGAGAGCGAAATCGGGATCGATATCAATCAGGGAACTTTTGTAAAGTTCTAAGTCTGATTTTGATTTTGGTTTCGGTTCCGACAAAGACAAAAGAACAAAGGGAACAAACAAAGATAAAAGAAATGACACAAAAATGAGACCGAAAGCATCAACCTCAAAACAAAATGGATAAAATAAAATGGCAGGGGTGGAGACAAGAAGGGAACAAAACTTGGAACTTTATAGAGTTCTTAATTCAATATCCGTTCCAGATCCGGCCCCGTGAAAAGAAAACACCGCGGACCAAAAAAAGGGAACATGCAAAGAAAAAAATGGGAGCGGGATCAGAATTGAATCAGGAAGTGAAACTCAGATGAGTTCCAAGTCAAAGTTCGGTTTTGGTTCCACATCCGCCAGAGAAAAAAAATAAACACAAAGTCTTGGAGAAAAGAACCATTCCAAAAACACTATGGAAAGACCCATGAACAAGAACCAAAAAAGGGGGACCCATTTTGACCAAGTAAAAATATGGGATTGTTATGCAAGGCATAACAAGACCCTCAACAATTGTAGCTTCTTGCACCAAGAGACCTTCGTCACTAATACGAGAGGTATAGGGAGAAGCACAAGTGTGATTGTAGTGATTGTCAACACAAAGATCCTCATTGAGGGGTAATGCGAAGAAGGGAAAACATTTTTTGAGAGAAAAAATTGTACTGTATGAAGAGAGAAATGAGAAAAAAAGAATGCAATGTAATGATTTAACATAAAATATTGAAATGAAATGCAATTTTCAGATGTAAAACAAGGTAATTTTCGGATTACACTATGTAACAATCTGAAAAAGAAATGTAGTATATGAAAAATTAAAACTAAGTAATGCATAAAATGAGCTAATTTAAGCTAAACTTAAGAAAATACATGTAACATAACACAACCTATTGATAGGGGTTGGTAATGGCACAAAAAAAATCTTTAAAACGGGGTTTTCAGCTCTGTAACAGGTAGTTTCAGAAGCCTGAAGGGACTAGGTCGCCTAAGATGCTGACCTAGTCCTCCTGGTGATTTTTTAAAGAATTTTCAAGAGATTTAGATTGATATAGGTGATTTTTGAGTTGTACAATGCAGATCTAAGAAGAAAATGCAAAATTTCAAACAATTTGCAATGATTTAAATGCAAAAATGCAACCTAGAATGCACTTTTCACCAATGCAAATTTTGAAACCCTAGGATGCAACTTTACTAATGCAACATGCAATGCAAGTTAATCCTAGGACAATGAAGGAATCTAAATCATACAAGAGGGTGCAAGGAAGTCGATTTCACCAAAATGAACCACCAAAAATGAAACAAGGGAAAGAGGATTCCCCCAATGAGCCTCTAGGGTTTTTCACCCTAGAAGCTAATTTTGGAAGAATAGCTCTCTTTCACACCTTTTCATCTTAGGATTCGTTCAAAGGGGGGGTTGGGGGCTTAATTTGAATGTTTTTGGAGTGCCCTAACTATTATAATCTAATTGGAATGAACTAAAAGTAAAGCTAACTAAGAATGAAATGTACTATGCTGGAAAACACATTGAGATATGCAACTATGTACAGAATAAACCTAAGAAATATGAACAAATAATTATAGAGATGAATGATATTTAAGAGGTGTGCACCTGAAACCTTGTAGAGGCTCGAAATTCTATTGGATTTTATGTTGAGGCCAAAAGGGACACTTGAGCCAAGTGGGGCGACCTAGTCTTTATTCAGGCAAATTTTGGAAAACTAGTCTGGAGCTTGTTTTAGACAAAAGGGTATCCAGATCTACCAAAAAATATGGAAAATAGCCTCAATGAGACTATATTTCCCAAAGTGGTGACCTAGTCCTCTTCTAAATTTCTATGAACCAAAAGATGGGACCTGAGGCCTTTGATCTGTGTTTTCTGCTCCTTCAGGTATTTGGTCCCGAAAGTGAAGATTTTAGTCTGTGGAAGTCTTCCAAGTTTCAAATAGTGTTTCTTCAACCCTAGAGATCTTGGAAAACTTCTTGTATAATATTCAAGCTTCCAATGCACCTAAATATGCAAACACACAAAGACAAAAGAAGAAATGTTGATTGTTAGAGTATGGGGGCTTGCCTTGGTCAAGCCCCTTTTAGATAATCAAATCAGAAACATGAAATGAGAAGTGGTAGATTAAAAAACTTGCCTTGATGAATTATATTGAGTTGCAAAAATGGAGGATTCAGCCCTTAAGTGCTTCAACAATGATGTCTTGTTGACCTAGAATTTGAAACCCTAGCTTGCTTGAGAGGAAGAAGGAGAGGAGGATAGAGGAATGTGTATTGAGAGGAAAAATGGGTGATGCATAATGAGGAATTAGGGTTTTTAGACTTATTTATACAAGTTATGCCCTAATTTTCCCAAAATAACATCATACTGACTGACCTTAGGGTTTTAGAGACCAAAATCCTGAAAGATATTAAGTTAAAATTGAAATTTGTGCCACATGGGACTAGGTCGCTCAAGGTGGCAACCTAGTCCACCTAGGAATTTTTCATTGAATTTCAATAATTAAAATATAATTATTTATGTTTTTCGCGATTGTCTCACAAAACACACTAAAGTTGGACATGCATGTGTATTAAGGGGCATTTTGGCATAATAAGGGGTTTATTAAGTGATGACAAGCCTAGGAGAGTGTGAAAATTTCTTGCAACACCTTACAAAACTTCGGCACATGGCTTGGAAATGTGTAAAAATAGATTGAAAGGGGTCCAAAATCCATAGGTAAAGGTCCAAATGAGCTAAAATTTTCAAAGTCCACACTTTTTGGTTACACGGATCTTCCAAAACTTAGAATTTTCATTATAACTCCTAAAAATCCAAAACCAATCTCAAACATCCTGAAACTATATACATGAAATATAACTTAAAGTATAAAATTAAATATCCATATAGTTTCACTGAAGGAGAAAGATTTTTTTTTAAAGAAAACAATAACATGAGTGCATTATAACACACTTGTGCTATGTCAATGCAATCACATAATGGAGGAATATTATAATCTGATCACATTATGTGAATGCAGTCCCATAATGCGAGTGTGTTTAATTATAATTCTCTCATATTTTCTCTTTTATGGGACCAAAAAGTGGAGTGGCCACTTTTTGGTCCCCCATCTTGGTGCGCATTCCCAAGCCTCTCAACGAAGTATTCAATGTTCTAATAAAATTCCTCAATTTTTTCATACTACTAATTGAAATTTTATTTTCCTCAACATCTTTATGCACACCTTCCATGTCATATCTTTTTCGTTTTCACTACAATATAATCTTATTTTCAATATAACGCCTACTTTCACTAAATTACAACATCAACTAGTTTTTTCCTTAGGAATATCTTCATCATCTTCATTCACTAAAATTCTTACACATATTTTATGTGGAGGGAGTTTTATCCTTAATCTATTTTTATAATTTCTAGCTCTCATTTGGGCTTTGTTGTTAATCTATTAAAAATATTGAATCTAGGTTAGTTCAAGGATATTGCAATACATACTAATTATAGTACACACATATATTTTAAGCATGATTTTTAATGTCAATTTCAAACTAAATAAAATATTGTAACTTGAAACATTTTATATAATTTCCATAATTTTTTTTGTCATATATATATTTGAAACTAGTGTGGTTTATTTAGTTATTAATTAAATTTTGGTTTCAACACAATAGTTTACAGGTATATATTTTGAAAATATTTTATAAACTTACTATTTTTATTTATTGTGTAATTCATTTGGTTCTCATCTTGGTGTTGAATGTACAATACAACTGAGAAGGGGTTGAATTAGTTGTACCTTAAAACTTCAAAACCCTTATACACATTTAGATCCACATTCATTCATTAAACCCTTAAATCCGTTATGATGAATTAGCATGAAAAAAAAAAAAAAAATTGAAACAACTTAACACCATACACAAGAGAACACCATATTTACGTGGAAAACCTAAGAAGGGAAAAACCATGGTGAGGATTAGCTCACAATATAAATTAATATCAACACCAAATATAATAGGGCTCACTACCCAAATAAGAAAGGCTCATTGCCAGAATAGAAAAGAAGATAGAGAAGAATGTTACACAGAAAAAAGCATCTCAATGCAATAGAGAATCCACCACAATGTTACCAACACTTTCATATCTTGATAGAAGAATTGTAGAAACATTCCACTCATTACATGTAGTAATCTAATGCATGAAAGCTTTCACTGTACTTCTCAATTTTGCACTCCATAACTCTGCACTTTGCATCAGACACATCTCTCTTGTCTATATTATTATCCCTCAAGAACTCAACTCTTATTTATACCATCTGCAACCTTGAAACCCTTCTTTGAGGTTGGCTATGCACATGAATCATACAAATTTAAATTAGCTTGGTGCCAAAAAACTTATGTGGTAGACATAAGTGAAAGTAGACCACACCACACCTTATTTGGGACCTAAATCTATAACACCATTCTATCACATGCTTCCTTAAACAATAATCATTCACTGCAATTAGTGTAAACACCAAGTCGACCATTACACGTATAAACACCATTAAAATTTTAAGTACACACTTCCTCAAATCAAATATGACTTGAAAACCACACACCATGCTTGAACATGATCTAGAATATTCCCCAAACACTCTGAAATCCAACAGAATCCTTTGTATTAACTTCCACCTAAAGAATGTACACACCTAGTGCATCCAAAAAATTCCACCATACATCGTTACTTAAGAAACTAACATCTGAAGCACAAAAACTCAAACCATCTTGACATAACAAAGATACCAACACAATCAATAATCCCTTAAATCTGCAAGAGCTGAAACTAATCTATGGAGAAACATGGAGCAAAGACATTTCTCCTAGATACCTCTACAATACACTATTCACACACTAGTGAACACAACTTCTTCTTCATAGAAATCCAACACACCAAATTCTAGATAAACACCTTTGAACATCTCTCACCAACATATCTAAAATGAATAGGTAGATCTTCAACCTAGAAGAAATGTGGAGAAAAAACATAACACCCCTCTACAACTTAGAACACCATTGCAACACATGGTTTCCTCCTTTTATCATTTTTTCTCAAAATCACTTGGAAATCAAGCACCAAAGACACATCCTCATCATCAATTCAGCACCTCCTCATCACCACCAATCCAACTGCAACATAGAAACTCAACCACCTATCCATAGACAAACTCTTATCAAAGAAACACTAGAGATTGACACCAGTAGATTTACTAATGACAACATAATGCAACTAGTAAAAGCATGGATAACATCAAATTCTTATATTCTTGCAACAAAGACATCAATGACAAAACAGACTTGTTTAAATCAATGCCAACACCAATTTCTCATACTTGCAATGATCTCCCCCTTTGTCATTGGAGGCAACACATGATGTGAAAAAACATCAAAGACACAACAAATTTGAATACCAACATACTACATCTCTTCACATTACTTCTCCCCCTTCCTCAACTAGCTTAATACACTCTCTTCCCTTTGTATCTTGTCTTTCTCATATGACTTTCTCTCCCCCTTAACTTTATTCTTTTTCACATGACTCTCTCTCCCCCTTTGACATCAATGGTAAAGGACTTAAATATTTGCATTGTGTGTTCTCTCCCTTTTACATCAATCGGATTTCTTACTACTGCTCTACAAAATCTTCCCTTTACTTCTCTATATACTCTTACAACAAAGACATCAATGACAACACAGGCTTGTTGACATCAATGACAACACCAACTGCTCATACTTGCAACACTTGCCATATTGAAATTTGGTCTTAAATAATGTCAAAACTTAAAAACAACTATATTTAATGTATTTTGTGTGTTTAATGTGTCAATCATGTTTTAATTATTCAAATTTTATACTTGAACTAGCCTATGTTTAGAAGAGTTAGTATTATGGAGTGACAACCGACAACTAGTTATTATACCCAATTTCAATAATTTATCATATCTCTTGGGATTTAAAATTGGGCCTCCACTTTAAACACCTATTTTTTATGTGTGTGTGTTTCATGTGTGTAAATATAATTCTAAAATACCATTTTATTTATTTTATATATATATATATATATATATAATGAACCTATTTTAGGTACCAAAAATCAAACTAGAAAAGGGGACATTCCCTAGAAGTTGTAGGTAAATGGACCTAGGTCTGGGGTATCAAACCAAAATTCCCATATTGATAAAAACCATATCTATTAGCTAATATAGTACTACACAGGTCTTAACCAAAAAACCTATAACATAAGGTTTATTAAAAAAATGACCCACTAAAACTAACCCAAGCTCTAAATCATAGATAATGCAAAAATAAAAAATAATAACATATTCTAAAAGGGAACAAAGTAAAATTAAATAGGCTCCAAGCCACCCTAAGAAATAATATTACACTTATAACTATCACACTTTATATTCTTATCTGATGGAACCACCATCATAATATCATCCAAAGCATAGATATCACAATAGCTAGAAAATTATGGGATAACCTCTTTTAGAAGTGTCACCTTAAATACTTTCACTAACTCCCCAACTACTCAATACTAGCATTGTTTCCTTATCTTGGATGCATGTAAATTCTCAAGAACATAGTGAAAATTAACATCCACTTAATAAGCAATGTCTAAGAAATAAAATTATTAAAATTTATATAATTATAGTCCTTAAAATCAAGGATGATTCTTTGTAGCCAATAATTTAAATGTATTAATACTATTTGAGTCAATTATGAAGCACGAATGTTAAGCTAGATGAAGAGGATAAATTTATTTTACTATTAGAAAAAAAATCTTACTATACCCTTGTGTAAGTCCACAAGACAAAGAAAACTAGTTAATAGGTATACCCCACTAGATTTTTGTTGTGTATAAGTTTCTTCTTGTACTAATAATGAATATAGATTTGTGAAGGAAGCTCTTTATTCAAAGGAACATGAGTCTTGGATTGAGGCTATATAGGATGATATGATGGCCTTGGATGGATGTGAGACTTGAGACCTGGTTGAATTTTGTAAGATAAGGAACCTATTGGTTTCAAGTGGGTGTTTAAGAATAAACTCAAAGAAAATGAACCATCAGAAATGTACAAGGAACAACTAGTGAAAATTTAATGTCATTATTCTCCCCAAGTAATTTAATTATTAGAAGCGGATTTAATAGATTGAATATTAGAGTTAAGATAATTTACAAGTTGCAATATTATTAAAATAAATTTGAATAACCAATGTAAAAGGAAATATGTGATAATTTAGTACTAATTCAAAAATAAATAGTTAACATGATAAATTGAATAACACATGTATATAATTCATATAGATTAACACCAAAATCATAATATTATTCTTAATATATTTTAGAATCAATGGTTTTCAATACTTATCTTAATCACACATTTGGAAAATCCACTCTCACCTTAGGAAGATGTCATTGCTATTAGATCTTGCTATGGAACAACCTAGGAGGAAAAAATTCCTTTTAGAACACTATGCACTATTATTCTCTACACATGTGTTGGTTCAATAGAACAATTTTTCAGCACAAATGCACACCATGCTCTAGAGAAATTACTCTATTGCAAAATCAGTTGGCGTTGCACCAAAAGACTGGCCTGTCAATACCCAATACAATCACCAAATTTATACATCCAAGATCCATAGGAGGCGGTTAATCCTTTTCATGAACCCAAGCATCGTGTTGCACAACACAAGGATACCAAGGGCAAAACTCTTGCAACAATCCCCCCCCAACACAAGTGAGGGGTTCAAACCTATGACCTCAACTCTAAAACTAATTTGTGCATAGATGGTTGTCGTTGCACCAAAAGATTGACCTGTCAAAGCTTAATCTACAACCATCAAATTTATACAAGATCTACAAGAGGTGGTTAAGCCCAAGATCCATAGGAGGTGATTAATCCATGTCATGAACCCATGTGTCACACTACACATCACAAGGAGACCAAGGTTGAAACTCTTGTAACATACTCAACATGTATACAACATGCTCCAGAGTAATTTCTCAACATGTATAAAACATGCTCTAGACTAATTTCTCAACATGTATACAACATGATCTAGAGTAATTACTCAAAATGTATACAACATGCTTCATAATAACTACTCAACATACACAACAACCTTGCCTAAGACAATCCTAGGTGTACTCTCTACCCCAATTTGGACACACTCAATGCACCCCCTTCTCCAATTTCCATACCTCACCAAATCACTTTTTTCTTCCTTGAATGTTCTCCATACCTTTCCAAGTATCACATATTTTTTTTATATAATCCTTAAGGGGTGGTTTCCAAACCATCACACCCTTTCACAAAGGATGCCTTTAATTATTATTTAATAAATATAATTATTTATCCCTTTTTAAAAGAGGTTTTATGCATCTTCTTTATTTATCTCTTTTAACCAAAGAATCATAATATCCTTTATTTTTCTATCTCCCTTCTAATTCTAAAGGATTATTTCATAGTTTTATCTTCTCTTGGGGAAAAAGCCACATAATAGACTAAAGGGTATTTTAGGTGAGTGAGTCAACTTCAATGAAATTTTATCTCCTATTAAAAAATTAACTTTTATTAGATTCATTCTTTCTATATTTTTTGTTTGTGATCTAGAAGTTGAGGAAATGAACGTTAAAATTATATTATTGTATAGGGATCTAGAGGAAGAAGTTTATATGAAATTTTTTTATAACTTTATGGTAAAAGGGAAGGAGAACTTGGTTGACGGGTTGAAATGGTCATTGCATGGTATAAATCAATCACCATAGATGCAATATCAAAATTTTGATACTTTTGTATTGTACCTTGGGTTTTATGGAAGTGAATGCAATCATTATATTTATTTTAAATAACCGGTGATCAAATACTAATAATTTTCATGTATGTTGATGACACATTTTTTGGAAATAGAAATAAAGTGATTAAAGAGATCAAATATTAGTTGTTTGGTGCCTTTGACATGAAGTATTTAAGGGGATTATAAAGTACATTTTAGGTATGAAGATTGATATGTATTGATTTGGTAGAAAGCTCTGGCTTCTAAGTCAAAGTAAGTATTACAAAAGTTCATGATGCATGAATATAAGATAGTTAATATTCCTTTACTTGTTAATACTAATATTTTTTATTAAGAGGGGTAGAAACTTTTGACCTAGAGCTATGAACTGGTGAGGTCACAAATGGGGAACCTCATCCCCAATATAAATTCTCAATAAATCCACCCCAATGGGGTTTGAAACTTGACGGAAAGAATAACAACACAACAACTCAACCATCACACCATGGCTTTATTAGCTTACTTGTTAATACTAAGTTATCATTATATCAATTTCTTATTTAAAATAGGGATTTGGAGGATATTTTTAGTGTTCCTTATGCTAGTTTCATAGGATGCCTAATGTATGTTATGGTCTATACAGGAACAAACATTACCCAAGTAGAGAAATTTCTTAGTAATTTTATGTCTAGCCTTGGTAGTGAGTATTAGAATCATATAAAAAGCATTTTCAAATATTTGTGAGGGAATTATATTTTTATCATGAGATTGATGTTGTGGCTACTATGCTCAAGTGATATATAAATCTTTTTTATTCAAATTGGTCTAGTGATTTAGATAGTTGGGGTCCATTAATAGTTGTGTTTTCTCTATATGTAGAGAAGATGTCAATTGGATGATTAAGAAACAACCAATAGTTGCATTATCCATGTTATAGGAGTAAAATACATGATTTTTTATTGTAAACAAGTTAGGATCATATGTGGCAATTAGAGTGCAACCTATTTAGTGAATAAGCTAGTATACCATCCTCATATGAAGCATGTTTATGTTCAATATCACTTTATCCATGAGATAGTTGAGGGTGGTAATATCATGATATAGATACTTTGGTTAATGTTGTATATTGTCTCATTAAGACAATGAGAAAATAATTTTAACAAGTACAAAGAGACCATGAGCCTTGTCTCTTCTAGATCTTCGCTTATTTTTTAGTTTCATATTATGTCTTGCAATGTAAATTTTGAGTAGGAAAATGTTAGGACTAGGTGTTTCATTCATCTTGCATATCCTGTCTTTTAATTACAATTAATTATGTAGATAATAAATAATGTATTTTCCCCAAACATCATGAAATGAGGCCATGTTAGACTCTCATGTGAGGGAGGAGATTTATTTATTTTTCAATATATTTGGGATATTGTGTAGACAATTAGTTAATAGGTAGGTTAAAAAAATTAATCAAGATTGAAAGGTGTAAGATCTTTCATATTTGGTGCTATGACAAGGAAATCAATACCCTCATGGAGTGCCTAAGATTGGGTTCTTGGAAAATTTTATCATTATTACTAATGTAGGAGCATCAAGTGGTGTAAGGGAAATTCGACATCACCCAAAAATATCTTTACTTCCTTTTAGATTTTTGTAGATGTGTTTGCATTTTTGGATACCCTTTTCATCGAATAAGAATTCCCAACTTTTAGAACTACTTTTATGCCTTTTCTGCTCAACTGCTATTTTTAGCAAGTGTGAATTTGAAGGCGTGAGGAGGCATAAATTTAAGGGTAGCTTCAGGACAAAAAAATAAGCACATTGGCAAAAGAATCAAATCAAGATCATTCTCGTTTTGAAAGTTATTCAAGTTTCAGTTTCTACTTTTTTCCCTGAAAAGTCTTCTAAGCTCGATTTGAGGCACTAAATGGTTCCATATGGGCCCAAAAATCGTTGAAACTAGTAGAGGTGGTCCTTAGCGTGTTCTTCACTTTGAGACCTTTCCAACGGTTCAAATGGTTCATTAAAAAGAGTCCCAGATCAAAAGTTATGGCTCCCGAAATTTGGTGAATTTTCAAAAATGTGCTAATTTCCAAATGTGGTTTTAAAATTTGAATTTCAAATTGTAATTTTTGGTGCCAAATAGTTAAAACCCATAATTCAAATTTTGTTTTTGGCTCCAAACCAAAAATGAGTTATTTATGGGCTAGTTTCTTATTTTTGGGGTATCTTTTTGGGAGAAGAAGTGCATACGGAGAAAGGGGAACTTCTGTAATTTCTGTAAGGGCATGTATTGCAAAAATTGAGGATTTGGGTTCCTCTGCATGTAAGCATTTCATTATTTTGAATATAGTAATATTCTTTGGTTTTTTTGTGTGATATCATGTGTCTCTAGTTAGCACCCTCGTCAGGTGGTATTAGAGTGGGTTTTCTTGAGCATGTGGACAGATCGTCGATCATGAGGAAGTTCTCACCGGGACCATGGTTGTGGGTTCAAGATATTCAAGATGCCTCCAAGACTGATGTGCGGTAGGCGTGGTGGTGCTAGAGGTTCCAAAAATGCTGGTGGAAGAGACCCATTGGCGGCTGAGGGTTTCAGAGCCCTCCAAAGACAAATTGATGTGTTGCAGGAAGAGATGAGAAGAGGGTTAAACTCAAGAAGAAGAGAAGAAAGGGAGGATGAAGAATAGGTGGAAGATCCAGATGCAGAAGAGGAAGAAGAATTGATTGATCAAAATCAACTATGATTGATAAGGGCCATTTTAAAGATTGGAAAAAAACCCAAAGTAGAAGTTCCTAGTTTTTTTGGAAGTTTGAACCCGGAAGAGCTGATCGACTGGATCAACGAGCTAGAAGAGTATTTTGAGTATGAAGAAATAGAGGACCCAGATTGGGTTAAGTTTGCAAAAACAAAGTTGAAGGGCCATGCAAATATTTGGTGGAAGGAGGTCCAGTTGGAGAGAAATCGAAGAGGAAAAGGGAAGATCGTCATATGGGATCACATGGTGGAGAAACTGAAGAATTAGTTCATACCAGTGGACTACAAGTTAGATCTACTGAAGAAACTGCAAGGGTTGAAGCAAGGAAGCAAATCTGTGAAAGAATACACAAAATATTTTCACAAGATGATCATCAAAATAGGCCATGCAGAGGCCAACAAGGAGAAGGTAGCCCGTTATCTTAATGGGCTACGACCGAGCATTCAAGAGGAGCTAAGCCTGGTTAGAATGACCATCATTGAGGATGCATACTAATTTTCTCTGAAAGTTGAAGAGAAGCTGAACAAAATATTTGACAACAAGAAAAAATGATGAGGAGGTCAAAGTAGAAGGGGTAGTGGAAGATCTTCTAGAAGCCGAAATGAGGATGAGAAGAAGAATGAAGATGTGGGTACTAGCTGAAGCCAGAAGAATGATAACTTCTACTACCCTCATGATCAAAAAAATGGTGATCAAAGAGGTAGAGGACGAGGAAGATTTGGACAAGGACTAGGAAGAGGTGGTTTCAAAGGGACTTTTTTCCAGTGTGGTGAAGAAGGGCATTGAGCCTATGAATTTCCACAACACCAAGGGAGGAAAGATAGAAGGTTAAAATTTCATGCAAGGTTTGCGCATGTAGACGAGGAGGCTCAATTCAAGCATTCAGATGATGTTGAAAGGGGAGAAGCCCTAGTGGTTAGAAGAGCCCCAGTGACTGAAGAGAAGGAGCCAAAATAGAGGAAGAATTTGTTTTGCACAAGGTGCAAGTGTGAGGACAAATTTTATTATGTCCTTATTTATAGTGGGAGCATCAATAATCTGGTGTTAGAAGAGATGGTTATGAAGTTGAAGCTGAAGAGGGAAAGGCATCTACATCCATATTAGATTGCCTGGTTGCAAAAAGACCACAAAGTTCTGGTCAATGAGAAGTGTGTGGTGAAGTTCAAGATTGGAAGCTATTGTGATGAGGTACTTTGTGATATCATCCCCATGGATGCACGCCACATGTTGTTAGGGAGTTCGTGGCAGTTCGAGAGGCGAGCTATACATGATGGCCATGCAAACACTTATTCCTTGACGAAGGATGGAATCTGCCATAAGTTGAAATTGTTGAAGGAGGCCGAAGAAAAGGTATGAAGTAGTGCTAGAATTTTTTTTGTTGATGGAAGGAAATTTTTAGAAGGCATGAAGCATGAGCGTATGTGTTATACATTGATTCCTAGAATGGATAAGGAAGATAGTGAGAAGGTGCCAATAGAATTTTCTAGATTAGTGAATGACTTTCAAGATATTGTTTTTGATAACGTACTTGAGGGTTTACCACCAGTGAGGAAGATCAGTCATCAGATTGACTTGATACCTAGAGCCAGTTTTCCAAATAAGGTTTCTCATAGAATGACTCCTGTAGATTATGAGGAATTGAACATACAAGTTCAGGAGTTGTTGAGGAAAGTTTTGATTCAAGAGAGTTTGAGTCCATGTGCAGTATCTATAGTACTAGCACCGAAGAAGGATAGGGAGTGGAGGATGTGTACAAACTCTCGGGCCATAAGCAAGATAACAATCAAGTACATATATCCCCTGCCAAGGATGGATGACCTAATGGATTTTTTGAGTTGAGCTCAGTACTTCACAAAGATAGATTTGAAGAGTGGATATCACCAAATCTGGATTCGAGAGAGAGATGAATGGAAGACTACCTTCAAGACCAAAGAGGGCTTACACGAGTGATTATTCATGCCCTTTGGGCTAACTAATGCACCAAGCACTTTCATGCAGCTCATGAATGAGGTACTGAAGGAATTTTTGGAAAAAATTGTTATTGTGTATTTAGATGATATTTTGATTTTCAGTAAGTCACTGAATGAGCATTTAATGCATATTCGTAGAGTCTTTGAGAAGTTAAGAGAGAATAAATTGTTGATTAATTTGAAGAAGTGTAGTTTTGTGAAGAGGGAGTTAGTGTACTTGGGGTTTGTTGTCTCAATGGAAGGTCTTAAGATGGACCCAAAAAAGGTGAAGGCTATTCTGGAATGGCCTACCCCAAGAACTGCTATCGAGGTGAGATCTTTCCATGGTTTGGCCAACTTTTATAGAAAGTTCATTAGAAAATTTAGTATTATTTGTGCACCCTTAACTCAAACAATGGGAGGGAATAGAAAAAAGTTCAAGTGGAGCACTGGAGCAACGAAATTTTTTGACATGTTGAAGAAGAAGGTGATAGAGCAACCTGTTTTAGCCCTTCCTAATTTCAATAAGGTGTTTTAGGTGGATTGTGATGCCAGTGGTAATGCCACCAGAGTTGTTTTGAGCCAAGAAGGTAAGCCCATTGCATATTTAAGTGAAAATTTAAATGATGCAAAGAAAAAGTATTATGTGTATGATCAAAAAATTTATAAAGTAGTTCAGGCATTAAAGAAATGGAGGCATTATATGTTGCCAAAGGAATTTGTTTTGTATACTGATCATCAATCATTACATTACCTCAATAGCTAGGAAAAATTGAATCAAAGACATTTAAAATGGGTAGAACTTTTGCAGAGTTATACTTTTACTTTGAAGAATAGGAGTGGGAGGTCTAACAGAGTTGCATATGCCTTGAGTAGGAGGTAGACGTTATTAACAGAAATGTAGATTGAGATGGTTGGGTTCAATGAACTCAAGACATTGTATTCATAAGATCCTGATTTTGTAGAGGCTTGGAAATCTTGCAAGGAGCCTGTTACAGTTGATAGGACAAAGTCGAT
This sequence comes from Sequoiadendron giganteum, assembly GCA_007115665.2. NCBI lineage: Eukaryota > Viridiplantae > Streptophyta > Pinopsida > Cupressales > Cupressaceae > Sequoiadendron > Sequoiadendron giganteum. The sequence continues at coordinate 645,278,809 of CM021102.1, forward strand.
GGATTTCATAATCCAAGATGGCATGTTGTTTAAGGGAAGTCAATTGTGTATTCCAAGGAGTTCCATGGGGGAGAACCTGATAAAGGAGAAGCACAATAGGGGAATGGAAGGACATTTTGGTCAGGATAAGACCATTGCCATTATCAGGGAGCATTATTATTGGCCTCAGTTATCGCAGGATGTGAAGAATTTTGTGCAGAGTTGTAGGGTATGTCAGATGGCTAAAGGAGTGAGCCAAAATACAAGGTTGTATCAACCCTTACCTGTACTAGAGAGTTCGTGGGAGGATATACGTATGGACATTGTTCTTGGTTTTCCAAGAACACAAAGAGAGAATGATTCAGTATTTGTGGTAGTTGATAGGTTTTCGAAGATGGCACATTTCATCCCATGCCAAAAGACCCATGATGTAGTCCACATTGTTGACTTGTTCTTTAGAGAGGTGGTAAAGCTAAATGGTTTGCCAAAGAGTATAGTCTCAAATCCTGACACCAAATTTGTTGGGTACTTTTGGAGGACCTTGTAGAAGAAGTTGAAAATAGAGTTGAAGTTCAATTCTGCAACCATCCACAAACTGATGGGAAGACTGAGGCTATGAACAGGAGTTTGGGTAACCTACTGAGATGCTTGGTAGGAGATAAACCCAAGGTATGGGACTTGGTTTTACCCCAAGCAAAAATTTCTTACAACAATTATGTCAACAGAAGCATTGTAGATCACCATTTTAGATTGTGTATGGAGGCAGTCCCAAGACTGCTCCAGAACTAAGAAAGATGGACCAAGAGAAGAAGACAAGTGTCGAAGCTGAAGACTTTGCAGAGCACATCAAGAATATGCATGAGAAGGTAAGAGAACATATTAACAAGATGAATATGCAATATAAGGCTAAGGCAGATCAAAAGAGGAGGAATAATGAGTTTCAGATTAGTGATGAAGTGATGGTCCACTTGAGGAAAGAAAGGTTTCCAGTGGGAACCTATAACAAATTGAAGATGAATAAGTTCGGTCCCTATACGATTTTGAAGAGGCATGATTCACAGAAAGCATATGAGGTAGAGTTGTCGGATGGAGTCAACATTTCCCTTGTGGTCAACATTTTAGATTTGATAGAGTATCATGAAGGTTGTGCAAAGGAAGTATCAACAATGGAATAGTGTGGCATTCCAACACCCACTTTAGAGAAAGAGGAGATTGAAGCAATCTTGGATAGTCGTGTGGGAAGGAGTACCAAAAACAAACCGTATGAAGAATACTTGGTGAAGTGGAGGGGAAGGCTTGTGCAAGATTCATCTTGGTTGTCTAAGGAAGAGGTTGACCGTTTGGGTTTTCCTCAACCATCTGAGACGTGATGGGGTCACTTCTCAAATTACCCTAGGTGTCTGATGCAGGAGCATCCAGTGGTGTAAGGGCAATCCGACATCACCCAAAAATATATTTACTTCCTTTTAGCTTTTTGTAGATGTTTTTGCATTTTTGGATACCCTTTTCGTCGAATAAGAATTCCCAACTTTCATAACTGCTTTTCTACTTTTTTTGCTCAACTGCTATTTTTAGCAAGTGTGAATTTGAAGGTGTGTGGAGGAAAAAATTTAAGGGAAGCTTCAGGATAGAAAAATAAGCACTTTGGTGAAAGAATCAGGTCAAGATCATTCCCAGTTTGAAAGTTATTCAAGTTTTAGTTTCTACTTTTTGCCCTAAAAAAAATTCTAAGCCCAATTTGAGGCACTAAACGGTCTCGCACATTGTTAGTGCATTCTTCACTCTGAGACATTTCCAACGGTTCAAACAGTTCGTCAAATAGAGTCTCAAATCAAAAGTTATGGCTCCCGGAAGTTCGTGCATTTTAAAAAATGTGCTAATTTTTGAATGTGGTTTTAAAATTTGAATTCCAAATTGTAATTTTTGGTGCCAAACTATTAAAACTTATAATTCAAATTTTTTTTTTGGCTCCAAACCAAAAAGGAGTTATTTATGGGCTAGTTTCTTATTTTTGGGGTATCTTTTTAGGGGAGGAAGTGCATATGGAGAAAGGGGAACTTCTGTAATTTTATGTAAGGGCATGCATTGTAGAACTCAAGGATTTGGGATCATCTACATGTAAGCATTTCATTATTCTGAATACAATAATATTCTCTGGTTTTTGCATGTGATATTTTGTGTCTAGGGTTAGCACCCTCTTCAATTACCAAATATATGATATCTATGACATGTAATGTGTGTGTAAGAGGAGTTACACAATATTATAAGATGCTTGACCATGATCATGTAGGGGTTTTGAATTTTTTTCCATAGCCCATAGTTATAATTCATCATTTTAAATTTATTTGATGGTTTCTTGTTTTTATTATCATATATATTAGAGAAATGGGATAGTAGATTGGATGGTTCTTTGTAGGTACACTTATGTATTAGGTCTATTATCAAAGGAATAAGTGGATTATACCATTGCACTTCATCTATTGAGAATTATACAAGCTCAAGTCTCTTTGGGGTGAATTTTTTTCTCGCAATGATTTCTCAACATATATCTAGTGTAATGATTAACATTTTATAATTTTGGTAGTTTATTATATATTACTTCTCCATTAGTTCATTGATATAATTTTATGGCCTAATCACATTGTAATCATATTAAACACCATATTGTTCATTATTTCCACTGTACCATTTACCTTTTATTTTAACAAATTAGGGGTTGAGAACATATATGTGATCATGAACTAGGTTCAAGGCCACATTAGTAGGATTGACCAAGGACTAGTTCATAAAGAGGATTAAAAATTATTTATATATCACCGTAGAATTAGGACTTAGGTTAAGATCAAGTTCAAGTTTATTATCAATTCTTGCATAAAAATATGTCATTTGAGTACTAAATTATTACACTCTAGGGGTCCAAAGGATCACAAGTGGGGAGTTTTATAGTGATGTACCTTCAACTCTATAATATGTATCTCTTAATAAATGCAAAAGAGAAAATATAATATATGCATGAAAATACCAATAGAAAATAAATTTAAAAATATAAGGATTTATACCTTGAGGTTTTTAAATAATTACTAGCCCACAATAGATTCATTATATGATAGGTTTGTTTTAATGATGATAATATGCTTTTCTCAATGGAATTTTTTTAGCTCACATAGAGGCTACCAAGAATCTTGAGTCTTATTGAATGTAAAGGACCAACATCTTAAAGGGATGAGGACATGAGCATGCCCCAAATAAATTTTGCAATATAATTCCTCTTAGTCCTTGATACCAATCCCATAGAAGTCAATTATTTGTGCACCTAGAGAACATAATACTAGCAATATGTGAAAATATACATGATACTTATAAAAAATAAATAAATGCTCTATATATTTCACAAGAAATTAAGTTGTCTAGGATATTGCATTTTTATTTATCTAAATAATATTGTCATCCCATTTCTAAAATTTGATGATACTTATATGTACTAGATAATTTGAAGATGGTTATAGCCAAATGAAGGAGGGAAAATGACTTTGAGAGAAGGATACATTAATGTATAAAATAAACCATGTTGTCACCCTCTTTCTAAAAATTGATGACAATTATATATACTAGGCAATTTGATGATGGACATAGACAAAATAATGAGTGAAAATGACATGGAGAGAAGGATGCATTAACACATCTAGGATATCATATTGTCATCCCATTTCTAAAAATTGATGACACTTGTATGTACCATTTAATTTGAAGATGGATATAGCCAAAAGAATGAGTGAAAATGACTTGGAGAGAAGGACACATTGAGAAATAAAGGTGAGATTCCTTTATAAAGTATGATTGCAAGAAAAAATTGTTCCTTCAAATAACCAAGCAAAGAAAAGGATCAATATAATCCCCTCTTAATTGGATTTACATATCTACTTAAAGAAAGGAACATTACAAAAGGTTATCTTAGACTTGGAGAGAAAGAGGTTAGCCCGAGATATATTATTATTTCAAGTTTATTGCTCACACCACCCTTGAACTCCCTATCAATCCATAGATAAAAATAGTAAATATAGGTAAAAAATTCAATTTAAGAGTTCATAATATTTAATTAAAACATCATTTAACTTTTCATGTAATTAAATTATACAATTAGAAGAAGAATTAGAAGAAGTTGAAGATGATTACTTATAGAATACAGCAAATTATGATTGAGATTCTCAATAAAACTATAAAATGCAATATGATAATGATAGAGGAGTACAATTAAAATAAGTTAAAAACAATGACCTATAGAATACATCACTCATGACCTAAATTCTTAATAAAACAAGTTTCAATAAAGTTCAAAAGTAGTATATGTTGGTGATACAAGTTTCAATAAAGTCCAAAAGTAGTATATGATGGTGATAGACAAACATGTAGTGATGTAGATAGATAATAACTTCAACATCAAGAAAGATCTCTTGGATATACATATGCATTTAATTTAATTTTTTAAATAATAGAAAATTACTATCTTTTTTCATAATTTTAAATGGTACGAATAATATGATTCTTGATATCTACATTTAAACTATTTAAATTTAATTAAAAACAAACACACATTACAGATTAAAAAAATAAAAATCTACCTCATTCATTAATAATTATTTGACTTATTCATTAATAAAGGATATAAAGTCATTCAAATAATTTATTTAAAAAAGAAAAAAGAGACTTTAGTAAAAGTATTACATGACTTCTATGTGTTCAAAAGTAAAAAATTGAAATCTTCACGTAAACTTTTGTAATGTTAAAGTTCTCTCTTTCGTCACAAATACGATTAATGTTATCACAAACACGTGAATAAAAATTAAGTATGGAAAAAATGGTGAAGAAACTATTTTTATAAAAATATTATAAAGCATTATTATGATTGAGTTTATATATTTATGTTTTCTGTTTATCTGATTTTTTTTTGCAAATATATATTGATAAATATAATTTTATGTGAAATTTGATTAATTTTTTAATATTTTATTTATTTATTATTTACATAAATATAAATTTATTTTATATATTTTTTCATTTTGTATATACTAGTACTTGTATTTAAATGAGGTTCAAGGATTATGTTGATAGAAAATTATATGTATGTTAATATGTTAGAGAGTACATGTTTGTGCATGGGTGTCTATGGATGGAATGTGTTAGAAATTCTAGTTGTATGTGGATAGATTAAACAATTAATAATAAGTGTTAAGTAATGGAATGAAATAAACTTAAGACAAATGTAGATTTTTTCCTTACAGAAATTAAGCATTATTTGATTTTGAAATATTTGCATATAGATTTAAAACATAAAGCAATCCAAATGAAAATAGAATGTTCTCATCTAGTTGGAAAAATATTTATTTGGATTTTATGTGATAAGTGAAATTTTAGAGGCTTTTACCATTAAATGGGAGTTGATTTACCATTAAATGATAGTAAAACTTGTTTTTTTGATGATTCAACAATGGTTTGTAGGCGAGAGAATTGTTTCAGGCTCAAATCTCACACTATATGTAGCCTATCAACTAAATATTAGAGTTCTTTTATTTCATATTACTTCTATAGACATATAATCGATTCCACATTAGTGGATCTAACTTCCAAATTTCATAACATCAAATTCATGATTTATCAACTCATGTCTACTTTGTTCTTGTTTTGAGTTGACTTAGTACATATTTGAGATAAAAAAATTCTACAAGCTTGCATTTAAAGACATTAATACACATCCTCATATTATATCTTAGAATCATTGGAATTCCTAGAGTATTTATTAGAGGAACACTTCAATTGATAGATTAAATATAGCATCATTTGCTTCAAAATAATCATCTAAGAAATTTGTGCATTTAGTTGATGATTGTCAATGTTTAAGTTGATCGTAAAACTAATCTCTCCAAAAAGTTGACTTAGGAGAACTTGTCTCATAGTGATCCAACAATCTTCATAAAGTATTTTAATTACCACAAACCCTTAGCAAATAGAAAGAAGTAGAGATTTGGACAAATAAGAGAGTAGAAGTACACAATGATTAGGATTAGATCTATGAACTACAAAATAAATCCACACCAATAAAAGCGAACCAAATCCACAACTTTGATCGAATAAATCACAATTATGCATAAAACTAAAGGCAAAGGACTATTCAGATTATCCTTTTTCCTAAATCAAAATAACAAATTTCAACATTCACGTTAACAAAAAATTAACATTATTCTTAAAATTAATTACTCTTATCCATCTCATTTAATTTCTTAACTTAACATTTAATTCTACATCATCTACTTTCATAATTATCATTGATTAATCTAATTTAATTATACATTTTATTTAATTAACCTAACTTAAGAGCAGGGGTTTGGTTCGATTGGCTAAAGCATCCTATTGCAAACAAGAGGTCATTAGGTCCAGTCTTCCTTCATCCTTCTGATATTGAAGGGGTGTAGCACTGACGTCACCAATCACGTGAACAAAGTTTACCAAGCACATTGCAATTTATAAAAAGACTATTCAATTCTTACAATTAATAAAAAACTAATTTATATTCAACTTCATATCTCAATCATATACTGAAATTAAGAATATATGATTGACTATGAAAAAGTAATGTATCTTTAGACTATATTTTAGACTATATCTTAAAATGTTGTGTATTAACAACTTTAACTATAATGTGTTGTTTCTATCCATTTAACTATTTCATTCTTTGTAAAACTAGATTTGTACACCTATAGATATTTTGATGTGAAAAGTTTGATCTCATTCAACAACCTTTAAAGTTATTTTCCTTCACAAAAATCACTTGGTGTGAAAATAAGATAAACTTTAGAGGAGTTAAAGTTGCTTTGCCAAAAAACATGACTAACGTGAGCCAGTGGGGAATGTCATGTCAAATACGGGCTTATTGTTGAAAAAGTTTCCTTAAAAAAACACACAAAAAAATTCTCCTCGTGGGAAAAAAAAAAAAAAAACCTTTACCCGCGAGTTACGCGACCGCATCTTTTTTCTATCTTATAAATCTTCTCTCATATGTTTTTCCAATAAAATGGTCTCCCGGGAATTTGACAAAAAAGATATAAAGCTGAGCGACTGGAAGGACGTGCTGTCGTCATCCGTCCTTTCCAGGATTTAGAATCTCTCTTTTTCCTTTCTTTTTCCCGTCCTCTGATCTGACCCTGTGAATTGATTGCTTACGTCATTCGCCAGAACAGGTGGGGGACGAGACGAGCGCCTTTTTCTTCTCAAGATTGATTCTATTTTCTGTCACTTTACACAAGAAAAGGCCGGGCAATGGCGTGCGGCTAGGGTTTATAGGGTTTCAACGCCAGCGATCCGGACCTGTAAAGATCCCTTTACCGAGAAGCATGTCGTTTGAAATGGCGGATCTACAGTGTGCTAGATTTGTATATGTCACCGACGCCTACAAATGGAAAGGAGGTTCTGTGTGTGGTTATGGCGGCAGACATAATTGGATCATCATTCTTCTACAGTGCAGTCAATTTTATATTATTTTGCTTTATTCGTGGCACCGCGTTCTTTGTTTCCGGCCAGAAAAGAAATCTTTCTTTGAATGCTTTGCTTGTCATGAAAAGCCTGGCAAAGATTGAAATTCTTTTCGTGTGGCTTTTCAGGTAGAGAAAGGAAAAAGATGGGGGAAAGATAGCTAAAGAGAAATGATGCTTCAACAATATAAGTCCACGTGGAATATATTCATTCGTACATTGATAGGAGGATTCAAATCAGTCCCATGAGCTTATACATCGCTTTAATCTAATCTTTTGCCTCTGTCGTCAAGTGAATGAAAAAGGGTCCCCTATTGTGTCAAGTAACCCAAATATTTGTATTTAGTTCTTTATTTTAATAAGGATTTTGATTGGAGGGTTGTGTGTTTTATTTGTTTCAGTGTAATTGGTTTGAGCATGAGTGATGCACATGAGAGTATATTTTTTTAATATTATTTTATAAGATTTAAATTTTTTAGAGGTATGATTGGGCTATATTCAATTTTTAAATGATTTTGATGGATTAAATTTTTCTATTTATGAAAGATGACTTATAATTTGGAGGCATGCTTCCTCTTCAATATAATAGACCACTATATAAAGACAAAAACGCTTATAATTTAGATGTATGCATCTTCATAATATCATATATAACTATATAAAGACAAAAATGTTTAGTTAAAAGATGTGGACTTACAATTTAGATGTATGTTTCCTATAATATTATAATATATTATATAAAAACAAAACATGCTAATATTTGTGTACTTTTGTTGTATTGTATAAAAATAAAAATGCATTATAAAATTTAGTGATTGTTGTTGTAGCCATTAATGTTCAAACTTTTGTTGGGCTACTGTGATTGCGAGTATTTTGCCCTCATTGATCCATGATGCTCGTGGGTTTGAACCTTCATGTTGAAGTTGATGGTGTTCAAGTTGACATCATGTCTTAAACCTTCATTAGGTCGGTGTGCTCACGAATGTTGTGCCCCTATTGAGCTATTGAGCTTGCAGGTTTGGACTATTTATATTAATGCAATGCATTCATATCAAGGATGCCATGAGGTCCTTTGACATTTCACTTGACTCAAACCAAACTAAAAATTTCCACATTACCAATAAAAACAATCATTTCTATTGATTGATATGAATTATGATTGAGATTTTTTTTTAATTTATATTTTATAATAAATTATAAAATTAAAATATTTTTAAAAAATGTAATCATTATTTTATTTTTCACATTTTTATTTCATTTTAAAAAGGGAAAAAATATTTTGACATTCCTTCTTCATTCTCCAAAGGAAATGAACATAAAGTGTTCCTTGTGTTGAACACTCCCAAAGATTGAGAGGGTGGGGGGTGAATTGGTCTACTCAAAACTTAAACCCTTTTGAAACTTAAAAACTCTTTAGCCCAATACAAACTTCTTAACTCAACCAAAAACCCTTAAGCAGATGAGCAGAAAGATATTTCAGTTTAGGCCTTGAACAACTTGAACAAAGAAAGATATAGTAGTTATAACTCTAATCAGATTAGGAGCAATGAGAAAGAAACAAAGAACACACACATGCACAAGGAGACACAGATTTACTTGGAAAACCCAATGAGGGAAAAACCACAGTGAGATTTAACTCAAAATATAAAGGCTCACTACCAAAAGGAATTACAAGCCAAGGCTCACTACATCAACACAAGATATAAAGGACTTGCATGACTCAAAGCAAAGACAAATTCATATGCAAGATACAAGGACTTGATGAGATTCACTATCTCAAAGCAGGATACATAAATTTTATGAGAGAATTACAATATTTTTCAACAAACACTTTGCTAACTAAGGCATTGTAGAACATCTGATCTTTCCTCTTCACAATGTAGCACTAACTGTACTAGATATTTAATACATTCCACACACTTTCTTTTTCAAACTTGTATACTTATCTATATTGTTGCATCCAAAATCATCTTGCATCTACAGCCACTACAACACTTCAAAAATTCAATTAGGTTGGCCAAAAGAAGATACATAATGAATTCAACAAGTCGGTCACCAAAGCATAATATGGTCCTATCCCAATGATAGAGAGGACCAAATGAAACCTTATCACATCTTCCAATGTGATCCAAAATAATTCAGACATTGGAATGCATATCAATCTAAGTTTGCATCAAAGGAAACATGTAGATGAAGCATGAAGCACATAACATGTCGGCACTAAAACATACTTCCAAATTAATTTATTCGATATGGTCCCAAACAGGATAAGTCAGGACCCAACTCTATCATAACACATCTTCAATTGATGGTTTAGAACCCCAAACACATGGCATAAGAAAAGGAACAAACCATGTCGACCAAATATCTATAAATAACCTAGAAAGCCAACTTAAGACATAGTACAACACCAAAGTGGCCAATCAACAACATGAAAATCATATGGGAATGTTCCATGAACATCTAACGACACTTCCATCCCATGATTTCATACTCTCATGCCATCAATAGCCACCGTAGATCAAACAAGAAAAAACCACTTCATCCAAGAAGCACATAATGCATGATCAGAAGATGTAACATTAACAGATCAACTTGTAGACCACTTCATTACATGAAATAGGAACTGAGACATTGCACAAATGTTGAGAACACATTCACCAAGCCATAGGAGTAGAGACGTTAGTGCGAAGAAACGTAGAGAATTTCTTGGACCAGTCCAAACAACCAACAACATTGCCAACCTTCTACAATTCATAGTTCAATCTCCTTGGCATCCAAAAAGCACTAACTTTGAATCCCAAACTATAAGACCATATCTTCAATAGTGGAGGAATGTGAAGCATTCTCCAATAAAACTTTAAGGCAACTTCTTGAACTAGAAACACTTAAGCAACTTGTGGAGGCTAGTTATTTATTTCAACTTGTAATTTCCTCAACCAAAAATAAATGAATAAATTCAGATATGAAATTAATGCAAATAATATGCCAATATCACCCAAAATCACCAATAGTTCTCAACCAATCTTGCATAAAGAGGACAAAAAATTCATGAACCTATTGCAAAGATGGTTGTCGTTGCACCAAAAGATTAACCTTTTAATGCCTGATACAATCGTTGGATTTATAGAAGATCCAAGATCCATGGGAGGTGGTTAAACCATGTCACGAAGCCTGAGTGTCACGTTGGCCCACACCGAGAAGACCAAGGGTGACACCTTGTATCAATCCCCCCAGTGCAAGTAAGGGGTTCAAACCTGTGGCCTCGGCTCTGATACCAATTGTTGCAAAGACGACTGTCGTTGCACCAAAATATTGACCTTTTAATGCCCGATACAACCGCTGGATTTATACAAGATCCAAGATCCACAAAAGGCGGTTAAACCATGTCACAAAGCCCGAGCACCATGCTAGCCCACGCTGAGGAGACCAAGGGTGACACCTTGCAACAAAACCTTCCAAGGAGAACCATTAAAATTATTTTTCTGATATTCAACAAAAAAAATCATTTCTTAGATTTGATCTACAACATCAATAAATTATTTTACTCATTTTTCCAAAAATCTCAACAAACCCACAAACTACTCTGAAACTAGACTACCCAATTTACTCCAAACTTCACTAAAAGAAGACAAAACCAAAAGAAACTTTATGGAAAACCAAGGAATTAATTTTTTGATATATTTCAGCATACAATAGATCTAAGAATCATATTTTCATCATCAAACCAAACTTTATCTTCACACACCAATTCTCTTCACATATATCACCAAACTATGCCAAAATAATGCTACTCGATCTTCTCACAACTTCACCCAACAAAGAATATATGCTCATCAAATCAAAATAATGGTAAATAGGATTGATTATAAAATCTATAACAAAAACATACTATTGTAACACTATCTCAAATCCTACACAACATAAAATAAAAAACTATGCTTGAAAAAACACACAAAACTACATCTGAAGTACACCTGAAACCACACTTGTAAAACTTCTGAGACAAAACTAGAAATACCTAGCTTCTCAAATTATATTTAAACCTCTAAAATAGATGAAACACAACTCCTAAAATTACATGAAATAAAATGCAACAAGGAAAACTCCAAAAAGCTCCAAAAATCAACTCCAACACATAAAACACTGAAATTGCCAAAATCTCTAAATTCCTTCTACTTTGATGCAACCTCTGGATGAGATTGCCTCTAGAGACCTATAAATAAACTACCTACAATTATATATATCCCTATTTTATCATCCTAGAAGATCACTCATTCAATGGTTTCTCGGCCTCTGAAGAAGAATAATACAAGCTTGTAAAATTGATAAAGTAGAATGTAATAAAAATTGGAGCCAAAACCAATATATGAAATCAATTTCATAACTCAAATTAGGTTCCAAAATACCACTACCAAGGAAAATTAACTCTCCTTTTTCCAAGTGTCTTCTAACTTCCACAATTCCCCATGAGTTGCCAACTTTACCAAAACTGCCAATTACCAATAAAAGCCAACAAACAGTCCATGTGAAGCTTCCAAATCCACTTGCCAAAATGAGGGAACATATTTAAATTAAATATCTTTTGACATGTTTAAATAATATTCTAATCTCAATCAAATCACCAAATTTATTATTATTTCCCAAACTGTCAATTGATCCTGAGTTACTATTTTGGGGTTGTCGACTTACTATTTTTAGTAAGTTTCCATTTTTAGAAATTTTAGAAGAAGGGACATGACAAGTCCTCCCTTCCCAAAATTTCTTGTCCTCAAGCAATTTCAACCATGATTCTTCAAGTTCCCAATTCCCAAAATATCCAATCATTTCAAATTGCAAGACAATTGATAATCATGTATCTATTTGATGTTGCTTCTTCCTCCAAAACAACTTAAATATTTCTTGAAAAGTTTACTTTCTCTCTTTAATATTGAAAAGATGAATTTCAATTTGAAAAATATTACTCCATATTACCCGGGGTTTAATAGCATTCTTAGCATCTTTCCCATGTAATAACCTCCTATTTTCAACTGAGTATATGCACTATCACCAAGAAAGCTAACCCAAAAGCTCTTGGAGTATTTCTCAAAGATATAAATCTGATTTTTGTAGCTTATAGGATGGTTACACAATTAAATACATCCTCTATAATATTAAATTCAAATCTTAGAAACATTTACCTCATTTACCTTGGAGTTGGGTAGATCCTTCCTATAGGAAACAACACAAACTACTCCTGACTTGGCCACAGTTTGAAGGATGCTTGATGCATATTTAGGATCAGATTTGGAAAATTAATGGAACATATAAGGTGAATCAAATGATATCATTAAACAACATCTCATTCTCCACAAAACTCTAAATATTGATTTAAAAAAAATAAAGGCTCTTCAGATGTAAGACTATGCACTTTTTGAATCCTTCCCCAAGCACAATTTGATCTCCACATAAAAAATTTAACATAAAAAGTAGAAAATAATTTCATGACATATTTTACCATTTTAGGAATCTTACTGATATTCTTGATAGTTTCCTCCTTGAAACTCATCCAAGACAATCCCTCTCTGCAAGTCAAATAGTGTCTTGGATTTCTAGCTGAAAATACATTGTCATTGGGCAACTTGTATCTGAGTCTTCTATTACATTTGATGATTTTATGGTTCTAATTTTTTCTGCTATTAGGCCTGTTATAACAGCATGTACATCCAATTCTACAAAAAATACATCTTATGAAAATAGATCTTTCATTCACCTTTACGTTGCTGAAATACAAATCGTAGAGATGAATAACATTGGACCCATATATTACCTCAACTTGTGAGAAGAATTTTTTAGTCTCATGGAATGGTATATTGAATCCAAATTAAAGTAGTGGAGTAACCATACAACAAAAAAATTCTTTCCATGACATTCTAAGTACCATAAAGAATACCAACTTATTCTTCTTGAGGATGATGTATTCACTAGAATCATTCATTGGCATATGCTTGAATTTCTTCACAATTTCATATAAAATGTGAAAGGAATATGAATCATCAACAAAATATTTCATGATGGAAATAATTTAAATTCTATGGAAGACAATAAAATCCCAAGAAGGAATCATTCTGAACAAGTCATTTATAAACATCTCTTGTATTACCCTTTTCCGTAGCTCATCATACCTATAAAAATAAATAAAGAAGTTCCTGGGCATCCATTGTACTCCATCAAATAGCTATCATAAACTGATTTGTGTGAGAATATTCTCAAAGGAAGATTGATTTTCAGCTTCATATCATACCTTGCAAGGCTACCCTTTGAATCTTTGAATTTTATGTTGTCAAGCTCCTCAAATTTCTATCTTTGATTTGAAAACAAAATATTTCTCTTTCTTGAATATGATCCACACTCTATAGAAAAATCACATGAAATATATGGAATGTTAAGTACATGACATGAGATGATTACCTTATCAATTCCCTTCCATGCTTCTTGTGTTTCCATATCTTGTATGCCTTGGATGTTTATGACTTAAGAAAAGTAGGTGAAGTCTTGAAACTTAGAATTGATATCCACTTGAAACTTAGGAAGCTTATTATAGTTCATGGAGTTGATATCCACTTGTAACTATTTCCAAATTATCTATAATATCTACCCAAGTCTTGGAAGATAAAATTATTTCAACAAAGATCAATTCAACATGTAATACCTATTTCATACTCAATTGTAAATTCAAGCTATAAGACAAAAACTTGAATTTTGTGTGATCCTTGCAAATTAATATCAACAAGTAGATTCATACTAAATTAAAATATGAAGAAATATTGGTGTGTTCACAATCAATCACATGTTGAATTCTCCTCCCCATAGATGATCCTAGAAGCACATATCCAAAAACTCCCCTTTTCTGATTTGGAAAAAGAGGAATGATAGATTGCAACTCACTTGAGAATAAAAAATATTGCATATTATTCACCATCAAACAACTTTCTCCCCAATTATCTTCCCCTAAAACACCATATTCTTCTACAAATGGATGTGATAAATCAGAAATGCAAAACTCAAAGAAATAATTGATTACCTTCATATATTTGTCAAATTCCTCAAGTGTTGCATTCATTTGCAAGTCACGATTTTGGACGTTATGAATTAAGTATGAAAATTCTATCACCCAAAGTTCATTCAACCTCATCATCATAGTAGCTCTTAGACTCATAAAATATAAGTCTTCAAAAATGATACCTAGATCCCATGAATGTTTTAAAAGATTTGGACACTGACCCTTGACCATGTGGTTAGTATGCATTAAATCCCCCATGTGACTCCAAATGCTACTCTGAAGATAAATCAATGGCTCACCATGTGCATGATTCAAAACATGTTTCTTTGTCTTGAAATCTCCATTTTGAACAAGTGAATCCATTTCTCTATGTTCTATACTAACATTTTTTTTCCAAATACAAACATTAGAAATCAAAATATCTTTAACAAACAAAGGTTTCCTTTCTTCACATTGCATGTCAGATTTATTCCAATTTTGTGTAATGGTATCCTTTTTTTCATCATCTACAATGTTAATGGGTCTTTCTTTATCATCATCAAAATTCATTAGAACAAATTCCACAATTCTTGAGGCTTCACATTCAACATATAATGATGATTTTTCATTGAATTCAGTAAAGAGAACTTTTTCTTGATGTGAAAGCTCAAATGAAAAATGTTTTTCAATTAGAATGTCTTTACCTTCATCTTCAGATTTTGAATCTTCTTCCTTATCTAGAATTTGCAACAATGTATCCATCACTCTTTCTAGTTTCATCATCTCTTTCTTACACACTTCTCCTTTTACCTTTGAATTTTCTTTTTCCTTGATATTCTCTTGTTCTTCCTCCTCTCTAGCCCATATGAAGAACTCATAAATTGATTATTTAGTCCTAAATGTTTTAGAAAAACTTTGGAACTCCTCAAATAATCTGATAATATCTTCATCTTGGGACATAGTTATTCCCATCCATTCTAAATATTCTTGAAATGTTGGTAATTTCCTAAAACTTTGGTATTCTACATACCAATAAGAATTTTTTCTTGTATTGTCATTTTGCATCATTCTCTTAAACATTGATTTGAAGAAACCCATGATTCACATCAACAACTCAATACCCCATAGGTTGGAAATATCTTAGCTCTAATACCACTATAATTTCCTCAACCAAAAATAAATGAATAAATTCACATCTGAAATTAGATCTTTGCAAATAATATGCCAATCACCCAAAACCACCAATACTGCTCAACTAGTCTTGCATAAAGAGGACAAAAAATTCATGAACATTCCAATGAGAACTGTAGGCATCTAAATTTGACCACTTCCACATGGTCAAAATTGTCTACTTTATTCGTCTATTTCGTTAATAATGATTAAATAATTAATTTAATCAATATTTCATTTTCTGCCTAAGGTTCTTAAAGTATATAATTGCATAATTAAATATTTTACTTTACACCTTTTTTTCTCTAAATTAAATAAATATGTCAATTTATTTAATTTAGTCACATGACCCTTTTGATTAAAATATTTTTTTAATTCCTCATTTTCTCTCTCTTTGTCACATTCTCCATAATCCTATTTTAATCTGGATTAAATTAATTAATCCATGATTAGGATGTGCACCACTTAATCTAGATTAGTGTCACATCCTCCATAATCTCCCACTTGATTCTAATCTTTCATTAATTATCCTAATCTTGTTTTTATGCAATCTTAATCAAGGTCATTAGCCACATTTAGCATTCATTTTTTAGTCAACGTTTGACCCTCTTTCCTGTGTGAATTTTTAATTCACATTTATTCACCCTAGGTCCCTCTCTTCCCCATGTGAATTTTTAATTCAAATTTTATCCTTCCAAGACTTACCTTATCCCCATGCAAATTCTAGAACATTTGACTTGTCACTTCACATGTGCCAAAGACTTCTAGAACATTAGACTTGTCACATCACTCACATGTGACAAATTCCCACCCTTTTGGAAACCCTCTCTTATCCATTAGATTCTATCAAGCATGTGAATTTTTAATTCACATTTATATCTCCAACCACCTTCTCATTCCCCATGGAGATTTTTGAGGAGTTCTAAAATTCCTCAAGTGTCTTTTTCACTCTCATTTAGGGACAAGAAGTTCCTTTTTGAGTAAATCTTCTCATCCCCCAAGGTACTTACAAGGTACTTGTCCTTCCTCCACATCATGTACCTTCCTTCCATCTCACTTCCACATCATCTCATCCTAGCCAATCTCACATTCCACATGTCAAAATGTGAGGGCTTGTGAGTCCTCAACTCACCATAGCCCTCTATCTTGGCCTTGTTGATTTAATATCAACCATTGAATTCTCTAGAGAATTCAGATTCCTATATAAATACCCCCTGTTTTCTCTCATTTAGGGACCTTATGCATTTGATACCAAACTCTTGCGATTTTTTTACAACACTTAGCCATTTGCACCCTTATGCTACCAATTTGATTACTCAACTTGCAAGCATTTTGCTTCATTTAATCAAGTCATTTAGCTATTATCATTTTCATTCTATCATATTTTTCATCTTGCATATAACCATCTCCATAGCCATCCAAGGATCACACAAGTTTTCAAACATTAAGGGCCGACCAAGGGATTCAACAACACAAAGGTATAATTATTATGTTGCTATCTTTCTTTGTGTTATCATTCCTTAGGCTAATCTTGAGGTGTACCTTTGTGTTCTTACATTAGTGCATAATAGTTGTTTTTGCATCTTTAGTTCTTCCATTAGAAAATTATTTTACTCTTTTTTCCAAAAATCTCAACAAACCCACAAACTATGCTGAAACTAGACTACCCAATTTGCTCGAAACTTCACTGAAATGACACCAAACCAAAAGATACTTTATGAAAAAACAAAGGAATGAATTTTATTATATATTTCAGCATACAACAGGTCTAAGAATAAATTTTTCATCATCAAACCAAACTTTATCCTCACAGACCAATTCTCTTCACACATATCACCAAACTATGCCAAAATAATGCTACTCGATCTTCTCATAACGTCACCCAACTGAAAATATATGCTCATCAAATAAAAATAAAAATAAATAGGACTAATTAAAAAGTATATAAAAGAAGCATACTTCTATAAGACTATCTCAAATTATACACAACATCAAATAGAAAACTATGCTTGAAAAAGCACACAAAACTACATCCAAAGCACACACGAAACTACACCTGTAAAACTTCTAAGGCCAAATTAGAAATACCCAACTTCTCTAATTTGATTTAAACCACTAAAATAGATGAAACATAACTCCTACAATGACATGTAGTAACATACAATAAGGAAAACTCCAAAAAGATCCAAAAACCAACTCCATCACACAAAACACTTAAACTACCAAAATCTCTAAATTCCTTCTGCTCTGATGCGACCTATGGATGAAATTTCCATTGGAGAACTAAAAAAACACTACCTGCAAGTCTCTATCTCCCTGGTTTATCATCCTATAATATCATTCCTTCAATGGTATGTCAACCTCTAAAGAAGAACAACATAAGATTGTAAAATTGATAAAGTAGAATAATAAAACTTGGAGCCAAAATCAATAAAACCAATTTTAAAACTCAAATTAGGTGCCAAAATACCACTACCAAGTAAAATTAACTTTCATTTTTCCAGGTGTCTCCTAACTTCCACAATTCCCCATGAGTTGCCAACTTTACCAAAACTACCAATTACCACTAAAAGTCAACAAACAATCCACGTGAAGCTTCCAAATATCTACTTGCCAAAATGAGGGAATATATTTAAATAATTTTTTTTTTAATGTTTAAATAATATTCTAATCTCAATCAAATCACCAAATTTATTATTATTTCCCAAACCTTCAACTGATCTTGATTTTCTATTTTGGGATTGTTGACTTACTATTTTTAGTAAGTTTCCAATTTTAGAAAATTTTGAAAAAGGGACATGACACAACAACATATGCTTTATCAGGAAGATCACGAGAGAGCATAAGACATATTGTAGACCTTCAACAACATCTCACCACTATGAACAATAATTATAATGCTTCTACTCCTCATCTTAATATATCATTATGAAACTAACCCTATTGATAGAAAACATACTCAATGACATCCAACCATGAACTTCAACAACTCTTCCAAACATCAATGTTAGCCCAAAGTGAATATAGAAATGAAAACCAATTCCAAGGATAAAATAATCTTCCTTACTTCTCAAGTGTTGAAACATCAATGAAAACCAACAATCAATGTTGACATCAATGAAAACAACTACCAACAATCTCCTCATGCGTTGACATCAATGAAAACAACTACCAACAATCTTCCCTTTTGAAATTGATGGTAACACACACTACTCACTCCTCCCCCTTTAACATCAAGGAAAAAGGGTCATACACTCCTACACAAAATAATAGTACATTTTATGACTTCAGGAACAAAGGGAAAATGATCTTTAATTGAAGTAGCAACACATTCTACCCCTTTGATTAGAAAAACTATTTCACAATTCTTGCACAACTGCATCAAAAATCCCCTTACTACCAACTCCCCATGAGTGGAAGCACACATAAATCCAAGAGAAAGTAAATGTCATGAATTTCTCCCCCTAGAAAGATGCACCATCTATGCATCTAGTTAGAATGAGGGGCAATAACCCCCAACTTCTAACAAAAATACACAAAAGTATCCTTTTAAAATTCCTTAGTAAAAATATTTGTAATTGAATCCTTGGTAGGCACATACTCCATTTTGACTTCATGTTATGCAACCTTCTTGTTATGCCTTGCATAACCTCCCCATCTTTTGACTTGATCAAAATGGGTCCCCCTTTGTGTTTTTTTGTACTTAGTTGTTTTTGAAACAAAGTTTGGAGTCTAGTTTTGCCAATACTTTGTTTTTCTTTGGTTTCTCTGTTGGAATCGGAACTGGAGCTGAATCGGGTTCTGAAAGTTCTTTTGAGGCTTGTTTTTGGTTATATCCCGACAGTCTTGTCTTTGCCTTTGTTTTTGGTCTTTGGCAGAAGCGGAGCCGGAGTGGGAATTGGGATGGTTGTCATCAAAATTTGCAAAATCAAAATTCTATTCAGATCCCGCCTCCGCTACTTTTTAATGTTGGTTTTGTCTCAGTTTTTGTGTTTTGTTTTATTAGGTTGGTCTTTTACTTAACTTTTTGTATTTGTTTTTGTTTTGTTTTTAGTTGTCAGATGCGGAGCCGGAATGGGAATAAGGTTTGGAAATTTTATAATTTTAAGATCTTGTTTCCATTTTAGTCCCGCCCCCGCCAATTTTTGGTCATTGACTTTTTGACTGAAGCACACTGCAGACCAGTGTTCGTTCTCTTACAGTTCTGACTCTGCCTTTACTGCGTTTTAATGCATTAATGGTGGTTGCCGGTGTAGGTAGAAATTCACATATTTACCTTTATTAAGGGTTAAAGCCGATCATTATTGTTATTATTACAAGTTTGAGAGCGCGAAGAGCAATAGCAGAGTTCGTTTGAGCAAATTGATCGAGATAGAGAAGGGATATTGTGTGCGAATCGATTCAGAAAGTTAGCGCGACTTTGTTTGTGTTTGAGGTAGGCCTTTAATCTTTGTTGTTCGTTGTTTATTTGCAGTTGTGTTCATTGTGTTTTGCTTTATATCTGCTCACATATTCAATCATTGTGTTCTAAAGCAATTCTATGATCATCGATGTGATTAAATGAGCAGGTTCTTGTTTTGTCTTGTTTGTTTTGCTTTAATCTTTGTTGTCTTGTTTTATCATGTCGTTTCTTTCTATTTTTGGGCATTGTCACTTTCATGTCTTAATCGTGATTGCGTCGTGTTTGTTTTTGATTTGCAGTAGATTAGATTAGATTAAAGGTTTTTATAGTGAGGTAGATTAGAGATTTTACAGTGAGTTACGGTAGATTAGATTTATGGTTTAAATTAGGGTTTCGTCATTTGGTAGAATGGTAGGGTTTTAAACCCGTGACCTAGTTTTATTAGGTTTGTTAGATTACGGTTTCGTTGGTCTCTGCAATTACTTTAAATGATTAAAAAAATGATGATACCTTAAAGTGCCATTGATTCCCCATGGTCATATGAGTATGGTATTTTTAAAGCTCCTTTGCCATTTTATAGCGACCTAGGTCTAAATCATGCAGTTATGTTGAAAATGAATAAATTTGATGATGTCATGATTAGCATAGGCAGAGGCAGGATTGGAATGGATTATGGACATAAGAGTTTTGTTTTACAAAAGTTATCAATTCCATTTCTATCCCGTTTCCTTTCGAGTTTTAAAAGGTTTTCCTTGAAGTATATGATAACTGGCGGAGACGGGATCGGAACTGATCTTGAACTTAAGAATTTTGTTTGCGAAGGTTATCAATTCCGTTTTCATCTCGGGTTCGACTCCGCATATAATGGAAAGTCTTTCTTCAAAGTAACGATGATCAAATCGGAGGTGGAGGCGGAATGGAAATAGAATATGAGAAAAAGTAAAATTTGAAGAAAACCAAATCACTTTTTCATTTCGATCCCGGTTCCGATAACCTTCCCGAATCCGACTCCGAGCCCGTTTGTTATTAGGTGAAGTTCCTATATCGGTTTTCGCTTTGAGTCTGTCAATTTTGTAAAAGAGATTGTTTTGAGTTTCTGTCTGGTTCTGACTCCGATGTATGTGTGACAGGTATGTTTTAAAATCATGTTTTATGATGATTTATCTAAAGGTCTAATTAGAGGTTTGCTTGCAAGAGAAAGATGATGGAGGAGACTTGGTGATAGATCAGCTTGTAGAAGTCAAAGAAGAAATAAAAGCTGTAGGGAGAGAATTGATCAAGGTAAAAAGTATGAAAGAGTTTGCTGCAGTTGAGTTGGATCGCATCAAATTTGAAGATGACTGGATTGATGGGCCAGATATGGATATGCTACAACAAGTCTTCACCAGTTATGATGAGTTCATAGCGGATCCAGCTTCACATGCATAAAAATCTTGCATGCATGATGTTCTTCTTCTTTGCATGTTGCATGCATGCATCACTGACAGTCTTAAGGGCGCATGACTTCTTTTCTTTTATTTCTATCTTCTATTGTTAGATCAAACTGAATGCATAATGTAAGAACTCAAGATCAAAGTTGATCCGAGTTTCCAAGAAAGTTGATTGCTCCTAAAAAGGTGGAAAGCCTAAGATAGAAGTGAAATTCAAACTTATTTTGTATATCTATAAATACCAGATGGGTATCACATTATAAGGGTTGGCTAATTGAGAATTGGATTGGCTTACCTAGTGCTAGGAGATATAATTTTGTAGAGTTTTGTAGAGATACATTGTACCAGATCTTTTTACAGTTAATAGAATTGCAGGTTTACGAAACATGGAGTTTGCATTGAATTGTGTTGTTTGATAAGGTTAATGAGTTATAATCCACCTGAATGCCAGTGATTGTGTTGAAGCATGATAGATTCTTATGTGATGAAAGTCATTAGAAGAAACCAGGTTTAAAGATTATCTTGTTAAATTGTCATTGAATTAAAGTTATTGAAGTCTGTTGATCTATAGTTTTGATGATGAATGAATGTGTGTTGTTTTAAAATCTTGGAAGTACTTGTGATATGTGAATAGAGGAATTGAATTAAACACCTAAGATGTATATGATGGTATAGTCATATTGTGGGTTGTGTCATGCTATGGTTTTTGTGATTGGTTAAGAAAACATTCATTGTTAAAAGTATATGTGTGGATATTAGATAAATTTAATTCATACTTACTGATTTACCCCTTTGATCTATCTTTTTCTTTTATTTAAAACCCATTGATTTATAGGAACTATTTTGATAAAGAGAGTCATAGCTTGAATCCTTTGTTACTAGCACAGGCCCCTTGAATATTACAGTTGCATGAACCAATTAAGTGACATCAGACAGTTGTGAACCAACTACTAGGACCTTGGGAGTTAGGCCACTACATGTAGTCTTTCTTTTTCAAGAGAAATAGAGTAGAAATATTCTGTTTTAATGTTGTTTGTGTCATTTTAACCATCAACAGAAATTGGCGCTAGAAGGAGGGCCTGAAAGGACAAGCTAGCTCACGGAAGATCTTTTTCGCTAGAGGGATACGAGAGGGTTCTTAGATCCTCTACTAATCGTGAACTATTCAAATAACTTCAAACCCTGGTTAGATCAAGACCTCATGCTTGTAGGGTAAAAATACCTACATTACCACCACCGCTTACTCCACGAGGATTTCCACCAATTCCATCCACACCACCACCAGGTAGGCCTTTGACACCACCAATTCGGCCTTTGTCACCACCACCTGCCCAACGAATCCCACCAATGGCCTATTTTGTGGGTAATCCCTCTCCATTAGGGACTATTCCAAGCGGATTCCATGATTTACCAAAGAACCCAGAGAAGTTCTATCTGAAATACATGCATGGAGAATCAAGAAGTGCAGAGGAACATATACAAGCATTCAAAGATGCTTGCACACGAGCTCAAGTTGCTCATCAAGATGTGGTATGTAGACTATTTCCTTACTGTTTAGGAGATATGACATATAATTGGTATCTAAATCTGCCCCAAGGATCCATTCTGGGTTGGATAGATTTAGAGAATGCTTTTATTAATCAGTTTAGGGTTTATGTGGACCCTACAATACTATATCACCAATTTTCCACTATTAGAAAGGAGCATCATGAACCATTTCCCTTGTTCAACACTAGGTTCCATAGGATGTATCGTAGGCTACAAGAGCCTTACCTAGTGCCAGAAGCCATGGCCATGCAGGCATATCTGAGAGCTATTGATCCTTTGATTGGTCTGTTCTTACAAAGAACTTATCAACCTGATGAGATTGACTCACTAAGATTTATCATTTGGCTATCAAATTGCAACAGCAGACAAATCTGCAACTTGGAGGGTTGGGAGTACCTTTTCCTCCAATGAATTATCAGATGCCCAATCCACCATTATACAACACTGTCCCAGGGACATCTTATTCCCATTATGGACCTATATTTGAGTTGCAAGCTCCACCAACTGTGCCTTTCTTTGGAAATAGCATGCATGATACCACACATTAACCTCAAAATCAATCGCAACAAGGGGGAGGACCAACCCATGTCCATTCCCCAGCCATAGTTCAAAATGTGCAGAATGATCAAACTGGTCAACTTACAAGTGAAGTAGAGACCCTCAAAAAGACTCTCTCTCAGATGTCAAATGACATGGCACAACTCAAAAAAAACCCTCCCAATAATCAAAACTAGAATTACAACAATCAGGGAGGTTACAACTATCAGGGCAATTACTCTAATCAGAACACCAATAGGAACTTCCAGAATCAAAACTCCTCAAACCAGAATTATCAAAATCAAAACAAAGGATACAATCAAAGGTTCAATAACAATAGCAACAATAGGCAGTGGAACACTGGACCTAACAATGGAGGAGTTCCCCATAATTATCAAGCAGGTGAAGAAATATCAAATACTGCTAATGTTGCTGATTTGAATTTTATGACAAATTGGTGTAGGTTGCATGATACAGCAGCCCATTTTGAGGTCAATTGCCTGGAAATGGAGAAGATGGTGAAAATTGCACAGGCTGATGCCCATCCTCAAGTAGGAAATTCTAATCAAGGCAATGGGCCGGCCAACACTACCATGACTTATGAAACCATTGAAGAAAAGTATCAATTCCCTATGCAAGGGGATAATGAGCTAGAAGAAGATGTCTATGATGCTCAAGCCTTCCAATCTAAGGGTGGTCACTTTCTGAGGAACCAGAATAAAGGGCCATTCACTACATTTGCACCCCCTAACAACATGGTTCCACCAAATCAGAATGCAGATAACAATCCACCCCCACCAAAGGGACCTTTTGATACTCAGAATAGAGGTAATCAACCTTCTTTTCCTAAATATCAATTTAGGAATGATTCGAAGTTTGATTTTGTTGCAGAATTGCAAAGGCAGAAGACATCACTGTCTTTCTTTGATATCATGAAGTGGTGCCCAGCTCAAAGGGAGGTGGTATTAAAAGCTTTGGAAGAAACAGATCGCTTGAAAGGGAAAGGTAAATTGACTCCCGCAAAGGAGATGAATGTTGCTATGTATAAAGGTAAGACCAGTACCCCACCTTTCTTGTTAAGCTTGAGAATCTTTGGAAAGAATCTACAAAATTTCCTATTAGATTTTGGAGCATCAGGGAACGCCATGCCTTTTTCGATTTGTAAAAAGTTAGGATTGAGTCCTATTCTAGCCAATAAAAAGGTGATTCAATTGGATAAAATCGAAGTTAATGTTGTAGGTGAATTGAAGAACATGCATATGCAGGTTGGATCAGACCCAAGGATCCAGACCTATATAGATATTCAAGTTGCTGACATCCCAGAAACATATGGGGTGCTTTTAAGTCGAGAGCTAATGAAAAACATAGGAGGATATCTGTCCTTGGAATTCTCGCACATGTGGTTACCATGGAAAGGGGTTGCCACTCAGATAAGAATTGAAAGTGAACCTAGGCTCAAACACATGATTACAAAGTATGATACTCCAAATGAAGTAGCATTCTTTAAGACTGAGATGGGTGTTTACAAGCAAGAGGAAGTCCTTACCTTCTCTGTAGTTAGTCCTGAGGATACAGTATCCTTAGACCACACTGGTTCAATGATTCACATCAACCAACAAGTTCTAATAAGAAAATTGCAACAAGATAGGTTGGTTTTAGGAACAGAAACCGATTTGAGTAATCTATTGCTTCCTAATTGGTGTAGAATACACTATCATAACCATTCAGAGTTGACATGTCAATCATGCATAGATATTCTAAGGCATGTAGATCTACCCAAGCAAGAATTTCAAGAGGTAACTGAGACTCCCATCAATGATTTATCTTTCCAAGCTAAGGATGCAACTATTCTTACATGGGTTAGTCTTTCTCTAGAAGAGGTTTCTTTACCAATAGAACAGCCTCAGGTCTTAGAGTTTTCAGATCAAAAAGAGGAAGTGGAAGTATCTCAATTTCATTTTAATACCCCTATTCCAGATGCTTTTCCAATGCCAAGAGAGTTAATAAAAGATGAGTTAGATCCTGACTCAGCCCAAGAAATCACTAAGGAGGTACTTGCTGAACAAATTAAGGAACTAGGAAAATCGTTAACTGAGCTTCTTCTCAACATGAATTCTGATAAACAGCAAAAGTCCGAGCCACCACATGTCACAAGTAACAAAATCCCTGTAGTTTCTAAAAAGAAAGAGCTCCCAGCAAAAGACCAGTTATGGACTCTTAAATTTGATGGTTCTAAATCTAAAGCAAGAAGTGGAGCAAGAATTGAACTAACTAACCCGAAAGGGAAAACTTATTTTGCTTCTTACAGATTGCAGTTTGGTTGCACTAATAATGTGGCTGAATATGAGGCACTTGCAAGAGGACTTATGTTTGCTCATAAGAAGAAGGTAACTGCTCTTACAGTGATGGGAGACTCTGAGGTAATTGTGAAACAGGTACATAGCCAATACACTTGCCATAATAAAAGATTGGCTGCTTATAGGAATAGGGTCTGGAATTTAATAGAAGATTTTAATGCCTTTGGGATTACTCTTATTCCAAGGGAAGCAAATCAAATAGTAGATGCTCTTGCGGTTGCAGCAAGTACATTAGAGCCGATGCAGGATTCAAATCTAAAGAGGTTTTCTGTGGAGTTGATTTCGGTTCCTGTAATTCCTGAAAATGTTCGACACTTTCAGGTGTTGAATGATGATCAACATATTTTAGCCTTTTTGGAGAGTTCTGATATATTTCAAGGATAGATAATTGATGATGTTGACAGGGATCAAAGAGACTAGAATCCAGGAAGTGACAATACAGAAAGTGACAATCCAGAAGGGATAATGGATTTAAAGAGCAATAACATCCCAAAAGGGATGATAGCATTGGAGAGGATATTTGATTCAGATCCACGAGCTTATCAGAGGATTCCTACAAAGAGTGAGGGAGGCAAGTATGAATCCGTTAATTTGGCTCACTCAGGGGTAGAAAGGAATGTTCTTATAGGGAAGACTTGTCCTCAGGAAATAAAGGATGAGATAATCAAAGTTTTGAAGCAGAATATTGAAGCAATTGCTTGGAGCTACGATGATTTAAAAACTTTTGATACGTTTGTCATCACACATACAATTCCTCTTAAGCTAGAAGCCAAGCCGTTTCGCCAAAAGCAATGCCTAGTCAATGCATTAATTGAGCCTCTGATCTAGAAAGAAGTACATAAGCTTTTGGCTACAAGAATAATTTTTCCAGTTAGACACTCTACCTAGGTGGCTAATTTAGTTCCTGTGAGGAAGAAGAATGGGGAAATCAGGTTATGTGTGGATTTCAAAAATTTAAACAAAGCCTCTGAGAAGGACAATTATCCATTACCTTCTCTTGATGAAGTATTGCAAAAGGTTAATGGATCTCAAATGATGTCTTTCTTGGATGGATATTCAGGATATAATCAAGTACTGGTAAGTCATGAGGATAGGATGAAGACTGCTTTCACTACAAAGTGGGGCACATTTGCCTACAGGAGGATGCCATTTGGTCTAATCAATGCTGGTGCTACTTTTCAAAAAGCGATGGATGTAGCATTTAAAGACCTGATAAGGAAAGTGTATAATCATCTATGTTGATGATCTGACCATCTTCTCTAAGAGTAGAGAAGATCATGCTGCTGATTTAGAGAAAGTACTGAAGAAATGTATCAGTTATGGTGTCTCTCTCAATCCAAAGAAATGTGTATTTGGAGTTTCTGAAGGGAAGCTTTTGGGTCACATTATATCAGAGGAGGGAATTTCCATAGATCCTGATTGAGTAGAAGCCATTTTGAAGTTGACAAGGCCAGGAAGTAAGAAGGAGATGAGATCTTTCTTTGGAAGGGTTAATTTTGTCAGGAAGTTTATAACAAGGTTTGCAGAAATTGTTAAACCACTTAATGAAATGATGAAGGATGCAAAGATTGAATGGAGTGAAGAGGCTAAATCTACTTTCATGCAGATTAAACAAGCTATATCTAAGGCACCTGTTTTAACAAGCCCGAATTATCTAAAACCCTTTTACATCTATTCTTTTGCTTCTGAATATTCATGTGCAGCAGTCTTGACACAAAGAAGAGAAGAGAATGAGGAAAGGCCTATTGATTTTATGAGCTCTCCATTTAAGAATGCAGAGGTAAGATATTCATCAATAGAAAAATAGGCTTTTGCATTGGTGCGAGCAGTGAAAAAGTTTAGACACTACATAATCCGAAGTCAAGTGATGGCTATAGTCCCAGATCTAGCTGTAAAGTCCCTCCTGATGCAAAGTGAACTAGGAGAAAGAAGAGGGAAATGGATTGCCATTTTACAAGAATTTGACTTGGAGATTCACCCAATGAAGCTTGTAAGAGGTCAAGGTTTGTCAAAGGCAATGAAGGTGGATAGAAGTATAACTTGTCAACAATACACTGTTCAGTCATTCACAAAGGATCCCTAGTATATAGACTTAGTCTTTTTCCTCCTCAACAACAAGTGTCCAGAAGGGATGAATGCAACTCAAAGAAGAGCACAAAGGATGAAAAGTGCTCATTATATGCTTAAAGGATGATCAATCTACAGGAAGAATTTCCAAGGAATCTACTTGCGTTGTCTGGATCAACAAGAAGCTAAACATGCTATAAGTGAATTTCATGGTAGGCATGGAACAGGACATGGATCTGCTGATGCATTGGCTCATCAGATTTTAAGGTCAGGTTACTATTGGCCTTATGTGTTTAGGGATGCACATCAACATTGCAGGACTTGTCATGTATGTCAAACTTCTGCATCAAGAGAAAGAAATCCTGCGATGCCCCTACAGCCAGTTTACGAGGTAAGGCCATTAGCCCAACGGGAACTTGATTTTGTAGGAGTGATTAATCCAAATTCTTCTGCAGGTCACAAATTCATCTTGACTGCGATGGATTATTGCACGCGTTGGATGGAGGTTTTTCCTTGCAAGAATAGCACCACAGAGGTGGTTATTAAGTTTCTGATAGAGAACATCACAATCAGGTTTGGAGTTCCATTTTCTCTGGTATGTGATAATGGCCCTGCTTTTCCTTCCGCTGAATTTATTTCATGGGCTTATGAGCATAAGATTGTGTTAAAATATTCTTCCAATTATTACCCTCAGGGGAATGGAGTGGCTGAGTCCACAAATAAGAATTTATTGGAAGTAATAAAAAAGTTGTTAGCAAGTAACCCTAGGGACTGGCATACCCAACTGAGATTTGCCTTATGGGCAGATCAAACCAGAATCAAAGCAGCCCTAGGGAATTCACCCTTTAAGCTAGTTTATGGCCAGGATCCAATCTTCCCCATACATTTACAAATACCTATTCTGAAATTCATGGAGGAGTTTTATAATAGGGATGATAGGATTGAGGTTAGACTGCTTAACTTATTGAACATGGAAGAACAAAGAGATGCTGCTTTGCAACAATTCTCTAAACATCAGGCTGTTGTCAAGCGTTGGTTTGACAAAAGAGCCAACGTGAAAGCTTTTAGAATATCAGACCTTGTGCTATTATGGGATAAGGCTAGAGAAAGGAAGGGAGACCATCAGAAATTCGATAGACTTTGGTTAGGTCCCTACCAAATAGCTAAAATATTAGGGGAGAATTCCTTTCGTTTGAGTACCCTAACAGGAGAGCCTGTTCCATTATCAGTTAATGGTCAGTTTCTCAAACACTATTTTGGTGCATAGAAAGTCTGGTGTTTTGAAAAGGAATGTACTATATTGTATCATATGTAATTAAGTTTTTATTTTTAGTTTTTAGGTTTTAGTTTTCAGTTTGCTTGTTTTGTTTTGTTTTCTTTGTTTGTTTTTGTTTGTTTTTTTTGTTTTGTCTTGTTTGGTTGGGGATTCTTATTTTGCTCATCTCAAATTAGGGGGTTGTTATTCAAAGTATACTATTGGTACTAGGAGAGAAATTGGTTTAGGTATTCTCATTATAATCATTGAAAAGGATTTCACTCTAAAACTTGTGTTTTATGATCATTCTAGTTTGAGTTGGAAAAGTTATTAAGGATAGAATATGTAAATGTGAATATCTCATGAATTGTGATCAAGGATCTGTCACCAAATTAGAAAAACATCTGCATGAGTAATTACCTATTTGTTTTAGAATGACTCTATCTCTGTTTCAAGTGAAAAATGAGATTCCAAAACTATCATGAAATCCATTGTAGTACTCAACCCACATTTTAGGTTCATTGAATCTGAGTATTGAGAGATGCATAAAAGAATTTCCATCCATAAAAAGAAAAGAAGAAAGAGAAAGAAAGAAAGAAAAGCAAGCTCAATATCAAGTGGGTAACCAAGTATCTCTATCGGGGCTATGGACGCCTATCTGGCAGTAGAGCAATGCTTTGAGAGGACTAGAGGTATCTTCATCGAGGCTATGGACGCCTGTTTGGCAGCGGAGCAATACCTAGGATTTTACTGCACGATAGTTAAAGGACTCAACTTATGTAGCTTGAAACTTAGGTATAGTTGTTTACAAGCAGAGAAAGTATCTACAAAGAATGATGCACAATATAAGCACACACTCAGATTTAGAAATAACTCATGACAACATAACATCTGAGATTCAAACTCAAGATTATCCTACAAATATTTGATCTTATTCAAGGTAAGGTGTTTATAAGCCAAGTAGTTTTTGGGTGACTAAACTTTTCTTTAGGTATTTTGAAAATAGGTAAACCATTTTCCCAACCGAGTCGCCATTTGTTATGCCTTGCATAACCACCCCATCTTTTGCCTTGGTCAAAATAGGTCCCCCTTTGTGTTTTTTTGTACTTAGTTGTTTTTGAAACAAAGTTTGGAGTCTAGTTTTGCCAATACTTTGTTTTTCTTTGGTTTCTCTATCGGAATCGGAACCGGAGCTGAATCGGGATCTGAAAGTTCTTTTGAGGCTTGTTTTTAGTTCTATCCCGACAGTCTTTTCTTTGCCTTTGTTTTTGGTCTTTGGCGGAAGCGGAGCCAGAGTGGGAATTGGGATGGTTGTTATCAAAATTTGCAAAATCAAAATTCTATTCCAATCCCGCCTCCGCTACTTTTTAATGTTGGTTTTGTCTTAGTTTTTTTGTTTTGTTTTATTAGGTTGGTCTTTTACTTAACTTTTTGTATTTGTTTTTGTTTTGTTTTTAGTTGTTGGATGCGGAGCCAGAATGGGAATAAGGTTTGGAAATTTTATAAGTTTAAGATCCTGATTCCATTTTAGTCCCACCCTTGCCAATTTTTGATCGTTGACTTTTTTACTGAAGCACATTGCAGACTAGTGTTCGTTTTCTTATAGTTTCGACTCCGCCTTTACTGCGTTTTAACGCATTAATGGTGGTTGCCGGTGTAGGTAGAAATTCACATATTTACCTTTATTAAGGGTTAAAGCCGATCATTATTGTTATTATTACAAGTTTGAGAGCGCGAAGAGCAATAGCAGAGTTTGTTTGAGCAAATTGATCGAGATAGAGAAAGGATATTGTGTGTGAATCGATTTAGAAAGTTAGCGCGGCTTTGTTTGCGTTTAAGGTAGGCCTTTAATCTTTGTTGTTCGTTATTTATTTGTAGTTGTGTTCATTGTGTTTTGCTTTATATCTGCTCGCGTATTCAATTATTGTGTTCTAAAGCAATTCTATGATCATCGATGTGATTGAATGAGCAGGTTCTTGTTTTATCTTGTTTGTTTTGCTTCAATCTTTGTTGTCTTGTTTTATCATGTTGTTTCTTTCTATTTTTGGGCATTGTCGCTTTCACATCTTAACCGTGATTGCATCTTGTTTGTTTTTGATTTGTAGTAGATTAGATTAGATTAAAGGTTTTTACAGTGAGGTAGAGTAGAGATTTTACAGTGAGTTAGGGTAGATTAGATTTATGGTTTAAATTAAGGTTTCGTCGTTTGGTAGAATGGCAGGGTTTTAAACCCGTGCCCTAGTTTTATTAGGTTTGTTAGATTAGGGTTTCGTTGGTCTCTGCAATTACTTTAAATAATTAAAAAAATGACGATACCCTAAAGTGCCATTGATTCCCCACGGTCATATGAGTATGGTATTTTTAAAGCTCCTTTGCCATTTTATAGTGACCTAGGTCTAAATCATGCAGTTATGTTGAAAATGAATAAATTTGATGATGTCATGATTAGCATAGGCGGAGGTGGGATTGGAATGGATTATGGACATAAGAGTTTTGTTTTACAAAAGTTATCAATTCCATTTCTATCCTGTTTCCAATTCCGAGTTTTAAAAGGTTTTCCTTGAAGTATATGATAACTGGCGGAGACGGGATCAGAACTGATCTTGAACTTAAGAATTTTGTTTGCGAAGGTTATCAATTCCGTTTTCATCTCGGCTCCGGCTTCGCATATAATGGAAAGTCTTTCTTCAAAGTAACGATGATCAAATCAGAGGCGGAGGCGGAATGGAAATAGAATATGAGAAAAAGTAAAGTTCGAAGAAAACCAAATCACTTTTTCATTCCGATTCCGGTTCCGATAACCTTCCCGACTCCGACTCCGAGCCCGTTTGTTATTAGGTGAAGTTCCTATATCGGTTTTTGCTCCGAGTCCGCCAATTTTGTAAAAGAGATTGTTTTGAGCTTCTATCTGGTTCTGACTCCGATGTATGTGTGACAGGTATGTTTTAAAATCATGTTTTATGATGATTTATCTAAAGGTCTAATTAGAGGTTTGCTTGTAGGAGAAAGATGATGGAGGAGACTTTGTGATAGATCAGCTTGTAGAAGTCAAAGAAGAAATAAAAGCTGCAGGGAGATAATTGATCAAGGTAAAAAGTATGAAAGAGTTTGTTGTAGTTGAGTTGGATTGCATCAAATTTGAAGATGATTGGATTGATGGGCCAGATATGGATATGCTACAACAAGTCTTCACCAGTTATGATGAGTTCATAGTGGATCCAGCTTCACATGCATAAAAATCTTGCATGCATGATGTTCTTCTTCTTTGGATGTTGCATGCATGCAGCACTGACAGTCTTAAGGGCGCATGACTTCTTTTCTTCTATTTCTATCTTCTATTGTTAGATCAAACTGAATGCATAATGTAAGAACTCAAGATCAAAGTTGATATGAGTTTCCAAGAAAGTTGATTGCTCCTAAAAAGGTGGAAAGCCTAAGATAGAAGTGAAGTTCGAACTTATTTTGTATATCTATAAATACCAGATGGGTATCACATTGTAAGGGTTAGCTAATTGAGAATTGGATTGGCTTACCTAGTGCTAGGAGATTGAATTTTGTAGAGTTTTGCAGAGATACATTGTACCAGATCTTTTTACAGTTAATAGAATTGCAAGTTTACGAAACATGGAGTTTGCATTGAATTGTGTTGTTTGATAAGGTTAATGAGTTATAATCCACCTAAATGCCAGTGATTGTGTTGAAGCATGATAGTTTCTTATGTGATGAAAGTCATTAGAAGAAACCAGGTTTAAAGATTATCTTGTTAAATTGTCATTGAATTAAAGTTATTGAAGTCTATTGATCTATAGTTTTGATGATGAATGAATGTGTGTTGTTTTGAAATCTTGGAAGTACTTGTGATATGCAAATAGAGGAATTGAATTAAGCACCTAAGATGTATACGATGGTACAGTCATACTGTGGGTTGTGTCATGCTATGGTTTTTGTGATTGGTTAAGAAAAAATTCATTGTTAAAAGTATATGTCTGGATATTAGATAAATTTAATTCACACTTACCGATTTACCCCTTGGATCTATCTTTTTCTTTTATTTAAAACCCATTGATTTACAAGAACTATTTTGATAAAGAGAGTCATAGCTTGAATCCTTTGTTACCAACACAGGCCCATTGAATATTACAATTGCATGAACCAATTGAGTGACATCAGACAGTTGAGAACCAACTACTAGGACCTTGGGAGCTAGGCCACTACATGTAGTCTTTCTTTTTCAGGAGAAATAAAGTAGAAATATTCTATTTTAATGTTGTTTGTGTCATTTTAACCATCAACACTTCTCTCTTAGAAAATTGTACCAAATAGAAAAGTGTTTAGTCCTCGAATGTATTATCATATTCTTGGAAATATTAATTGCATTTGTGTTGTCACACAATATAGGAATAGGTTGATCATAAACCACTTTCACATCCTTCAAGGTCTGCTTCATCCAAAGCACTTGATTGTCACAATATGCTACAACAATTCATTCAACTTTTGTTGTGGAGAAGTACATTGAGTCGTGTTTTTTGTTGAACCAAGAGACCAATCTATCTCCCCAAAAGAAAGCACTTCCACTTGTGCTTCTCCAGTCATTCACACAATTTTCCCAATCCACATCAGTATAGCCACTGAGAGAAAATTTATTATCCTTTTTGTACCACAAACCATAATCTAGATTTACTTTTAGGTAATTTAATATCATTGCCATATATTTTCATGATATTGATTTGAAATAAATATTGAAACACATTGAGATATATAGAATGTTCACTAGAGCTCATACAACTGAATTTTTATGTACGCCAACAGACACAAGTACCCAAACATATGCTATAAAAAATGGATATGCATCTGAAACTATTTGTAGGACACTCCCATTTGAAACTATACTTGTAGGTCACCCAAAAACATTTGATACAAAAAAGTAGCATGTATTTAACATAGCTAAACATATCCATAAGACTGTATAGAAAAGACATTATTTCCTGAGGAATGCAGAGCATTCCAACAAGCCTTCGTCATTACTCTACTCTACCAGAGCATATATGATTTGTTACTTACAACTGTTATACTAGAAGGAGTAAAGAATTGAGAACTTGGATACAAAACCTTCACATATTGACCAACTTTTCTTTTATTCTAGAAGATAAAACCCTTTCCTATGAAGAGATGTGAACCAAAATACCATGACTCTACCAAAGAGTATGCATTGTGAATGTTTTGGAAAACTTTGAAACTTACCTTTCTAAAACGTATCTTTATGTGTGGTACACAAAAATGGAATGATATCAATTAGGACGAGTGTACCAATCTCTAAAAATATTCTACTTCTACCAAAATTTTTAGCAAAGGTTCATTTATGTACAATAGATTTGCACACCAA
This sequence comes from Sequoiadendron giganteum, assembly GCA_007115665.2. Classification (NCBI taxonomy): domain Eukaryota; kingdom Viridiplantae; phylum Streptophyta; class Pinopsida; order Cupressales; family Cupressaceae; genus Sequoiadendron; species Sequoiadendron giganteum. The sequence continues at coordinate 645,313,481 of CM021102.1, forward strand.
CTATTTTTATCCAAATATTCTTTCATTTTGAAGATTTCAGCACCTTTTTCTTTCCAGCGGGCTAAAATATTTTGCAAGTGAAACACCCCCTGAGATAATGCATTATCTCAGTTTGTCTTGGAATCTTGTGCATAGTGCACAAGAGTGGAATCATCCTTCTCATGATTTTATAATATATTTCCCTTGTTTTACTGATAGAGTGTTTCATCCCTTTTCTAATACTAAATAGGTGGATTAACAAAACCACTCCTATAATGATTTACCTTGTGTCCCATCTTATTGCATTCATAGCACACAATGTTGTGCTCTAGAACAGAATTTTTCCTCTTCATTTTAGATCTGCACTCATCAACCTTGTGACTATAGTTGTTGCAAACATAGCAATAACCATGAAATAAGATAGTATTGTTTCTTTGAGGTAGAAATGATCTTCTACCCATGTTATCTTTTCTTCTTTGTCTAATTCTACAATCAACAACCTTATGTCCATTTTTTTTGCAAGAAAAACACTAATCTTGAAAGGATTGATTGAACCTGGTAGGAGCATGGTGTCTTGCAGATGGAGGACTTATGAATACTTTTATTTCCGCATAGGGATGAATTCGTCTTCTTTCTTGAAATTTTGGACATTATTTTCATCTTTGGATCCACTCTTATTAGAGTATTTAGTACAATATTTCTCCTCCTTTGTTTCAAGCCTTTCAATTTATTTGGAGCTATCCTTAGGACCAAACTTCTTTCTTTTTCTAATTTGTTATTTTTTTCTTTTCAAGGAATTCCTCAAAGTGTCAATCTCTTCTTTAATCTCTAAACATTTAGTAGCCTTGTTATTGAGCTTGACATTCAATAAATCTTCAATCCTCTTGCCTTCTTCAACCTTTATTTTTAAATAAGAGATCATACCTTCTACCATTTTTAGTTTGTGTTTTCAAAAATTTCACTTCTTCTACTTTGGATTTCAATTTGTTAGTTTCTTCCTTTGACTTTTCAAGAAAGTTCTCATATTTCCGATTTAGTGCCTTTTCTTCATTTAGGTCTTTCAAAGCAAATTGAAGTTTTCCTTAAAAAATTATTTCCCAATCATCTGAATTTAAATCCCAACCTTTAGGTTCCATTGATTCTAGATCCAGATCAGAAGAGAACATGTCTTCATCACTCAAGGAACTCGATTCCTTACTGTAGAGGAGGGGGACTAATTGTTCATGGGAGGGTCTAGAACAATCAACTTTCTTGATCTACCTCACACTAATAAATTATTTAAGATAAGTTTGATGTTTAAGAAGGGTGAAAAGGAAGGATAATTTATTTGCCTCTTTTCTTCTACCAACCCGAGAGATTTAGGAAGTCAGATGAATGGGTTTCTAGAGTCCAGACTGTAACTTAGGAAACTCACTTCTAGAGGACTCTAGCGTGGGGAATATATGACAACATGGTGCCCTAGCATCTCAATTGGGAGCTGACATCCATATAGATAGAGAAAGTAAATTATAGTTGAAACTCAAAGAGAACCTACTAATGACTTGACAAATGCAGTTTAATATAATAATAGAAAGTAGAAAGCAACTAAACTATTGGAATAACAAGAAGAATACTTTAACTTGATAGATAGATTGGTTATGAATGAAATAAAAAGCAAGGGTAGTAGAAATCCTACTTACGGTTACTCCAACCTCCCACAAGTTCCACATGAACGAAACACCTTTACACATAATGATGGGAAAATATTGGTGTTGTGTATAAAGGACTGTTGCAGTCAGTCCCCCACTTTGGTGTTTCCACCTCCATGAACAACCAATATAGCAACAATAGAGAAATATGATAAAGAGAAATATTGAAATGAAAACTTACTATGCACTATGACAAACAATGATATGCTACTAAAATAGCACAATGATGCTAGAGAAAAGGGAATGGAGTGATATCACCTCCAACCACCTGCAGTCAAGGAAAATGGGAGAAGGTGTGAGTTCACCAGCTTATAGATGCCAATGTTTCTACAACAAGGAGAGGATGAAAACCAATAGAGTATCAACTTGTAGCTTCAAAGGTGGTGAGAATGTTGTGAATGAACTAGGAGTGATCAAGTAAAATTCCTAGAAGATTAATAAGTTTCCCAAAGAGAGTGAATGAATGAAGGAGATAGACATTTGAAGTTGAAATTGGAGGAAAAAGAGTGGTCTGAGGTTGGTCAAGGGTGCAAAAACATTACAGTTCATCCCTAATGGAGAGTTGTAATGCCTTGACAAATTCTAGAGGTAGGAATCTTGTCAAGATGACAATGCACCACACAGATGTCCAGGTGTCGTGCTAGCATCCTCGACATAATATCATCCACTGAAACTAAAAATAATTACCAAGTGGATGGGAAGTGAATTATGTGGAATATCATCATCAAATTTAATTTATCTCAAGTAGGATGTATGTAAACGAGGAATTTGCAAGGGGTGCAAATTCATGCCAATATATTTTTTCCCCACTTTAGTGAGCATAAGTGTCAATGAATGCATGATAAAGTAGAGTGGAATATTAGAAATGTATAACTAAATCATCAAGGAAGTATATTGCAATATGGCACACCTGAAAGCACAAGAAGAGGAGGTGGCTCTATAGGTACTCAATCTTGAGGAGAGTTGAACAAATGTACCATAGGTGTGCAGACCTACGAAAGGTGAACATAAGGCTCTACAGGTGCTCGGTCCTATAGAGGAGGTACCCCAAGTGCTTGGTCCTGAGGGATCCTAGATGCAAAATTATTTGTAGAGTTTGATAGGCCCTTATAGGTGTCCAGTCCTGCAAGGAAAGATTGCGGTCCTCAAATCTCCAAGCTTGATTGAAAAAGAAACTTTGCAAGTTCTACAAAGAAACATGTTAATCCGTAGATAAAACATGTTAGATAGCAAAAAGCCACACAAGAAAACAAATAGTCTCAAAAATAAACAATAATTGAAGGAGAAGCTTTCAAAGGGGTCCCTTGAGAACCCTTCAAAAGAAAAGGGGTTTGCTCAAGGGAGGATCAATTTGAAAGGCAAAGACATTTTTTCGTAAACAATTTTAGCATCAAGGAATCCTTTTGAAAGATCTCTTTTATCAAGGAATTAGAAAGGAAAAATACTCCCTCGCAAGGGGAAGTTTTCAAAATTCTTCATCAGAAAAAGTACTCCCTCCTCAAAGGAAAGCTTTTAGATTCTTTCTTTACAAATCCGTGATGAAAGAAAAATTCTGCTAGGGGTCCTTGTTGAAGAATATCATTTTTGAAAAATAAAGGATATTAAATGAGGGAATTTTTTGCCACCAAATATATATTTTTGAAAATTGAAGCAATATCATAGCCCCCATTAGAATGGTGCATGCTAAATACAAAGGCACATGAAATCCTAAGGAGAGAAGATAAAGTGATTTTGTGGCCCATGATACATGATGAGATGTAATTGTACAAATTTCACCACACATGTGAGGGACAACACATAGGCACCACAACATCACAAAACAAGAAAATTAGAGAAGAAAATAAAAAGACAACATAAGAAAAAAAAATTCAAGAGATAGGGGGATCTAATATTTTAGGGTCGGAATTTCTCATAGACATAGGTAGGTAGATATAATATAAGAATATATGTGAATTTTCATCAACCCCCTACTATATCAGAACATGTGAAGAAAGGTACATGCAAACAAAAACAAAAATAAAATTGGGTCAACATGGAAGGGAGGCCTAAATTCCCCCAACACTTTGCATCATCCCCAATTGTCAAAAATCAAGGCACAATATAGGAAGAATTATGTAAAAAATAGAAGAAGTTTACAACATAAAAAAATCATGTATCCAAGAACCTACGAGGGTGAAAAGGTTCCTCCAGGAACATATAAAACAAGCATGGGGGGAAACACAAATATACACAAATATAATCTACAGGTAAAGAAGAGGTATCCTCCTAGTCCTCATCAACCAAGAGGTTGTCGTTCTCCCAATCTAGATCATTATAAGGGGAAGGTAGATGAGCATACAAGGGTAGGATAGAAAGGGGAGCACAGGAGGATAGGATAAGAACAGGAGGAAGAGATACAGGAACAAATATCGTAATTGGTGGAGAAGAAAACTCAAGTGCCTCAATTGTGAGCCTCTTCCCATTTTCCACCCTAAGGGTGGGAGTAGTAGGAAGTCATAGAGGTTAAGATGTAGAGACAAATCCATGGGGACCCTTACCCTTACCATACAAGACTGATTGAGGCACCATGGGCAAGATAAGAAGGTCAAACACCAAACGCTTGGACTTCCACCAAGTGAGCACCATCAGTCTCCCCATGAGACGTATAGGGGTGGAATTTGAAGGCACCACAATAGGATGAGAGGTGAAGGCAGGTGGAACTGTAGAGGAAGAAAAAGGAGGCTCCCAAGCAGATGTCTCCTCCATTCGAGAGGCAACATTAGCTCGATGTTGTGCTATCAAAAGCCTTTATCAAAATAGTGTAGGGAGAAGGAGGATAATTCACCTTTGACACTATGCCCCCATTCATTTATTTTACATAAATGTGATATAAGAGGTCCATCCTCAAAGGAAATGGACCAATAGGGGTAGGCCAAAAGAGATCTAATGAATAATCCCCACGTGACACTAGGGGTTTGTACCTAGTGTCATGGAAAACATGCATGAAGCCCTCATGGGATAATTTCAAGCAGTTATGGACCACCAAAGGGACTGCGTTCAAGGAAACTATCCAAGGAATTCCTAGCTTCATCCTGAACAAGTTGAATTATGAGCTAATATAAAAAACAACATTCATAGTCCTAGGCCTAACTAGGACTAAAAGGGTGATAGAACCGATGGGAGGGATAAAAAAACCATCATGTGTATATATAGTGCTTTTAGACTCATTATACCCATTCCTATGTAAGAATTTTATTAACATGATCTTCTCTATGATTACATTAATCTGATATTTAGGTTCAACGAGAATGCTAGTTATAGTGTTCTCATTGATACAAGTAGGAATGTACAAAGGAGATAGTTCTCTATTAGCATTCATCAGCGAATCCTATGAGGTAAAGGTTATAGTAGGAGACCCACTCACAAGATGCACAGATGGGATGGGAAGATGCATGAAAGAATACATATCTTACGTACACTAGAAAGGACTTTCCCGAAAGAACCCAAGGGCTTAACAATTAGACAATGACCTATTCTAGATTTTGCTTCACAATATTTAGGGACTCTTCTAGCTATACCACTAGGGTTCATAGGTTGTGTTGCAAGGCTAGGCACCCTGCAACGTACACACCTACAACACACCTAAAACACAAGAGATGAATCCTTCAATGGCACAAAATTAAACAAAAATAATTCATGTTAGGTTCACAAAATTGTAGAGGAGGGGGAATCACTTCTCAAGGCCCTAGGTCATAGGAGGGTCTAAAACAATCAAATTCCTTGATCTACCTCATGCTAAATAATTGTTTAAGATAATTTTTATGTTTAAAAAGGGTGAAAATGAAGAAAAATTGATCTACCTCTTTGTTTTTCCAACCCGAGAGGTTCAAGAAGTTAGATGAGTGAGTTCCTAGAGTCTAGACTACAACTTAGGTAGCTCACTACCAGAGGACTCCAGTGTGGGGAACGATCAACAATGTGGTGTGTTGGCATCTTAGTTTGGAACTAGTGTTTGTATGGATAGAGAACGTAAAGTACATTTGAAACTTAGAGAGAGCCTACTAACGGCTTGAAAAATGTAGTTTAATATAATAATTTAGAAAATATAAAGTAACTAAACTATTACAATAACAAGAAGAATACTTTAACTTGATAGATAGATTGATTATGAACAAAATGACAAGAAAGGGTAGTAGAAATCTAACTTATAGTTAGTCCAACCTCCTGCAAGATCCACATGAACAAAAAACCTACACATACAGTGATGGGAAAATGTTGGGGCTGTGTATAGAGGACTACCACAGTCAATCCCTCACTTTGGTTTTTCCACCTCCATAGAAAACCAATATAACAACGATAGAGAAATATGATAAAGAGAAATATTGAAATGGAAGTATTATGCATTATGCTAAATAACGATATGCTACAAAAAGAACATAATGATGCTGGAGAAAAGGGAATGGAGTGATATCAACTTTAATCACGTGCACTAGAGGAAAATGGGAGAAGGTGTGAGCTCGCAAGATTGTAGATGCCAAAATTTCTACAAAAATGAGAGGAGTAAAACCAATAGAGTATCAAATTGAAAATTTAAAGGTGGTGAGAATGTTGTCAATGAAGTGGGAGTGATCAAGTAGAATTCTGAAAAGATAAAGAAGTTTCCTAAAGAGAGTGAATGAATGAAGGAGATAGACATTTGAAGGTGAAATTGGAGGAAAAGGATTCATTTGAGGTCAGTAAGGGGTGCATAAATGTTACACTTCATCACCAATGGAGAGTTGTAACACATCTAAAAATTTTATGGGTAAGAATCTTTTTAGGATGGCAGTGCATCACATAGACATTCACACGATGTGCTAGTTTCCATGGTAGAGTATCCTCCACTGACACTAAAAACAACTACCAAGTGGATGGGAAGCAAATGAATGACATGGAATAGCATCATCAAATTTAATGTATCTAAGGTAGGAGGTATGTAAATGAGGAATTTGTGAGGGGTGTAAATTCATGCAATTACACTTCCATTTTTCAACCTTACATTTTATGTGAGCAATGTGAAGGCCATAAAGAGGGTTTCATCATTTGAACAATTCTCCTCATCTTTAGAGGAGCCACTACTTTATTTGGAGTAGATACTCTTCATAGCCTTATCTCTTTTATTACTACCATCTAATTCTTTATAAGGACATTTAGATGTAAAATGACCAATTCTTCCATAATTAGAACATTTGAAAGGCAACCTACCTTTATAATTACCAGTTCCTTTCTTCAATATTCTTACAAAGTTAGCTTCAAATTCATCAAGGTCATCATTTTGATCAACAACTTCATCTTCAATAATTTTATTAGTTTTGAATGCAACTTCCTTCTTTGGAACATTTGATCAAACTCTCTCATTTCAAAAGCAGTAAGAGCACCAAATGTTCCATCGATAGAGTACTGATCCAAGTCTTTAGATTCTTCAATAGAAGACACCTTATGACTATAATTTTTAGGGAGATATCTCAGAACCTTCTTCACAATCTCACTTTCTTTTACTTCTCCACCAAAACTAGTGATACCAAAGACAACTTCTTGTACCTAAAGCATGTAACTTGCAATTTTTTCATCTTTTGTTATCTTTAGAGTCTCAAATATACTTTTAAAGATCTACATCTTAGCTTGCTTCACTTTAATATCACCTTCATAGATACTGCTAATATTTTCCAGAAAATATTTAACAAAGCTACAATTCATCACCTTTAAAAGCTTTGAATCAACCAATCCACATAAGAGATCATTCTTAGCTTTGGCATTGTATTCATATAATATAGTTTCTATAGGATCTATTGGAGGAGCAAGGAGAAATATAACCATCTTTGAATTATTATCAAACACAAAACCCTAGGGATTTTAGGTATCCTTCCATTCTCAATTTATAAAAGGCATAATTAATCTCATCAAACCTAGGACTATTGTATGAACTACAATGTGACATCCCAGATATTTACCTCAAGTTATTAGGATTCTTCAGAGGAACATGGCTCTAATACAAATTGTTTTTGTAGCCACTAAATATTCAAACCTTCATTGGGCCATTGTGATTGCAGGTATTCTACCCTCATTGATCCATGATGATTGTGGATTTGAACCTTCATCCTAAAGTTAATGGTGTTCAACTTTACTTCGTGCCTTAAACCTTCATTAGGTTGGTGTGTGTAGTGTCATAAAATTACACCCTGTGGTAATTTCACATTACGCATTTAGGGCTACCTTATTTATGGAAAAAAACCTATAAGTTGAAATTTTATTATTTTGACTTCATAGGTGACAACAATGAAGTGTTAACAACCTAAGTGTCTAATTCTCATAAATATTTATTTAGAAACTAGTGTGATGCATATATTTCTACACGACACACTATCATCCTCGTACTTTATAAGATACAAATGTGAATATTGTGTATCCTTTACTTAGGACATGTGCCATAGTGGAAAGGATACATGTGTAATAGCTCCTCACACCCATACAACTAAAAAAAAATCAATTTTCACTCTCTTTTGAGTGGTACTTGAAAAATTAAAGGCTCTCTCTTGCTCTCTCATTCTCACAATGAAGCTCTATATAAATTCCCTCACGCAACAACCAAGACTCCTCTTGTTCACAAGATTAAATCATGTCTATCAATTCAAGAGGGGAGCCACAAGATGTTGATAATGATCTCTTGTCATTTTGTCTTACATAATCCTACCTACATGATCTTGTCTTCATTTATTTGATTATATTTGTGATAGGGTTTATCCTCCTTTTTGGGGTTTATTTCTATCACACATCTTTGCTTTATTCATTTTATCTATCTCAATACTACCTAGGTTTTTGTGGAGGTGGAAACATCGAAATGGGGTTTTGACTAAGGAAAGCCCCTAAATAGCCCCAAATTTTTTTCTCATTATGTTTGTGTGTAGATGAACAGGGTTGGTGAGTTGGGTATTTCATATTTTGGACTCTTATTATTTGTTTAATCAGAGATGACAATTCAACACAAAAACTTCTACACAACATGTTAGCATCTATGGTTGAGAGCTAATCCTCTTGAAGGTATAATCTATGGTTTATGTAGTTTCTATTTTTGTATATTAGATAATTTAATTTTGTCATTTACTCCTGCAATTAGTGATTTATATTCTCATTATTTAAAACTTGGCATCAATTCAATTAAATTGCTTATACATTCTCCATCATTTATCTTGTCACTTGAGTAGTTTATTTTGAAGTAATTAAGGGCTCTACCCTCCTTAAGATCCCATAATTTTGAGGGTAATGAATCCCATTCTTTGTATTTTTGGTGAACCTGATGTGAATGAAATCACGTTAGATCTCTTCCTTCAAAATTTTAAGTATGAATTTGATATTTTGGATGATGCCCTAGATGAATTCTTAATGTCATATCCTCCTACTGAAAAGTCTATTAATCAAAATTCTCCATTAAAATCTTCTTCTTCGCAAGTTGAGAAGTCCATAAATGTAATCGTAGTATTTTTTTCCCTTCAATGACATAAGAGACCAGTCATTTATGTGACTTTGGCTAGCCCTTATAAATGGATCCATTCTATTTGTGGGGTTCTTATCAAAAGTGATACACCAAACCTTTACATGAGATTCATGCAATCTAAGGCTCCTTCTTATAAAGTGATATCCCATAGTTAAAATACTAGAAGGAATCAGCAGAATGTTAATCAACCTACTTTTCTACCACCTTATCAACCAAGCCTTCCTCAAGCACCTAGACCTGCAACTAAGCAACTTGGTGAGTATGATCTTATTGAGAAAATTCTTGCTACTCCCATCAAGATCTCACTTTGGGATTTTCTTCAGACTACTATGGTTTACCAAGGTATGCTTCAAGAAGCCTTGCAAAAGAATGTTTTTCCTTCTTCTACTAGGCTTATAGATGTTAATGCATTGATAAATCATATTCATGTGGATTCGTCAAATATTATGTTCCATCCACATGAAATCTCACCTTTGAAAGTGCAAAAGCAAGAAGATCCTTTGATGATAATAGTTTACATTAATAATATCAGCATTAGAAATGCTCTCGTTGACACTAGTTCCACACTTAACATATGTAGTATTGATTTATTGCCTAAAATTAAAGTAGATTCAACTTCCCTTGTTGTGTCTTCCTTGTTGTTGTTGATAAGCCTTAGGCACAATAATCTTTCCTTTAAGGTTGGGACCCATTACCATACCCACCCTAGTATATGTTATGTTAGGACCGTTACCATACAATATTCTCTTAGGAAGGCCATGGATTCATGCTTTGGGAGAAGTTACTTCTAATCTACATCATTTTATGAAGCTCATTGCTAATAATGAGGTGATCACAATCAAGGTTGACCCTAATTTCTTACATTTATGTGAGATGAAAACTATTGGTCAAACTTTGGTTGCACCTACTCTTCATTATCTTCCAATGTGTTGAAATCTACTCCAGCAATACCTATTCAAAATGATACTCTTGAGGAAGATGTACCTAAATAATATCCTACCAAAGTATAAAGTCTTGAGTCTACTCCTATTTATTCTCCTAAATTGAATTCATGTCTAGATGATGATTGGGGGTCCTTGAACTTCACCTAATCCTATATCAAGGAGTAAAAAGTAGAACTGATCCACTTAGATATTCCAAAAAAAATCATTCACCTCTGCTAAGAAGGATGAATATACTTTTGTAAAGAAGGGTGATACTTATATTATGGAATATGCTCTTTATACTAATCCTCCTTCTTTTCTAGAATTGTAATTACATTATAGACCGGGATTTAATATCTTTTCTAATTTTAGTTACAGAGGTAAAGGTTGTGGGTGTAATGAAGAAGGTATTAAAATACACTTAGAGGCTAATCCATGTGACTCTAAGGTTGGACTTACATACCAACCCACAACATCTAAGGAAAAACCATAGTTTAATGCCAACATGGTTTTTGTTGAGTTTCATCCTCTTAAACTAATTCATCTTGGATACATTGAAATTAGGGTAGAATCTAATTAAGTTCCTCTAGATGTTTTGTCTTCAATGAAGCTCTAAAATAATTATTTGGCATCTATTCTAATCTACTTTCTTATCATCATAAATAGTAATTCCCATATTGCTTAAATAGATAAGCATATTTTGATGATTTCTTTATGAATTATGATGAGAAGGATCCTTTATCTAATATGGATGATAGTGTTTTTATGCCTCATCCTAAAGATCGTAGTACTCTCCTTAAAGGAGATACCTCTAAAATCTTCATGGATCCTAAATCTTCTGAAATGGTAATTAAGATAAAAAAATATCTCTCTTCAAAATAATATAAACAACACATTGATTTATTGCATTCTCATCCTAATATCTTTGCTTGTTCATATGCAAACATGCCCGATATTGATCTTAATTAGTTAAAACTAGCATAGAAAAGATTTTAAAAGCTAGTTTTTATCTATTTTATTGACTAATCACCTTGGATATCGAATATCACCACTGATAGTAAACTTGATAGTTTTATTCATGTTCATATTGAATTTCATGATCTTAATAAGGATTCTCTTAAGGATTCATGTTTTTCCCCTAATATTGATATGATTGTAGATGCGACTGCAAGCCATGCTTTATTGCCCTTCATGGATGGCTTCTCAGGCTATAATTAGATTTGTATTAACCTAAAAGATTAGTATAAGAAAACCTTCACTACCCCTTGGGATAATTTTTGTTATGTAGTCATTTCATTTAGATTAAATAATGTTGGAGAAACTTACCAATGAGAAATGACCCCCATATTTCACAGTTTCATTCACAAGATCTTAAAGGATTACATTGATGAAATATTGGTTAAATATATAACTTGTCAATATCACATTGGGAATATTTATCTTATCTTTGAATGGACTTGACTCTATAAGATGAGACCAAATCATTTTAAGTGTGTATTTGGCATGGATGCCAACAAAATTTTAGGATTTATTGTTTCTCATCACAAAATTAAAGTTGATACAAATAATATCGATGCAATTATTAACATTCCTCCACCTAAGAAGATCTCTCAAATACATATTTTTCAAGGGAATATTCAAGAAATTCATAGATTTGTATCTTATTTGGCTAATCACACTCTTCCATTCATGTGTTTTTTGAAAAAAAGATGTTTGTTTTTAGTGGGATGACGAATGCCACAAGGCTTTTGAATCTATCAAGAGTTATTTGGCTAATATTCCCATCTTGATAGCAACTATGAAAGATAGACCCTTTTTTATTTTGTTAGCTCAATATGATGATGATGATAAAGAAATGGTAGTCTACTTCATCAGCCAAATTTTGATTGATTATGAAACTTGGTACTCTATTATAGAAAAAACAATGTCTTGCTCTCATTTTTCGCAATGTAGAAGTTATAAAATTATCTTGTCCATGCAAAGAATCATGTGAACATAAAATGTGATCTTCTTAAAAACTTATTCACTAGAGCTGATATTTCTAGAAGGTTAGCAAAAAGAGTGATGTTACTCTCTGAGTTTGATATTAAGTTCATGTCTCAAAAAGTGATTAAGGGACAAGTTATCGCTAATCAATTAGCATAAGATCCCTCACATAATTATGTTACTAATTTGGACTTGTTATAAAAAAAAAATTTGATTGAATTGAATCATGAACTCATGTGGGAAATGTATTTCAATGGATCAATAGTCAAAATGACTTCATGGCAGGTGTAGTTTTAATCTTGCTTGAAGGAAAGTCGATTCCCTTATCTTTTTAGTTATGATTTTATTATACAAATAATATCATTGATTAAAAATCCATTATTGTTGGCTTATATGGCATGATAATGTTGGATATTATAACTATTTTTATTCATGGTGATTTTGAACTTATTATAAATCAGATGATCGGAATATATCACATTAAACAAAGAAATCTATGCCAGTACTAGGATTCGGCTTTATCTTTGCTTGATCAGTTATCTTATTTTATTATAAATAATGTTCCTAGGAGAGAACATCATCATGTGGATGCAATGGTAAGAACAAATTCCCTTGTACCCTCAAATGATGGTGTAGATGTGTACCACTTTGTGGTTAAAATTATCCACTCGTATGTTGTCTCGGATAAGCCTGAACTTGACAATCTTGTATGTACTCACATAGACTTAGGGGAATGGTATTCTCATATCTACAATTACCTACAAACTGAGAACTTTTTTGATGATTTGAGTAAGAATACTCATGTCTAGATACAATAGCTTTCAGCTTGCTACATCAACCTGTCTAATGTTCTCTATCAAAAATACTACAATGGTCTTCTTCTTCGATGTCTCACTAAGGATGAAATGTAATACCCCTCCGTTTTGCTTCTTGTTCAGTTTGCCTTATACTTTATTTGGTTTTAGATACTTTGATACTAAACACATTTTGTTATGATGTTTTGATCGCTACTATTGAGCGGCAACTATTATTGTGTTATGTGGTTATCTGATTTTGTTTCACGTGCTTTCATGGATCAATGATGTTAGTAGAATTATCATGAGATTTTATATGTGAGTATTGACTATGATGTTAGTGTCAGTCCTTGATGAGTGTATTGGTGAAGAGGGCGGGTTCACATCACTCACTTGCGAGCACCCTATGAATCCGTGATTTCTTCTTCACGGTGTGTATTATATGCTGGATATAATGTATGATGTTTAATTGGTTTTCAGGTTGCAGGTACATGACATCGACTCCACCTTGTCTCATAGGTTTGAGAATGTCGATCCAACGGTTAAGTTGAAAGGGAGATAGTAGCTAGGTAACATGTGTCAGTCTACACCCTAGCCTTAGTGTGTCGTCAATCCTGATTATTGAGTCATGTCTTACCTTATTTAATGTTATTTGATTATGTATGATGCGTATTTATTAAATCAATTGTTGAAATTATAGCATTGATTAAAAGTAGTGATTATGGGATATTAAAGTAAAATTTTGCTTTGATGTTATATTTAAAGTTATTAATAAAGTTTAATTAGTTAAATTTTAATTTATTTAATTAATTAGATTCAATCTCAAAAGGATTGAGTTTAGTTATTAAAAAAATAAAAATTAATTAATTAAGGTTATTGGATTAAATTAAATTAAAAGCAAATGAATTTGTAAAATATTTGAAATTGCATTTTAATTCAAAGTGAGTTTCGAAAATTGAAAATGGAATTAATATCTAACTTTCAATTTTGCATGCAATTAGATTTTGGAAGATATTTTGAATTATGGCAATTGCATATTTTATTTATTGAAGAGAGTTTGTTTTGTTTAGGAATTTTATTTGTTTTAGAAAATTACTAAATTAAATTGAGAATTTTGTGTGGGGTTTTTCCTTTTTAGTTTGTTTTATTTTTGGAAATGGGTGTTATGTGATAGGAAGGAAAAAGTTGCAGAGAAAAGAAAGAAAGAAAAGAGAGAAAAGAAAAAGAAATTGGGAGAGGGTTTTTGGGCTGTAGAATTGTATTGAGAAATTGGGTAGAGTTAATTGAGAAATTGGGTAGGATTGTTTTAAAGGAAGAAATTTGGTTGAAATGGATTGAGCTTTTGGATTGTTGCTTGCTGGGATTCGTTGCACGATTGAAAGAAATTCAAGAGAGCATTGGACGAGGCTCTACATCAAAGATCCTCTTCGTTGCCTGTAGCTTCAAAATCCAGGTTTTCTTTTATGCTGTGAATTTTGTTCTGGTTTATTTAAAATAAATTTATATTTTTTTAAAGAATCTATTGATTGAATTCTTTAGGATTTAAGATTTTTTATTTGAAACTAGATATAAAATTATCAGGAAATTTGGAAGATTGTACAAATTTACTGTAGGTTGTAGTTTCTTTTTGCAATGGAGGAAATTGTAGAATTATTGTTAAAACTAAACTTAAAATTGTGCATCAATTATAGATTGTTGAGGAAATTGTATTCCTGTAGAAAACAATTAAATCTGGTTCTTGTTTTAAAGGAAAAAAAAAAAAAAACAAAATCAAATCCTCTGTAGAAAATTCTATAATGGAGAAAATTAGATCCCTTATAGTTTTCCCAATTTTGTATTGGCTGTAATTTAAAAGAATGTGTTATTAGAATCAGTCTTTTGTTGTTCTTTTAAACTTTTGGGGAATTTAGAAAATCATTTTAAAATTATTTATTGATTTCCTATACCTGGTTATTTTTATTTTGGATTCTCAGTTTTACCAGTAAATCTGTTCTATGATAATATATATATATATATTACATGTATTATATTTTTGAATATAAATACACATAATATATATTTATAAATATATTAAATTTAAAATTAATGAATAAATTCTTCATTATTTTATTTTTGAAAAACGTTGTACGGCGTACCTGAAAAATGAATTTCAAAATTATTCCATTGAAAAGTTTATTTTATTGTTCCGAAATTTTTAATTGTCATTGGAAATTTTTTAAAAAACATTAAAAAAATGGAAGTGGTTGGTGGGGGCGGATGTACCCCCACCGCCCACGCCATCCCCTTGGGTGCTGCGTTGCCCATGGGGCAATGCGCCCACCATTGGGGGGACACACTGTCCCATGGGGAGTGCAGCCTCCCCTAAGTCACCGCTGACCACTGTACTTAGTACAGTTTGCAAACAGTGTACTAGCGGTACCGTCCATCGGACTGTGTACCGTCCGATCACTGTCACAAGACAGTGTGAGCAAAAAGGTAAGTTTGTAATTTTTTTTAATTGTTTTTTTTTTTTTCAATTAATCTTAAAATCATTCCTTAGTTTTTGGTAATAAAAGATATTTTATATGGAATATTAATATTTAATATTTAATATAAATTAAATGTGTTTTATATTAAATATTAATACATAAATAGTTAATATAAAAGAAATATTTGTATATTAGGAAGTTGATGTTTAAATTTGGACCTTATATATAGAATTAATCAATTTAACAATCAGTTTATTTTCTTTTTGAAAAATAGCAAGTTAAGGCAATGCTTATGGTAGATTTTATTTTCTATCGAGTTTTGAATACAAACAAGATATATGTATTTAAAAATATAAAGTATACTGCATATATTCTTAAAATGTATTTAGGTATTTAATATTCTGCTTTAGGCATATTATTGCATGCAAGTAATTAGGAAGTGATTTAAACTGATATGATTAATGTGCATGGTTAGATTAGTTTGTGAAAGGTATTTATCTTAATGAAGGAAATTATTTATTTTAATGAAAATTTAGAATGACATTATTTAATTTCTGCGAGAAGCTTTAGATTAGGAAATGGATTTAAGATATCCAAATATAGTGAAATCTATTGCCAGTGCTTTTTAATGTTAAAATTCCCTTTTTGTTGTTTGCTTTAGGAGCGGGTAATTGTGTTTCAATTGTTATGTCTTCTAGAGATTGTGGGTCATTCCCTTGTAAAGATAATGTTCATTTTTCCCTTGGGTAGCGTTATTAGTGTTTTGTTCCCTCCTGGTTTTGGAGTGGATTTCCTTGTTTGTTGCCTCCTAGAATAGGAGAGATTGCGTTGTTCAGTTTTGTAGCACTTGAGTTACCCTTGGAGTCTAGATTTTTGTAGTGTGTTATCCATTAGAAGAGTGGCTTTTGTTAGGGGTCGGAGCCCAAAGAGGTAAACTGGGTAACCTTCAGAAGTGATTTTAACAAGTGAAAATTAAAGTAATGTACTTAGATGACTAGGATGCATTTCACATTAATCAAGATAAATTAACCTCACTCATAGGCACAAGGGCTTGTTTAGACTTGGGGTGAGTGAGAAGGCCTGGAATGGCAAGGTTAACTATCTTGTCCATACGAAAGGTAGTTGATTCCGCATGAGTGTGTATGAGGGCGAGGATTTGGTTGAGGCCACCAGGATCACCGGAGCCTATGAGAATTCCTAGAGGAGATCTCATGACAAACCTTACAATGACACTCTGTCTAGGATAACATAGTATTGTGTGTTGTATGTATGGATTCTTTATCATACTCGATCAATTTTATGTCTGGAAGTAGTGTGACCATGTTAGGGTTAGACTCTTATTGTACTTGTGTTCGGTTGAGTCAGTATGAGTTTGCCTTTCGTTAGAGGTAGTAGTATCTTGTCCATGTTGCATTGTTACTATCTCCTAGCATGGGGGGTGGGCCTTCGGGTACCACTTGGTTGGGAGGAACATGCACCAGAACTGTTGGTCCCCCTTGATCTTCAACACTTGGTGGTGAGACATCCTGATGGACAGCTCGCGGATCTTGTTATTATTTCTTGTACTTTGTATTTCAAAATGTATTAAGTTGATTTTACCCCTCTTGTAATTATGAGGTGGATTTATGTAATTGAAACACTTATGTATTTATGACTCATTCAAGGAATGAGAATTGTAAACAGTTATTCATTTAATGGAATTATGCTATGGATGTTATCTTGTTATTCATTTAATTTATTTATGTTGAATGAATGTTTTTACTTGAGTAATTTAATGCAACGAATCTTAATGATGTAGGATAATGGGGAAATAAGTAATCTCGGTTACGTAACCCTAGGGGATGTTGTCAATTATTAGATGAACATGTATGTTTAATTCACTTTTAAAATAAAATAAAAATCAGTACGCTTTTATAGTGAATTGAAAACTTCCTCTAGGGTTGCGTGGCAGCGCGTTACATGAAATACCTCTTCCCCTTCAAGAAGCTCATTTGAGCTCTAGGGGTGGAAATTTTGGCATTAAATACTTAGTGCATAAACTAATTGATTTGAGCTATTATTGGAAAACAATAGAGTAATACTCCTTTTCCTTTATTAGGAAATGTCTTCAATGTCAACAACATAGTAATCTATTAGTATTTTGAAGAGTTTTTATATTAATGAAATCTTTTTTTTTCTTTTTAAATTACTGGTAGTATTTTGAGGCACGACTTCCAATTGACTAGTAGAAGCTGATGGTGTACCTTCATATTGACTAATTGATATCGAATAATCACTAAGAACCATATATAAATGTGTAAAAGATGGATATTTCATCAAGAATATCTTATCTCGAATACTATGTTGTAAGTTTCCCATAGACACCCTTTGAATGCCAACATCTAGAAGACTATAGGAATTTTTTGAATAAAGTGATTGGTATCATCCTATAAAGCCTATTATCTTCTATTTAGGTCCTTGTTTACAATGAACTAAATCCATTAACTTATCTTGAAGACCAATTTTTTCTTGAAAGTGTTAGAGGAATTCACTAATTAGCTGCATGAAGGAAGTAATTGATTTGTTTGTTAATTAACAAAACTAATCCAAGGCCATGCATTTTAATAATCTAGGAAAGAGATTCACTAGGAATGTATCTTCAAAAAGGAAGTTCGTACATAAGGTGCTAAAATATGACACATGGTTATTGGGATCTCCTTTACCATTGTACTTTTCAAAGATAGATATTTTAGTATTTTTTGGTATAGGTGTTTTTAAGATAGAAAAGGATAATGAAATACATGTGAGGTATGGTTGAGATTTAATTTTGGTTTGATTTTGGTTTAAGTTTAAATTGTTGTAATTATGTCATGTTTTATAAAATTTGATTTATCACAAAATTATTTGACATGTTTTGAGAGTTTTTCAAGTATGGTGAACTAGTATAGATGATTGGTGGGCTATTGTGTTGCATGTGGGTGATGAACATAACGGTGTTAGAGGTGAAGTGAAAAAACTATAAGGATTTCCACTAGAAATACCTAAGCTTGAGTTTAAACCATTGATATTTTTTGATGCTATGAATGGATGTGTAAAGGTGGGGATAAAAGGAATTGTTATGGGAGAGGAAACTTGTTTTCCTAATTAGTTTTGAGGATTATTCAAAACTTGAGCACAACTAGTTGTTGTAGGAATATTAGCATCTACTATGTGAGCTAGGCTACACAACACTTCTATCCCTTCTGATTCATTGATTAAATTCCTAATATTATATATAATAGGTATTATTTCTCTAGAAAAAGGCTTGGTGCTTAGGTAATATTGAATTTCTATATCTTTGTCTAATTATTTCAATTTATCTTCATGGACATGGGAAATAGCAGCCTCCAACTCTGCATGAATGCTAGGTTGCAATGCAAACATGGGAAACATAGGATTGGGGAGAGAATACAAGATAGATTGGATAGATACAATACCTTGAGTGAAAGAGTTATAAGACTTAGGCTCAACACCAGTTGTGATTACATCATAAGCCATAAGTCTAAAACTATGTATTACAAGGGTGTTAGCTATGGGACACCAAGTTGTGAAGCTCATAAATTTATTATGAATTTTAAAACACTCTATTTCTGATATAAGTAAAGGAAAACACAAAAAAAAAAAAAATCTAAAATAATTTCCAAATACATAACCTAAATCAACTCAAGTAACACATAAAAATTGTGATCTAATTTTTGGTCAAAATAGTCTAGACAAGGGCATTGGGTGCCCTAGACCAGAGAGGTTAATTTTTATAGTTTCAAAATTATGATATGTTCTATAGCGTCTAAGTATCCTAATCTATAAATGTCTAGGTTTGGAAACAAGCATATTTTCTGAAATGCACATAATTCCAATTTTTCAATATGTAAAGAACAATTATGCATGCAATTTAAGATTTTCCAAATAATTTAATGTGTTCCAAAAGTAATTTTCAGATTGTAAAATAAAATAATGAATTGAATCTAATATAAGAAATCTAAAAATTATAACTTTTCTATCTTTTGGGATGATAATAGCAGTTAATTGTTTTTATTTTTTCAAAAATGCTTACATGCATAAATGATAATTTTGAAACACATTCAGATTATTTTTCAAGTTTTATCATTGACCTAATGAAGTTTTTTTAGCATAATTTTTGACTAGAGATTTCTTGCAACAATTAAAATAAACACTATTTATATTTTGAATTGAAAATATTGTGCAAATTTTTACTTTTTCAGTTCTTTTTATCACAATTTCCATGCATAAATCATCAATCCAAAAAATTTCAAATTGTATGCAGATTTTATCATGACCTAATTGAGATTTCAAAAGATTTTAAAGTGTACAAACATTAGGTTTCACCAAAATGTGTTATTGGAAAAAGGGATCTAGGGTGTAAATCACACCTCTTCCAATATCACAAGGGAAAGGACTAAAACTGATCTCATAGACCCACTTGGATATTAACCTCAATGGAAAAGAAAAAATGATGGATTAGGGTTTCAATCCTTTGGGGAATGTGTGTGTGATGATGTGATTGTAAATTAATTTGATAATGCAATGATGTACCTAGGTTAACTTTAAAATTTAGAAAATTGGGATGAACATAGAGGAACCTGGCATATGAATTTGGGTTTTACTTGACTAGATATGGGCTTTAGATTCCCTAGAATGGGAAGCAAATACTCAAAATAAAGGTTTACACTCATGTTTCTCCTTTCCTATAGTTTCTTCCTCCCTAGACTCTATTGGAAATAAGTGTTGTCATTAAATTCAACCAATATGGGTTGCAATTGATATCAGATGTGATGTTGAAGTGTGTAAATACTTCAGAGATAGTTGTTGCACAATTGGTGTGTGCTGAGGCAAAAGTCTGTAATATAGTATAAGGAAGAATGATGATCTAGATGTGATGCGGAGGATGATACACTTGTCCCGATGTATCTAAAATATGTTTAAATTAATCACATTTCAATTTTTTGTACCACACATAGAGATAAAATGCAGAGGGTTCTCTAAGACATTCACACTATAGACTCTTGAAGCATAGAAAAATGGTTTCATCATAATGAAATGATAAAAAAGGGGGTATGGTGCACCTATCTTTCTAATTTCATTAGGAAAAATAGATCTTCTAGGGAAATATTGACTTTCAACCCTTAGGTGATTCAATCTTGAAGGAGATATTGTTTTCCTTATCGCTTAGGATAGGGTAAAACAACCTAAACAACACTTTTGGGAGAAAACTAAAAATAGTAAACAAACCCAATTATGCAATATAACATTTGAAACATCAATTTTAAACCTTAATATAGAAAAACCTATAAATTTCTGACAGATTTGGCAAAGTTATGATTTTATGCACCTGTGACAAAAAGCTCCTATTGAGTGTCTTGTTGAGATACGTTCACCCTAGGGTGAATGGTGCTAGGGCTTCTTGAAAATTTAAAATTCTGATCTATAGATCTTAATCTTCTCTTTTAGTTTGTACCTTTCAATCCTTTCTTTCATATCTGGACCTACAACAAAAATTTAAAATTGTGGTTTGTTTGTATGGGGGTTTTCCTATATCAAACCTCAAGTTTGGTAACTAAACCTTGATAAAAAATACAGATCTAGAATCTAAAAGTGTGTGTGAGCTCTAATATTAAGTATGTCTAAGTTTTTTAAGAGATAACATGCAAAGAAATCCTATTAAAGTGTGTTAGAATAAGATCCCTAAATGAACTTGAATAATGAACATAAGACCAAGTTAGGGAGAAGTCAAATCCCCTAATAGATCAAAAATGTGATTATGCCTTGCTTTAGGTGGCTAATAGAATGAAGATAGAATATAGGATCAATATGAAACAAGTAATTAGATCAAGGGAAATGGCTAGTTGCATGTCCCAAAATCTAGAATCCATCATGATCCACCATAGGCATCAATCTTCAATCATGAACAATGCTTGATCAATCTTCACAACATGAGCTTGAAGACCTCCAAAAACAATTGAAAATGCTGCTTCAAGACTTCAAATTTTCTTGCTTGAATGTTCTCCTTGACCTTGAATGCTAATCTTGTGAATATATCCTTAATATTTTCTCAACCTAGTGTAAAATGGTGAAAATACTAGGCGTTATACGTTTCCTTTCTAATTTCTTGATTATTAAATCTCGAAAGTTGATGTCCACTTAAAACTTGAATTTAGGACTTCGAAATGCCACCAAAAGCATGTTTAAAATTTGAATTTGATATCTTAAAGGGGACCCATTTTCCCAAGGGTGAATGGGTCCTTACCTAAATTTCCAAGATTTATTAATTTTGGGGCATTAAATTAATTAAATCTATTTGTTCAATGTCTTTTGTAATGTCAAAAAATATTTGAAACAAACCTTGGGATGCTTAATAAAGTGGTTTAGGGGACTATATGTGAGGGGTAAAATGCATAAAATTTAGGTCACTAAAATAGGTCCAAATTAAGTGTGAAATTGTACTATCACATAGGAGTACAATTTTCTACACTACATTTGGCTCCCACTTTAGTGTCCATATGGCACTATGTGCATATGCAAGCTAAAGGAATTAGATCATATTATAAAAAGGATACTGATATGGATTTTTCATAAATAGGGAGAATGAAGCCCCCACTATAGTCATATGCAAAACCACAATGTTAGGAACTACATCTTGCAAAACTAATTTGTTAGTCGTTCAAAATCAAACTTCTACAAAGAATTGAATTCAAGGGTAGATGTATGCACCCTTATTTCACTTTATTTATGGAGGTACAATTAGAGTAACAATCTAACCACATCAAATTAATTTTCTTAATGATGTGAATTCATAAAATAGGGTATTAAGTCCACAACACCACATATTGAATAAGATCGGGGACAAAAACACAAATCCAACACGATCAACAACATTGAAAATGGACTTATCTAGCCCCCAATATGATGATTTGAATGAAATTTACTTAGTATAAAATATGCTTTCTTTAATAGAGTTTAGTATATATGAGTGAAAATGTTGTGCCGATGCCTATACAAGCCTCCTAGACTGATTGTTTTGAGAGATGAGGTGGCATCTCGTGTGCTTTAGGATACTGTGAGTCCATTGTTCTCTAATTTATCTTCACTTTTTTAATTTTATATAGTTTTTTATGCATTTCTAAGAGGTTTTAGGACCCATTCCAAAAATTCACAAAGCAACCTATTTCTTCACAAAGCATCCCAAAATGGCTAAATTTTCTATGAGCCCTTATCCAAAATTGGCCCAAGTGTCTTACAAATTTTTTAGGTTATTTTTAATTTATTGATGATTATTTTTGTGCTTATTATTGATGAATTGTTTTTTCTTTTCTAGGTTCCACCTCGAGCACACCAGTGGTTAAGAGGTAGACTATTCACATTTCTCTGGGAGTGGGTTACCCGACTGACCGTGGAGGAGATAGATAATTTATGTGAGACTGGATTATTTTGGATCTATACTATGCCATTGATGAGATACCATGATGCCACACTGATGGGACTAGTGGAGAGATGGGACACATACACTTCTACATTCCATCTACCATCTAGAGAGATGATGGTTACACTTGAGGATATTCATTGTATCTTCGGACTACCCATCTAGGGTGAGACTATCCATATTGATGAGGATCGCTCAGACACACAAATGTGTCAAGATATTGAGGATCTCATTGGTTAGCCTATTATGCTAGCAAATATTGGGGCACATGTGGAGCTTAAGTGAATCTTGCACACATACTCACCATTGATGTGAAATATCATGGTTGTTACTATGGCATTGGTTCTTGTTCTTGATGGGTGAGGTGCACACCTAGATGGTGACCTCATTCACACTATTCATGAGATGGAGTATCGTTAGATTATGTATGCATGAGGTTGTAGAATTCTAGATCACCTCTACTATGATCTCAAGCCACTTTTGTATAGAGATTTAGATAGCATAGTACCTTGTACACTCCTACATGTGTGGGCCTTTGAGCATATCACATGTACAAGTACATATTATCCCACAGTAGTGGCCTTGGGGTACCCATGAGATTTGAGCTATACTAAGATGGGCTTGGGAGTTTAGAGATTTTCTATACTAGCGGATTTAGTTTGATTACTAAGAGGAGGAGGTAGTATGGAGGCCCTACCTCACTATACCCCAATGGCCAGATCAAATACATCAGCTTGTCAATGTTGGCATATGGCTTGTAAGTTTTGTCATTGATGACAAACTAAGTCATACATCTGTTCTAACAATATAGTTTTGGTTTACACTGATAGAACAAAGTGAAGAACATGACATCCTATTAAAGGCATAAAATTTGATCTGAATAATTCACCAGACTATTATTTTGGGTTATGGATCTCTGAAACAGGTTTGTTAATGTTTATATTACATCATTCAAGAGATAGGTTGATGCACATTCACTAGTATGTGATATAAGAGATCTGATGCACTAATCTATTGGTTATTTGTGCTAGAAGGCTGACCTGGCGAATATAGTAATAATGGATGTATAAGGTGTAATTAATTAAATATTTTCATGCTTTATTATGTTTGTTTAGTTCCTCTCTTTTTCTTAACCGACTTTGGAGGATGCGCATAAAGATTTAATTAAGGATCTAGCCGACAGTTGTAAAGAAGTTAATGTTTTATCAAGCCGACATGTGAATGTTCAAATCCTTGATAGTGGATATTAATATGAGATTGGTTTTATCATTTTGAGAAGTGGATGTAGTGTTGGTAGAGAACAAAGAAAATGTATGGTGCAAAATTCAGTAGAGAAATAGTGCAAATTTGTCTATGTGTGATGAGAAGAGCAAAAAAGTGCAGAGCATAGCATAGTAGAGCAAAGTGAAGTGTAGAGTCAGAAAAGGATCCAAAATCTAATTTATGAGCTTCACCGGAACTATAACCTAGCATAAATAGATGATACTATCTCAGTTCATCCTTCAAATGGTTTTAATTTGAACTTTTATAAGGAAGTGAGCCTTCCATTTGAGTAGTGAGCTCTAGGTAGTGTGCCTGAATGCAAGTGCATTCCTTTTGTAAGAATTTTACTTGAGTACTCAAATTTTGGATTAACCTCCACCGTGGTTTTTCCCCTAATAGATTTTCCACACAAAAATCCTTGTGTTATGGTGTTATGAATGTTTCCCTTGAATGCTTTCATCTTTCTTTCAAATGTAATGTCAAAATGGTTTAAGTTTTTGATTAATAAAGTTAAGATTTGTTGAACATTGATTCACCCCCCTCTCAGTGCTCACTTGAGTCCAACAATTGGTATCAAAGCTTTTGGTTCCTTGAAATAAGTTTAGCAGCTTGAGGTGGATCTTGGAATGTGATGGAATTTGTAGTCTTAAACAGTAGCTTTTGGTGGCACTTGATGACCTTGATCAATGTAAAGTAGAAGTTCAGGAATTGAAAGCAAGTCTTAGGGATGTTAAGAAATTGGTTCACACATAGAAGGGTCAAATTGTTGAATCTATGTTGAAAATGAAGGATCTCTATGACTAGATACAACAACAAGAAAGAAAAAACATGGATGATGCTCACCTGAATCAGAATTTGAAGGAAATAACTAAAGAATGTGAAAAGCTTGCTAGAAACAATGCTACCCTAAAAAATGAAATGGAATCTATGGTTATGAAGCTGAGTAAAGAGATTGAAGAAAGGAAGAAGAATGTGGAGAACCTTTGCTTAGTCATTAAAGGAGAAATTTGATGAATACAAAAGAATAAATGGAGAATTCATTTAGATGGAAAGTGAATTGCTACAATTTAGAAAAAATGGAGAAGAAATTGAAAAACAGATTGTCATTCTCAGGAATGAACTTACATCTGCAAATGAATATAAGGAGAAGTTTAAGATCAGTTCACTTAAGCTTAATGAGTTTACTCTAGGATATAAGAAGGAAATGATAAGAGATATCTCAGATATGAAAAGGGAGAAAATTCTAGATTAGGAAAATAAAATTCAGACAAAGAAACCAGATGAACAAAGGTGGAAGATATCTGGTAAGACAACCTAATACTCAAAAGTTTAATGGATACTATTTTTCTTTCAAAAAATTTGGCCATATGGCTACCAGGTGTATAAGTAATATGAAATCAAGAGATTCATCACTTTTTGGTCAGTGTTTCAATTGCAAAAATTTTGGTCATAAATCAATTGAATGCATAAATGTGTTAAACTACTTTGTCAATAGAAAGAATGTTGAATGTTACACATGTGGAAGATTTGGACATATTTCTAATCAATGCAGATCAAGAAGAAATCAAAGGAATGATTAGTCTAGAAAAGGAAGTACTGTGTGCTACAATTGCAATAAATATGGTCACATTGCAAGATTCTTTAGAAACAAAAATGTGGATAGAGGAGGTCTGGTATACAGAGGCAAAAATATACATGAAGATGACAAAGGAAAAGAAAAAGTAACTACATATGAGATAAGAAATCAGATGAAGAAGACATGGCTAAGGAAGAATGAGTCTAATGCTGGAAATGGTTCTACATTGGAACCTTCTTCTGGTAATTCTTCTAGTAATTGATTTTAGTCCTCTAGCCTAGGGGGAGTTTTTCAAGAAAATATTTCCTCCCATATCCATAGATGTTACCAAAATGCAAAGAATGGTCAAAAAGGTGTATCAATGATATGCAAAGGTTTTGGAGAACTTTCACAAGAAAATTTAGAGAATTCATAGGTCCACAAAATAATTTTTCTCTCACTATCTGAGAAAATAGAGCACCCAAAAAACTTAGGGAAAATGCATTTATTACAAGTGTGCGAGCTAGAAAATTCAAGTTGGAATTGTGATTTGTCACTTTGCATTGAAGGATAAAAGAAGGAGAGCACTTAGTAGTAGGATTTTGAAGCAAAGAAGTTGATTCATCAACAAAACTCGAAATCTATCAAGTATTTCAGTTTTTTTCAAAATTTTCATATAATTTGGTGTACGATTATTAAACCTTAAGGGAAAAAGGAAAAATGGAACAAATTAAAGGGTCAATCATTTTGGATGAATACCACAATGGAAATATTATGTCCATGAGGAATCTGTTATTACCTAACAAATTAAAGCAATTGAGAGAAGCCAAACACAGGAATTTGGATATCCACAATGAGTTTTCATACTTTGAGAACGTAGAGTTCATTAAATTCATCTTAAGAAGATTGCATGATGATACTTTAACTTTGGACAAACCCTACATCATTTTGAAGGAATTAATTGATAATGTAACTGGATTATGCAAAGTTAAAGATATACTGAGGAAGAAATCCATCCAGAACAAAGAAGTTGAAACCCTAACTAGAATAGTTGGAGATCAGAGGGTGTTGATAATTGTGACAATCAAAAATCTTGTTACAAAGTACATTGCACATGAAATTTCATATAAAGTATTTTTCAAAAACTGAGAAGGAGCGACTTCGGCTGGCACAATCTATATTTCTCACAAGATGATAATTGAAGGTTGGGACTTTGACTTGTGCGTATTGATAAAGGATCAATTAATGGAGAATGTGCATCTGAAAAATGACATAGGCTACCCTTTTAGTTTTGGTACTTTGATTATATGTTTAGTAATGTATTTATTGAGTTGTTTGCCAAATATCGACAATGTGGTGTGGAGAGAAAATGAACCGATATGCAAACAAATATAGTCATATTCTATGAGCTTGGCTAATTGGGATCAAGAATTTGAAAATTTCTTTAAGAATGTGCTTGGAAAGTATGGCTCAGTCAATATTTCTCTTCCAATAAGAATAATTGAAGTTGGTTCCTCTTCTAGTGGCATGGAGAAAAAGCAGAAAAGAGAAAAAGAAATTGTTGAATATAGCCCTTTGAAATGCAAGATTCTCAGAATTGAAGGGAAAGGAAAAGAAAAGAAAATTGTGGATATTCCAGATGAAGATTTTGATGAAGAAACTAAGGATCCACAGAGAAATGAAAAAGAACCAGAAAAGGATAGTGATGAAGAATATGATGTGACAAAAGAGAAGCTACAAAAACTTATTCAGGAAAAAGGTGGAATGCAGAAAATTGCTAAGTTATGGTCTATTAGACCATCATATGATCAAGATATGATTCTAAGTGTACTAAATTCTCATATTGAGCACTGCAAGATCAAATTGGAAAGTTTATAAAACATTCTACCTAAAGAAATGATTGAATGCAGTAAATAAACAATGAACTATGAAGATAAAGATGAAAAAGAGGGTGAAGTTATCTCTTATTTGAAGGAGTAGTTTAGACTATCACTTACAAAACTAAAGAAAAAAATGAATGAGTTGAGGCAATGCATCATTGTAGCTAATAACATATACAAATATTGCATCTGTTGGCCCCATGCTATTAGTAATTAAAAAGAGAAATTGGAGCAGACTGAAATAGAG
This sequence comes from Sequoiadendron giganteum, assembly GCA_007115665.2. Taxonomy (NCBI): domain Eukaryota; kingdom Viridiplantae; phylum Streptophyta; class Pinopsida; order Cupressales; family Cupressaceae; genus Sequoiadendron; species Sequoiadendron giganteum. The sequence continues at coordinate 645,341,230 of CM021102.1, forward strand.
TGGATGACATTGGAAAAATCTTTGACATGTTTCAGGATCAAGATGGCACTATTAAGAAAAGAATTCGGGAGCTATAGTCTGAACACACAAAATTTCAATCCTCCAAGAACAAAATTTTGGATACTTTTTGGAAGGTGAAGGATCTAATCGAATGTAGATTGGAGTAGATGGTGGAGATTCTAAGGAAAGGTGAGACACTAGAGGAAGCAATTACAATTTTGGAATCCTTAACTAAAATTGTCAGCAAAACATCCAAAAATAGTATCTTGATTATTATCATTGGGATCACAATAGATTCTTGGAAGAAGTTCCTTCCGAAAATGAAGAAAAATCATAAGATAATTCTATAAAGTAACAGTTGCTTTTTTTTCAAAATTGATTCAAATTTTTGAAGTTTTGATCAAAGGGGGAGAATTGTCGGCATTTATGTTTTGAAGATTTTGAACACATGTTTTCTCTTTTTGGCATATAGTTTCTATGATTTTTCAATGATATCAAAGGGGGAGAGAGTGCAGTGAAAAATGTCTCATCAATCTTGGGGGAGTTGTGTTTTGAAATATTTTGAAGCATAAGGGGAGAGAGCAGTTTGGTAGTGTACTTATAATGATTCTGAAACTTATTCAATTTTCACTAAGTGTTGCCATCAAATCCAAAGGGAGAGATTGCTGGCATATGGCTTGTAAGTATTTTCATTGATGTAAACCTAATTCATACTTCCGGTCTAACAATATAGTTTTGGTTTACACCGATAGAATAGAGTGAACAATAGGACATCCAGTTAAAGGCATAAAAGTTGATCTGAATACTTCACCAGACTATTATTTTTGGTTATGGATCTTGGAAAAATGTTTTTTGATGTTTTTATTACATTATTTGAGAGATATGTTGATGCACATTCACTGGTATGCGATCTAAGAGATCTAGTGCACTACTTTGCTTGTTATCTATGCTAGAAGGTCGATCTTGAAAATATAGTAATTGCGGATGTATAAGGTGTAATTAATTAAAAAATTTCATGCTTGATTATATTTGTTTAGGTCCTCTCTTTTTCTTAACTGACTTTGGAGGATGTGCATAAAGATTTAATTAAGGATTTAGTCAACAGTTGTAAAGGAGTTAATGTATTATCAAGCCGACATGTGAATGTTCAAATCCTTGATAACGAATATATATATATATGAGATCAGTTTTATCATTTTGAGAAGAGGATGTAGTAGTGGTAGTGAAAAAATTGAATGTATGGTGTGAAATTCAGTATAGAAATAGTGCGAATTTGTCTATGTGTGATGCGAAGAGCAGAAAAGTGCAAAGAAGAGTAGAGCGAAGTGAAAAGTGAGAAAAAGGATCCAAAATCTAATCGATGAGCTTCACCAGAGCTATAAACTAGAATGAATAGATGCTACTATCTCATTTCATCCTTCAGATGGTTTTAATCTAAACTTTTATAAGGAAGAGAACCTTCCCTTTGAGCAGTGAGCTCTAGGCAGTGTGCCTGAATGCAAGTGCATTCCTTTTGTAAAAAAATTACTTGAGTACTCAAATTATGGATTAACCTACACTGTGGTTTTTCCCCTAAAAGGGTTTCCATGCAAAAATCCTTGTGTTATGGTGTTATGAATGTTTCTCTTGAATGCTTGCATCTTTATTTCAAATTTAATGTCAGAATGGTTTAAGTTTCTGATTAATAAAGTTAAGATTCGTTGAACACTGATTCACCCCCCCTCTTAGTGTTCCCTTGAGTCCAACAGTCAAGATGTAATAGGATAGGCTCATACTAGGTTAACATGACTAAATAGTGACTCTATTTTACTATGATTGGGTGATGAGATGTTTGGATAGATCCAGGTACCATCGATGTCATGACCCACATACTTGAGATCAACATGCAGTGGCTTTAGACTAGGATACATTCGACATCCCACAGTGAATGTTATGTAATTCATCAACTCAAATGATGGGGACCATGATGCACCCCCAACATTAGACTTGGATGATATAAACACCACTGTAGCTTATGAGAATTAGTGGGGGAGAGCTCAAATGATGCACACCTTCCCTTATGATCATCTCACAGGAAACACTACACCTATTTTAGGTCAATGGAGACATAAAGGAGGAGGATAGATTAGATGACCTAGAGGATGAGGATGAGGAGGATGTAGGGCTGATGAGTGATTATTCTGATGAGCTGGGTGAGGCCACATATACCTTCGAGGAGAGACATGTATCTCGTTCATGAGTCACTCAAGCACAGTCAACAACTGCTAGAGGCATCAAAATTCATGAGCATGGAGAGACTAGGGTACCACACCTTCCACTCTACTTGTACATGAGGGGCCCATCATCTCACAATGAGACCCTGAGTTGTAGGTTGGAGATCTAGGTAATGATATGTTATTATGTTTTAAATATTTTATATACATATATCATGGAATGTTATGATTTTATTTATTATTTTCTTCTTGTAATGTGTACAAAATAGTGGTAAGAACTCTGAGTCACTATAGATATGGCCCCTTCCTTTCCCCATATCTAGACATATAGGCGGAGCATATTCCACCACCTACCATGGGGCGTAATGTTGACCTATTTGAGCCCTTAGCGAGATGGAGGAGTGCGTACGAGGTAGCCATGAGGTGTGTTGATCTATCTACTACTGGGGAGGAGTGAGCGAGAGGTAAGATTACACAACTATAGACTACATACGAGGAGATTTGAGCTTCATGTGATAAAAAATCATCAGGTTATAGGGAGAGATCATTAGATTGTAGGCTAAGAGATATCACATCGATCAAGAGCATGTAGCAGCCATGGTATGTGAGGGGATTGTATAAGGTGAATCATGGGGTCTATGTGAGCATATGATCTATATTAGTAGATCACAGTCCATCGTATCAGGATAGAGACCACCACCAAGCCCCGAGGAATCTTGGAGCCATAGGCCTCACTAACATTATTGTATCCGAGATAACACACATATATATATACATATATATGAGCATTTTATGTTTGTTTTGATTTAGATGGCAATGTGATCTAGTAAATAATATTTTGTAAGAGTATTTAATAAATATCTCCATGATCTAATTTTAATGTGATCTAACCTAAACATTTAAGTTTATATTAGATACTCCATTTTGATTAAGTGTTATGTGTTAAACTGATAATGCCCTTAGATCTAATTAAGAAATTAAATACATGTAATGATCTAAAACTTAACACAACACACATGAGATTTGAATAAAACATACTAATAAAGTAATAATTAAACATAATGAATGATTACTCTACATAATTCAAGACACACAAGGAATTTTTGTCAAGAATGAAGCAATGCAAGATAAAATAGACAACTATCTACTAAATCTAAAAATATGCTTTAGTACACATACTATTCAAAAAAAAATTCTAAATATACTATATGCACAGATGTGCAATGTTGATATTCTATTTGAGAGGTGTTCTATCTATTACTATTAATGTATACACACCAAACCCATATCTTTCATCAATTACATAGGGTCCTAACCAATTTAGACTAATTTTCCTTTTTTCACTCAAGGCAAATTTTAGCATTATGTTGATTCTCATATAACACCAAATCACCTTTATTAAATGAGTGGGGAATGACATTATTATTGTAGCTATGTTGCATTATTTTGGAATGGGCTTGAATATGCTCAAGAGCATTGATGTGCTGTTCATCAAGCATTTCAAGTTTTAATCAGTTTTCTTTATACATAGTATCATCAATAAGCCCTTTAAGATAAATCCTTAGTGAAGGGATTTTTAACTCTAAAGGAATTATTGCATCGACACCATAAAAAAGGTTATAAGGTGTGTTTCTTATAGGTGTTCAAATACTAGTGTGATAAGACCAAAATGCATACGATAATTGAGTGTGCTAATCCTTATTGTGTTTTCTTACTGTTTTTCTCAAGATTTGTTTGAGAGTTTTATTAGTTGATTCGACTTGACCATTAGATAATGGGTGGTAAGGTGTTGAGAAGTGGTGTTGAATGTGAAATGCTTCCAAAAAATTATTCATAATTTTTTTCTTAAATGGGGTTTCATTACCCAAAACCAATGTGGAAGGAAGGCCAAGGCAAGCAATGATGTGTTCCAATATGAAACAATAAATTGCATCAATTGTTATGGAGCAGAGAGGGATGAATTCTACCCATTTCGTGAAATAATATATTTTAGTAATTATTAATTTGTGTCCTAAATAAGAGGGAGGAGATATATTTCCAATAAGATCCAAACCACAAACCAAAAATGGCCAAATAGAAACTTGGGAGCAAATTTTAGAAGTAGAAGCATGGATCAAATTGCTATTTTCTTGACACTTGTGAAATTTCTTAACATAATCATAAAAATTGTTCCATATGTCTCCAATAATATCCCATGTGGATTAATTTTTGAACTAATGATCTTCCTCATATCCAATAAATAAAGTCATCACACTTTCTATAGTGAGAGTTATAAGTAACTATGTTCCGATCGGTGCTTTGAAAGAGTAATGTGTTGATAAAGGCTTACTAAAATGATTTGCATTCCTCCAGAAATAAAGTATCTTCCTTGTGGTTTACTGAACATATTAAATGGTGTTAAAATCATACTACTTACTAGTATCAAGTGATGAATTCTTCCACAAGTTGAATTTTTGAAAAGCAATGTGCTACAATTTGTCTAAAATGGTTCGTTCTTACAATTCTAGTGAGTTTCATCATTTGTGTTGAAATATGATGATCAGATTCTTCAAGAGAAGGTTGAGTAGATAATGTGCGTGAACTACAATTCTTACTTCTTAGTCTGCATGATAGTCTTTGTCTCTCCCCGAGAGTGCAAAGGTGAACAAATGGCAATTTTGGTAGTGGTATCATTAATTGGGCTGAAAATTTTGTCTCCTTCATTAGCGGTTGATCTTGATTAGTTAATTATATTTTGGAGAATGTGTTATTATGTGTTCAGATATTTTAACAACATGTGTTAATCTATAATTGGTTCTCTTGCAAATATTATACATAATTAGAGTCGGCTAATGTGATATCAAATGTCTCTTCTAGAGGTCATCTTAGAGTCGACCTAATAATTTTTTTGATTTATTGCAAATGATATACATAGAAGATAAAAATAATTTGTGAAAGAGATGATTGATATATATTGATGATAGAGGAGAATGAAAAATATGAAGCGTCCAAAATTAGTGTGAAGGGTTAATTATGTGAAAAAGTGACTGCAACATCAACATGTGTTAGATTATTCTTCATAGGACTTCATAATTTATTCTCTCATTCTAATTTCCATGTATCCTACTATGAGACAGTGAATCTCATCAGGTCCTTTGTATCTTTCTCTAAGGTTGTGTACCTTAATCGGCAAGTCCGTAGAAAATGAGGCTTAAAACATTGTAATTCTTATTAGTAGTGAGCTACATTTATTGTGAGTTAATCTTCATTATGGCTTTTCCCTCATTGGGTTTTCCATGTAGAAATCCTAGTGTCTTTATCTGATGCATGTGTTCTCTTCTATTATTTTTTAATTAATGTTATTACTTTGCAAATGGGAATGGTTAAGGTTTAATATATTTTGATTCAACCCCTCTTGGCACATCATTGTGTTCAACAATTGGTATCAGAGAAAAGTGCATTGAGAAGCTTAACATATAAGTTTGATCCTACTCTTCAAAACATGGGGTATGTAGTAAAAATTAATGATATGTTTATTTGAAAACTAAATCTAGAATTAATGGAACCTGGAGTTTGGGACATCAATTTGAAATATTGTGAAGTAGACTTTGAAGGAGAACTCTGGTCTGCTCTTGAAGATTTGGATGAAGTGACTAAAAATATCAAATATGAGTTCATGTTGGAAAATTCAAAAGAGACAATTGATAGATTGAAGGAAAAAGATAAAGAATCAAAGGAAGAAATTGGCAAACTGAAAGATCAAATAGATGGAGGAAGTGAATGTGAAATGAAAGCCAACGAAGTTAAAGATTTGATTTTAAATTTTAAATTCAAAATTGAAGAAGGAAAGAGGATTGAGTATTTTATAAATATCAAGCTCAATGACAAAAGTGTTGAATTCTTAAAGCTTGAGGAAGAGATTGTATCCATGAGGGAAGAAATTTAAAAAGAAAAATAAAAATTTGACAAAGGTCTAAAATTGAGAAGAGGCTTTGAAATTATTGATTATTTAATTAACTCTCAAAAACCCTCAAAAGAGAAATATAGATTTGGTTATGAAAAATGGAAAAGTCCCATAGTCAATGTATCTAAAAATTTGTACGATAACTTCAAAGCAGAAGGATAGTTCAAACAATGGAGGAAAATGCCTGCACTGAAAAGCCTAAGGAGACATCCTTCAGAGATGCAAAGACAAATCATAACAACAAAAAGGAAGGAGGATTCATTCTTGTTTGGAGAAAAAAGAACTTTAGGAATTTTTCTCCTACGGGTAAAAGTATAAAGTTGTGTCATGTTTTCAACCAACTTATCAGCACAAGTGAATTTAAGTATTTCTAACTAAAAATCAATTGTGGTCAAACATATGATCTTGTAAGATTAATTAAGATAAGTTAGATATGTACACAACTTTTTGAACTAATTTTTATGGCTAAATGCATATGTAGCACTTGAGGCCAATTTACCAAAAAAATAAATTCATTTGAAAAACTTAATGTTTCAATAACTTCTACTCATGTAAATAATATTTATTTTAAAATATAAAAATACCCTTTTGTAGATCCATAAGTGTAGATTTAAAATATATAATTTAATAGTTTAATTACTATTTAGATTTTCCTTTTTATCTTAAATACTAAAACTAGGTTATCAACACAAAATAATAGGTTTATTCCCATGTCAAGAAAAAATAGTAAAACTTATTAAAAAAATAAAAATAAAATGATGCGCTAGATAAAATAATCTATATCATGATGGTATATTTTTTTTGTATTCTAGATACATAGTTAATATGAAAGTTGATGTCAAATGGAAACACTTATATTTAAATACATGCACATTTTAATATTTATTTAAAAATATATTTATCATAATTGGAAGAAAAATATATCCATGCACTAAAGTTTCAATTTATAAATACACAAAAAAAAAAGTTGAAGGAAAAAATAAAAATTACTATATAAAGATTGACATTTCGTGTAACCTCATTTTTTAGCATTTTATTTGCAACTTAATTTTAGTGACAACTTATAAAAAACTATATTTAAATAATTTTTTAATTTTAAAAAAAAAAAACATAAAATATACTAAAAAATAAATATTTAATTAGTTTACATCATTTCCAAATTCAAAACATATATGTCACTTTTTAGTGATTCAAGTTTAAAATTTGGATCAATGTTGCTCATTTCTTTTATAAAAGTGTAACACGAATTTGTAATTTTAACCCTAAATAAACTGCTCCTACTAGGTTCAACGATAATTGCTATGCTTGTAATAAGTTTAGTCATAAGGCAGTTGAATGCAGAGGCATGATGAGTCAAAATTCTTTCAGGCCTCCAAAGAATAATACTAAGAATACTCAATCATTTCATGTTTAGTGTTATGCCTACAATAAATTTGGTCACAAGGATAAAATGATAATGAGTAATAATGCTATGACCTCTCAATATTTCTTTGGTTAGTACTACACATGCAAAAAGTTTAGTCATAGGGATGTTGATTGTAGATCTAATGTGAAGAGAATCCATTTTGCTTCACAAGCTAGTATCACCTGCTACAATTGCAATAAACCATGTCACATTTCTAGATTCTGCAAAGGGAAGAGTGTAAGACCTTCTTATCCTCAAAAGAAGCCTTCCATTAGTCAACAAAAGAAGGAGATGAATAATTTTTGGAAAAATAAGGAAGAAATTTAAATGAAAAATGAATTTGTAACTCAACTTGGTGCAAATGAGTCCTCTGATAACTAAAGAAAGAGTATTGTTTTAGGGGGAGTTGCAATTACATATCCTATCAAACCCCTAAAATGTAAGAGATGATGAAATCTTCAGCATAATGGTATATAGTGATATGGATTTGGTTGGTCATGATTCTAGAGAAAATAAACCTTGTATGAAAGTATCCTAAAAGAGTATGGATCATTGTGATATCACAGAGATCAAAAAATTGCTAATGTCAAGAACTAAGGAAGGTATTTAATGCAAAATAATTAGGGTTGGTATGAAGCATATTTAATTTCAAATTGATTAAAATTAATTCATTCAAAATATATCAAATGTGCGCAAGAGCTGAGGAAGTGAAGAAAGTATTCAAAGATATGCTTGCAAACCCTAACAAGAAAAATTCATAGGTATTTCTCTGGTTTGCATGAAAAACCCTAGTGTTATCATGTCTACATCAATTTTCATTGATTTTGTTGAACAACCAAGACCAAAATTAAGAATCATTCATACAAATCCATAGAAATCAGCAAGGATGGAGAATTCTACCACGCTCCTATCAATGTATTGCATTATGAAGATGTTTGCATTTATATTCATTCTCATCTAAATGAATACAACTATTTGAAGATGGAAGAGATCAAGCTCAATAATCTCCTAGGTGATGATTTCTAGCTTAAACTAGAATATGTGAATATGGAATTAAAAGGATTGGATGTATGGAATAATTTTCCTAACTTTTACTATGAAGATGAATGGTTCAAAATCGCTTTAAGTCAAATTCATGAGGATATATTTTGGATTGATCAACCCTGTCTAATCATAAAGGAAGCTATGAGGGTTGTGATTGGTTTGTGCTCCACTAGATGGGTGCCAAAACTAAAAAATGGTTAAGAATGAAGAGATCATGAAAATTATCAGAGAAAAATTCGACAAGAGAACTCTAACTTTGGATGATATCATTGATGCTAGTGTTATATATGCCACAATGGGTATTGAATACAAGATCTATTACACAAATAGGGTAGGGATTTCTATTGCTACTACCATCTACACTACTTTTTCAAATGGTGAAGGAATGGAAAGACTAATACCTTTTTGAGTTCCTACGATAACAATTGTTGGAGAATCTACAAAGAACCAAGGATTCATGATATAACTTCTAGTATGGATCCTTGATCATTTTCTATGTTTTATTTCTTGAATAAATTATTGTGTATGATTAATGTGGTTTGGATACGGGAAATTCCTATCTCACATTAGATTAGGGAATACATGCATAATTTTCTAAACACTAATCAATGCAACATAATGTTTTGGGGTTTATTTAAAACCTTCTAGAGTGAAATGGAAAGGAGGGACATGATAGCCTCTCAAGTTTTAGAAATCTACAAGGATGTGATCAATTTTATGGTTGATAAAGATAATTGTTACATTGAAGTGGTTTAACCAAGGACTTCCTAGATTACAAGGTTTCCCTATGATCTTCCCAGATAAAACTAGATTGCATATGTTGACATATTTCTCAACAAGCCTAAGGATACCAAAGTTGAGAGATTTTGTAATTATGATGAAGTAACCAAAAAGAAACTGGAAAATAATACAAAAGAAAAGGTGAAGAAGAAAGTAGGAAAGATGATGTTATATTTAAAGAGTGTGATTGACATTGCTAAGGGTTTTTTCAGATTTGTCGCAATATTCCACCACCACTTCATAAGGACCAAGGAGATCAAGCATGTCCACCCATGCTATTGTTAAAAATTCTAGACCTACTAAAACTCCTACTAGTACTATTAAAAATAAGAATTGAGAACTAAGTAGAAGGCAATCAAGGAAAAGATTAACCATGTGAATGTAAATGATTATGAGGAAGATGAAGAGGAAGAAATGAAAGGATACAACTTAAAAAGAAGAAAGAAAGGAAATAAGTAGTAGATGAAACATCTAAAGAAGAAGGAAAGAAAAGGAAAATAGAGAAGTCTCCTCCAAATCACGTGCTTCTACAACTTGAGGCCACTATCAGTGCAATTGAGGAGCATGATGCACTAACAGAGGACTCTAAAATTTATAATGAAATGTCCCCTATTGATAAGACCATACTTGAGAAAGAAATAATTACGTATATGAGTAGTTTTAATATGGCTCTAAATGAAATCATTGATCAACTTTCAGAAAGCCTTGCAAATGTACTCAATATTAAGATGAATTAATTTTTTTAGAAGAAGCTAAGGTGATACAACAAGCATTAGAAAAAATTATTTTATCAATCTCTCATGAAGAATGGGGAGAATTATCTCAATATCAGGGTCAAGAATTTAAGACCAAACAAAACATAAATACCCTCATGGCGAAGGATAAATAATAAATAAAGAGGATGGAGAAAGAAATAGAAGAGATGAAATTAAAAATATTAGAATAATTGAAGAATGATGAGATAATTAGAGATGGATCTTCTCCAAATACTTTAGATTTATAGGATATACTATATGTGTCTACTTAGGACATAGATTTATCTTCCTTTGAAGAAGATATGACTAAAGTTGGTGAGACAAATAAAAACGACAAATAGGATGATGAAACTACTCCTCCAGAGAACACAAGTGCACATAATGTAGGAAATACAAATAAAATAGGTGTATCTCCTTTGGACAACACTATCTCTAGTGAAAAACATAAAATTATTCCATAAAAAAATTCAAGAAACAATGAGCAAAGCGTAAGGTAAATCCTGAGAAAGGACAAGATGTGAAGAAGGTTACAGCGGAGAAACAAGATGCTTCTATGAATAAAGGTCTGGGTTCTTCTATAGAAACTTTCAAATACCTTGTAGGATTGCAGATACAATTTCAACTTGTAGTGACACATAAAATCTTGCAAATTCTAACACATGAGGGATAGGTTGACTTATCAAATATTTCTCCCTTCCATAAAATTAAACTTGGTGATGTCTTGCATGCTTTTGAAAGAAAGGAAATACTACAAGAGTATGTAAAGTGGAATGAATTAGTTGATGAGGCAGTCAAGATTATTCAAGAAGGTTTACTAGAAGTAAAATTCTATGTCTACTTACTTTTAGAACAAAAATATTTTAATGGATTCTTTCAAGGATCAATCATCTCTCTCTGAACATAAGGTTGAACAAGAGGCCTTGAGAAATATAAAAAATAAAAGAATGGATGAAGCCTCTAACAGGTGTGCTAATGCATACAATAAATTATAGGAAAAAAATAGTGATGTTTAAGGACTATGTGAATGAAGCTACTGTCCTTTACCATTTTTTTTGAAATGGACAAGCTCCACCAAAGATATCAAAATTTAGATTGACTCTATTGAGTCACAAATTAAACAATTGGCCTAAACATATGATTTATCAAGAAATACAGATGGATCCACTAGAGCACAAATTAAAAAATTTCATATACAATTGACATTGCTTCTAGATTAGAGAGAATAATTAAAGAAAAAATTCAATTTTCTAAGAGAACCATTCAATGTGTGACTTGCATTATTGTTTGGATTGTTAGTCAAAGTAGTGGAAGTGGGCCTAAAAATGAAAAATCCTAGAAAAATAAATGAGGCTAAGGAATTGTGCATCGAATTTGAAAGTCAAAATAAAATTTCCACCTCAACAAAAATAGATTGGACTATAACTGATGCAAGAGAATCCAATAGTGTAGGGAAATCTTGGATCACCCAAAAAAATGGTTTTCCTTAATTTATTTTGTTGTTTTGAGTTCCATGATGGAAATTAAGGGGTGTAAGACAGTTAGAATTCATAAAAGGTTAAAAATAGTTACTTACTCTTTTTAGTAAGTCGATCTAAATGGGCTCGTATGGACCTGAAAATTTACCCCAAGGAGCAAAACTAAAATAAAATTTCTTGTGAAAGAATCGTCTCAATACCCTACATGGTTTGGGAGATATCAAAATTTTTGTCTTGAGAAATTTCTCCAATGTAGATTCAAATTCAAATATGAAAACCTTAAAGAGGCCTTGAAATAGTCAAAAAATTGTTTGAACTGATCCCTGATGGATTCAATGTCGTAGATCTCTTTGAGAGATTTCCAATGATATGTTATAATAGAAAATCAGACAACCGGATCAAAATTTATGGCCCTACGAAGTTGCCCCTCTCAAAACTGAATTTTATTAAAATATCTTCCAAGGCAAGAAATCAAACAGTGGGAATTTTGGTGCCAAAACAAAAGGGAAACGAAAGGGAAAGTTACACTTTCTAGAACATTCTAGGGTGATTATTAGGTAAAATAAAAATGGATAAGTGGGGTTTGTAGAAGGTGGCTCCATTAGTGCAGATTGTGACTTTGAATAATATATTTTGTTTTTAGAGTTGATTTTGTTGTAATGGATTAAGCCCATGAGGTTGTAGCATGTAAGTTTTGAATCTGTAATTTCATTTTTTGAAAATAATTGAAAGTGAGTAATGTTTTTCTCACATCTTCTGTTTTGGTATCTATTTTTATGATTTGTGTGGGTTTTGGGCAGTGTGGCCCTCATCAATAACTCTAGAGAAACTAAAGGAAACTTACAAAAATATTCTACCTTCCAAAGAAGCTGCAAACAGGTAAACAAGAGAAAGTTGAATTTGTATAGTTTTGCAGATACTTGTATCTTTTTATTTTTTATAGAAACAGTTTTGGGGAAATCTCAATCTCAGGGGGAGTGTATAGTAAGGGGGAGCTCATACAATTTTTGGGATGGTGTAAATAGAAGATATCATGCCCTATTCCCTTGATGTCAAAGGGGGAGAGAAGCATATGTGTTACCATCAATGACAAAGGGGGAGATTTTTGGTAATAAGTGTTTTCATTGATCTCAACCCAATATGGGTTGTAATTATGTTAGATGTGATGCTAAATTATGTACATGCTTCAAATATGGTTGCTACATAGTTGGTGTGTGTTAAGACAAAATTTTGTAATGCAGTGTAAGGAAGAATGATGATCTGGGTGTGATGTAGAGGATGATACACATTTATTTATGATATAAATTTCTTGATGTATCTACAACATGTTTGAATTAATGACATTTCAATTTTTTGTATTGTACATAGAGATATTATTCATAAGGTTATTGAAGAAATTCACAGTGAAACATCGAAAAATGGGTTCACCAAAATGTTCAATGAACAAGATGATGAACCACTATTTTTCTAAGGGATGTTTCATTCAATTATGTGTATAATAAGATGAAAATAACAATTGAAAATGATACCTAACTTTTATATCAACTATGAGGGAATTTTTTAGAGCATAAAAAGATGTGCACCTTGTCAAAAACTTGTTGTTTTGGGCTATCGAGGACTCATTCGCCTGTAGTGGTGAATGGGTCACTGTTAGGGTTTCTAAAAATGAAATCAGGGTCTTCTTCCTTGATATTTGCACTCTCAAATTCCTAATTATCAGATTTTGAAATTTTGTAGGTAATTTTGTAGCTTCAAATTTTTGATTTTTCACTTTGAATGACAACTTTTGCAACTTTTGCAACTTTGACAATTTTGACAATTTTGCTCCAAACTTGCTCCACTTGATCTTCAACCTATAATTCTGAAATCACACATTCAAGGGAAGAGAATAATGTTGTTTTTTAGTGAATGGGGATTTGCCTCGATCAAACCCCTTTTAGGTAATTAAACCAAATGACGAAATAAATGAAATGAAGAATGAAACATGAAATGCACAAGTTATATCACCTTGGATGATGTCTTGTGAAACCAATATCCAAACTAGCATGTAGTGGACATGAAGAATATAGATCTTGATCCTTTAATATGATATGAACAATGCTTGCAAGTATATCTTCAATGCTATATCCACTTTCTTAGCTCAACAACATACATGAATTCATTAAACCCTTGTCATGATGACATGATCTTGAATTGCTGCAATAGAATCTTGAAATTTTCCTTGAAATGCCTTGAGAATGATCTTGTAAATTCTCTAATGCTTGTAAACTTGATTTTTAGAGGACTTCATAAACTTGCTAGATCTGTTTTGGAGAAACAAAGTGAATTAACCCCTTATTTATACTAAATTAGGAGATCAACCCCAAAATTCAAATAATTAAGACCGACAATAGATTTGGAAGTAAAATTTATTAAAATTTCTGATAGAATTCAATTTGAAAAGGGGGTCCTCATTAAGGGAGGACCCATTGACCACCTAGGGCAAATTGGTCCTGGCTCAATTTTCCTAGACCTAACCTCGAGGGATGGAAAGAGCATTAAAAACCCATTTTAGATCAATTGATAAAGGGGGGTCCTATTAAGGGAGGAACCATTCACCACCTAGGGTGAATGGGTCTTGACACCATTTTCCAGGACCTATTTTTTCCCAATTAAATGTTTTATTATTTAAATTATGGGTGTTAGGATAGATCTTCGAGAGTTGTCAAAAATAAGGTTAGAATTTGAATTAAAAGGGGTTAATTAACTCTAATTAACCACAATTAATTAATACCATCCTAGATAAATGTGAAAGTGCTTTACAACAATTTACAACACTCAAATAAGGTACAAATTTAAATATATTTTATTAAGAAGGGGCCATTAAGCTTAATTATGTAAATCCTAGAAAACTGTGAAAGTGTGTTACAACACTTCACAAAACCTTTGTAAAGGATCAATTAAAGCATCTTTCAATCAAATAAAGGTCCTATAATGATGTGAATGTGTACAAAACATTACAACACTACTCCAAGACACCATTAATTCAACTTCAATTTCAATTATCAAACCAAGTAAGGGAAAAAGGCTACTTTTTCCGTTACTACATTTTTCCCTCACTTTAGTGAGAGGATGTCCCCATGTCAAAAATCACACTAAGTTAGACATCCTAGACACTAAAGTATGCAGAAATAAAAAAGATACATAATCATACCTTGTCAAAGGCCAAGAAAAATAAAGAAAACAAAGGATCAAGCACAACTGTTCCAATGTGATGTGGAACAGGGTTGTTTGTCCATAACATACATTGCTCACTCTGGGGTAGTGGAACCTTTGTTTGTCCATTAGGTGAGTTGTCTCATCAAAGTGGAAAATGAGAGAATAATATTAGCCTCTCATACCATACTGAATTTATCCTCCTAACAACTTCAATAAGGCACCACAAAGTAATGCTTTTGTAAATTATTTTTTTATGTAAACTTTTGTTGAAGGGGATTTTTATTTGTTCATGTAAAGTTCATCTTCTTAGGAAGCATTGTGCCTAATTTATCCAAGAGAGGACAAGTCAAAGAGTCAGATTATGTCTCATGGGATGCCTCATTCCCACCATGCCATGACAGTAGATCTTACACTCTTGGATGACATCAAACATAATGACACCATGAAGAAGATGACACATCACAAGAAAAGAGAAAAAACACACCATGAAATTTTGAAGTAAGTTGCATCATGAAATAGGAAGGAAGGGTTTCCCCCACAAATATATAAGGGATCTATGGATTTGGGGTCAATATATCTTTGCTACAATGTTGTCATGGAGCATGGAACTTTCATCATTCCCCAAATACTCGTAGAACTAGAAGAATGAAACAAAGAGAGTGAAAAGAAAGAAAAATCCTTCCAGGTCAACATGGAAGATACCTAAATGTCTTGATGCCTTGCATCATCCCCAAAAGGAAAACACAAGACAAATGAAAAAGAAAAAGCTTTTGGGTCAACATGGAAGAGACCTATATTTCTCAACACCTTGTGTCACCTCTAAAAGCAAAAAACAAAAAAAATGAAATGATAAAAGAAAATATTTTGGGTCAACATGGAAGAGATGTTAATGCCTTGACGCCTTGCGTCATCCCCAAAAGGAAAACACAAGATAAAAGAAAAATAATAAAATGTTTACGACATATAGAAGAATGCATAAAGAGAGAAGGATACATCAATGAAATGTCATAGGGGATCACATTACACACATGCAATCACATAAAGAAAAGCATGAAAAAATAAAAGACTAGTAAGGAACAGGCGAGTCAACCTAAAGAAGGTTGTCCGCCTCCCAATCTCGGTCAGTATAGATGGAAGGCAGACAACTAGCCAAAGGGGAAATGGAAAATGTGTTAGTAGGAAAAGGCCATTAAATTCTTGTCCCCACTTTGTGCAAGCCAAGAATGAGCCAATATAGGTGATGAAAATGAGCTCCTTATATTAAAGAAATGATTTACAATAAGTGTAAAAACATGTAATAGTGAATTTTTTTAAAGATTCTACAACTATTACATGGCAAGGAATGGAAGGATATGCTACTCAATCACTGGATGAAAATCATTGCCATCGAAGTGAAAATTTCTCAAGACCAATTTGAATGCTCAAAACTCATCAATACTATATCCAATATTTTTGTGGTATTCACAATATAGAACATTTGCACCTTTAGGATATAGTCTTATATTTTCTTTCATAAGTGGTAATGTTATAAGTTCTTGGTTTAGAAGTAGTTGTAGTTTCTTTCACTTTCAGGTGGCGGACAAAGGAAATTTAGTTTATTTAACTTTTAGGGCCTCTTTCACTTGCTAGATTCACCATATCCTCTATATGGAATTAGGGTAGAGGTACAGAGTTGATATTGTGTTTATTATCATTACCCTTAGGAGGTATGAGTTTATCTTTAGGAAGGAGGACATTTATATCAGGAGGAGGATATAAGACAATCCTACCATCATTATGAAGCATTGGATGTTCTTCAGGGATGAGAGCACTTATGTCGAGAGGGGGAACTTGATATCCTAACCCTTTGGTATTCTCAATTGGTATTTTCTCTAGGATTTGATGATTTTCAGTTTCACTTGTTATATCACATTCTTGTTTACTTAAGATTCTAAATCATTTTCCATATGTCTCTTCAAGGTTAATTAATGTGTTGGTTACTTTTTTGAAATAACATGGTTGATTGTTTTCTTGTTTAAAGGAGGTAGGTTCACCTATGGTAGGAAAATTAGGTTCAACTTGTGACTCAATTTTAGGATGTAAAAGACCAAACATCTCAAGTTGTGTTGGTTGTTTCATGGAAGGATAAAAGGATGCATTCGACTCAAGGTTATTAAGGAAATCATTTATGAATTAATTCATGCTATAATCATCTTATCCAATGATGTAAACATTACGAGGAAGACATGCATTAGGAGTTGTGTGAGCATAAGTAAGTTCAATTTCATTAGGGTTATTGCTAGAAACACAACTTGAAACATCAACCAAAGAGATTAAGGACTTCCACACATTGCCTAAATACTTCTCCATTTCTAGAATTTCAGATGTAAACATAGTAACTTAATAATTACACAATGCAATGAGCTGAAAATGAAATGTATGAATGCAATTTTGAATTTTTAAAATGCACTAAAATGAAGAAATTTAAGCTAAATGTAATGAATTTGATGAAAAAACAAATCAAGAAACTAAAATAGGAAAGTTGTTGGATAGGAAAACTAAGAGGGGGGTGAATCGGTTGTTATAAATTTTAACCTTAAATTTAATTACATACCAAGACTAACACATAAACTAATTAAGTGATTAACCATGAAATTCCAATGCACAAACACAATAACATCAGGTTTACATGGAAAACCCAATGAAGGAAAAACCACAGTGACGATTAGCTCACATTATAGAGGATATCAAAGCTGATTACAAACATGCTCACTACTTGGAATAACGCTCACTGCTTGGAATAAGGAATCAATGTCCATAGGGCTACAACTCAGATGGCTCACTGCCATAGAGATACAAAGAATACATGTTACAAAGAGACAATAATGCCAATGCAACAAAGAATTCCACCACAATCATTGATCCACTTGCATGAATGACATAGTTCACCTTCTTCTCACTACATCCAGAAACTCAACATTAAGGTTCACATTGATCAACCAGACACATAACTCACACACTTTTAGAATAGCATATAATTTGCATCTGCTTTTTCACTTATCTTCCTTATTTTATTATGTTCACTTTTCATTTCTAGCACATTCTGTATATATACCATCTCCAACTTTGAAAAGATATAAAGTTGACCATCCAACTTCAAACTCAAATTAGGTCGATGCCAAACATCCTAGGGTGGAATTAGAATGAGGGAAATCCAAACACATGCTTCATCAACTTTGAAGATAGTGCTTTACACACAGTCAACTAAACCAGTTTAAAACTCATAGATCAATTAATCTTGATGCTTCCAAATATTGAAACCATCTTCAATAGAACCAAGGAAAAACAACCCTAGAACCATAAAGAGAAATCTGGGCCTACAATAATTCTCTCAGACCTCAATGAAAACATAGAAAACATGTTTTACAAGTACCAGACCAACATCCTCAGCAAATGACAACTTGTAACCTTCTTTTTATACAAATTTATCAATATCCTCAACTTATACAATCAACATAAACTAGTAGATAACCAACTAATCGGTTGAAATCAATAACAACACTTTCATTCCTCTTTCCATTCTTGTAACAATATCCCCCTTTGTCATTTATGGAAACACATGATGTGAAAAACCATCAAAGAAGCACACTATCTATGAAAATACTTCTCAAGATTTTTATTTTTCTTCTCCTCTTTAGAAGATAATCTTCCTCATCACCTGCTTTCTCTTATTAGCTTTCTTTCCTCTTCACATCCTCTTTCTCTTCTTTTTCACATTCTCTTTCTCTTTTTTTCACCTACTCTTTCTCACCCCTTCGACATCAATGGAAAAGGAAAAAATATATGTTCATTGAATCTTCCTTTGACATGAAAAAAAAATACTCATAATGATAACACTTAAAAACTATTTTCTCCCCCTGATAGGTAGCCACAAAAAACATCAGTCCAAAAAGATAGAACCTTGAATCACCCAGATTGATGCATCTCCAAATGCATGTTAGTTTGTAAAAGGAGGGGAAATAACCCATAGCTTATTCGAGAGATAATCAAAAGTATCTTTAGGAAGAGCCTTTGTAAATATATCCACAATCCGATCTTTTGTCGAAACATACTCAAGATTGACTTCATTTTCCATGACCTTCTCTCTTAAGAAATGATACCTGATAGATATATGGTTCATTCTCGAGTGCATTACATGATTCTTCAACATGTTAATTGCACTTGTATTATCATAGAAGATAGAAATAGGATCATCATATAACACTGTGACATCCTTCAATGTCTGTTTCATCCATAAAACTAGTGTACAACAAGATGCAACAAAAATATACTCAACTTCAGTAGTAGACAAAGAGACTAAATTTTGCTTCTTATTCAACCATGCCACCAATCTACATCCAATAAAGAATGCACCACCACTAGTACTCTTTATGTCATCTATACTTCTGATCGAAACTGCATCTATATAGGAACTAAGTGTAAAGTCAGTATATTTAGGATACCATAATCTATAATTTGGAGTCACATTCAAATATTTGAATGTCCTTTTAACTATAGCAACATGTGTTTCCTTCGGATCTTCTCAAAATCTAGCCACAAGGAAGACCACATGCATGATATCTAGTCTAGTAGTAGTCAAATATAGTAGTCTACCAATCATAGATCTATACTTTCTCTGACCAATCTTAGGTGAATCATCATCTTTACCCAATTTTCAACTAGTTACCATAGGAGTACTTATTGGTTTGGAACCGTCCATTCCAAATAATTTCAACATCTCTTTCACATACTTAGATTGTGAAATAAAAACTCCTTCCTCTAATTGATTAATCTATAGCAAAAGAAAGAAATTCATCTCACCAAACATAGACATTTAAAATTATTTCTACATATCAAGATTCCTCAAATATCTTGCACATCTTTTCATTTTCTCCAAAGATAATGTCATCAAAATATACAACAAAAATCGATATTTTTTTATTTTCAGTCTTGAAATATAAATTACTATTTGGCATACCTTTGTTAAATCCTTGGTGACTCAAATAATTATCTAGCCTTCCACACCCAGATCTAGGATCTTGCTTCAATCCATATAAATATTTCTTCAATCTACTCACCATATCCAATTGATCTGTTAGCTGAAATCCTTCTGGTTGTTCCATGTAGACCTCTTCTTCTAGTTCACCATTCAAAAATGCTGATTTGATTTCCATCTGATAGACTTTGAAATATTTATACGTAGCCAATGCCAAGAACATCCTTATAGATTCCAATCTTGATACCAAAGAAAAAGTCTCCTAAAAATATATACCTTCTACTTGCAAGTAGCCTTTACACACAAGCCTTGCTTTGTTTCCGATAACTTTCCCATTCTCATTCAACTTGTTTTTGAATACCCATTTTGATCAAATGAGATTTTTGTCTCCCGATATCGGGACCAATTCCCAAGTTTGATTCTTCTCAATTTATAATATTTCTTCTTTCATTACTTCCTTCCAATTTTCATCCTTACAGGCTTCACTTACTGACTTCGGCTCAATCTCAAAGAATAAGCACAAATTTACATCAGTAGCAACTTTACTTCTAGTTAACACACCTCTTGTCTTGTCTCCAATAATTTGACTTTCTGAATGATTCCTCTATACATATTTCGGTGTCCTAGGGGACATCACCAGAGATTTTTCTTCACTTTCATTCTACTTTTCTTGCTCATATTTATCCTATTCTTGCACGGTCATGTTCATCAGACATATACCCATCAATAGAATTCTTTACTATTTCATCAACCTTCACATTCAAGCTTTCTACAATTTTCCTCAATCTTTTGTTGAAACATCTATATTCCTTCATCACTTATTGCATCAAACATATCCAAAATTTCCTCATCTCTTTTAACATAACATTTTCTTCTGAATACCTTGAAATATTTGACAATAGGGATTCTTCCATGCCATAGCTCATAGGGAGTCTTTGTATTGTTTGATCTTTCCTGAACTTGATTGAATACATATACAACAATGTTAATATTCTTTCCAGTAAAATTTTGGTAATCTGACTTCAGTGATCATTGACCTAACAACTTCATGAACTATACAACAACTCCATTTTTCTAAAGGAGTTCTCGAAGTAGATCTAGTTGTATATTTATACCATGCACTTCACAAAACATATTGAACTCATAGGAGGTGAATTCTCCATGTCTATCAGATCTCAAGCATTTAATCTTCAAATTCACTTCATTTTCAACCATAACCTTGAATGCCTTGAATCTATCTAATGCATATAATTTATCTCTTATAAATGTAACCCATGTATATCTAAAATAATTATCAATTAAAATTAGAAATTAACTTTCACCAAGTAGACTTCACACTCTCATAGGGACACAAAGGCCTATATGAACCAAATCCAAAAATCCAATAGTAGATTCTTCTCTTGATATGTAGTGAATTCATATTTACTTCCCAAACTGGAAATTCCTGCATATATCATTTACAAACTTTGTAATTCTCAGTACATCTCTCATGGCCTAAAAAAATTGACTCTTTCCAAGTTATCAAAATTTATGTGACACATTATCCTATGCCATAACCATATGTCATTTATCAGAGTCATAAAACATCATCCATAAACACCTTTAAGTTGATAAATATTCCCTTCATATTTCTTTCCCATAGCAATCAATGTTTTGGATCCTTTTCGGATCTCACATTTCTCATCCTTAAACACAAGATCATATCCTTTTGTACACATCTTACCAATGCTCAAAATACTATGCCTTAAACCCTTAACATAGTAAACATCGTCACTATGATCAATGCTTTCCGTAAAAACTTATTGAACCTATCCCACACATTTTAGCACCAGTATCATCTCCAAACATAACCAAACCTCCATCATATTTCTCAAGTTTCACAAAATTACTCTTGTCACCAGTCATGTGATGTGAGCACCCACTATCAACTACCCAAAAATTATTTTCTTGTTTAGCATGTAGGGCAAAGATAATTGTACCTTCATTTTTCTCCTTCTCTTTCTATTTCTCCTCTTTCTCTTTCTCCAAAGGACTTTCTTTTGACTATCTTTCTGAGTTAGTAGAAGTAGATTTATCCTTAATCACCAAGAACAAGCATTCATTGTCATCTAGATCTTTATATTCTTAATCTTCAACTGAAATATTAGCATTCTCATTAACATAGTAAGCTGTGCTAGTATTCTTTCCTTTCTTCTTTTCCTCATATCTTTGTTTATTCCTTTTAACTCTTTCCAGACACTTTGCAACATAGTGACCAATTTCTCCAGAACTAAAACACTTAAAGCTAAATTTACCTTCATAATTACCTGAGCCTTTTCTCATTCTTCTTACAAAGCTACCATTAAATTCATCAAAGTTTTCTTCATCCAGGTCTTGAATTTTTTTAGCTTTAAAAGAAGTCTCTATTTTACCTCCACTTCTTAGATTTGGCTTCCTCCTTTCATAAGATGTTAAAAATCCTAGCAAGAGATCCTTAGTACAAGTATTGTAATCTATAGTCTGCTCAATAGCACTCACCTTTTCACTCTAAGCATCAAGAAGATTTTTGAGAATCCTCTTTACAATTCTGATTTCATCTATAGTAGTTCCCAAGGGGTCGCATTCCAGCCACAATCTCATCCAATCTTTGTTCATAGGCTTTAACATTCTCATTTTAAGACATGTGTAAAAGATCAAACTCTATTTCTATATTCTATAATTTTTCCTCTTTTACCCTCTCATCACCATCATATGATCCTTCTAAAGCATCCCAAACTCATAATGTACCAAACTATTCTTCAAGATGAATTTTTCCTTATTATTTGCTTCATGTGCTCTAATTTATTTAGGTGTACTCAGACCATTAGCATAAGGAGTGTAGGTTTTCTTATAATATTTCTCTACATCATATTTGTAATACTCCAAATATTATTCCATTGATACTTTCCAGATACCGTAATTAGTTTTGTCAAACCTCGGATAATCATAGATCATTTTGCTAGCCATCCCAAACCTTCCTCAAGTGGTTAAGCTCTTCACCAAGGAACCTAGCTCTGATACCAATTGTTGGATAGGACAATTGAGAGGGGGAGTCAATCAACTATAATATATTTTAACCTTAAATTCAATTACCGAAACTAACACATAATTTGATTAAGTGATTAACCATCAAATCTCAATACACAAACACAACACCAAATTTATGTGGAAAAACCATTGTGAGGATTAACTCACACTATAGAGAATATCAAAACCAATTATAAATAGGCTCACTGCCTGGAATAAGGACTCACTTTCCACAGGGCTACAAACCGGATGGCTCACTACCAGAGAGATACAAAGAAGAAAAATAATACTTGTTACAAAGAGACAAAAATCCCAATGCAACAAAGGATTCCACCACAATCACTCACCCACTTGCATGAATGATAGAGTTCACCTTCTGCTCATTGCATCCAAAATCTCAGCATTAAGCTTCACACTGCTTAACCACACACATGACTCACACACTTTTAAAATATCATGAAAGTCAAATCTTCTCTTTCACTTATATTCCTTATTTTCTTATGTACACTTTTCATTGCTAGCACATTTTGTATTTATACCATCTCCAACTTTGTAAAGATACAAAGTCAGTCATCCAGCTTCAAATTCAAATTAGGTCGACGCTAAAAATCCTTGGGTGGAATTAGAATGATGGTGACCCAAACACATGCTTCACCGAGACCCATAATAGAACCAACATGCTTCATCAACTTCGAAGATAGTACTTGACACATAGTCAACCAAACTAGTGTAAAACACATAGATCAATTAGGCTCGATGCTTCCAAATGTCGAAACCATCTTCAATAGAACTAGGGAAACAAAAATATAGAGCCATAAAAGAAATCTGGACCAACAACAATTCTCCCAAACCTTAGCCAGAACACAAAAACATAGTTCACAAGTACCAGACCAACATCCTCAACAACTGGAAACCTTTAACCTTCTTTTTATACAATTTTCTCAATATCCTCAACATATACAATAAAAAACGACTAGTAGATAACCAACTAACCTATTGACATCAATGACAAAACTTTGATTCCTCTTTCCATTCTTGCAACAAAAGTAACAAAACTAAACAAAAACTAGAAATTGATATTTTAACGTCCAAAAAATGAAGATCAGTGGCTAACAGGGACTCATTCGCCAATAAGGATGAATGGTTCCTAGTAAGATGTTTCTGAGATGTTTCTATGGATTTCAAAATGAATTTTGATGCCTTTTCAATTTCCATAAGGTATAGATAGGACTTGATCAGGGACTCATTAGATCCTGGTTAGGTACTTTTAAACTATTTTAAAATGATTTGCAAGCTTTCAATGATATATTTTAGTGCCAGGTTTGAGACAATGAGTTTTAGTTTCATATTTTCTAGAAATACAATGTAAAAATGCAATGAAAAGATGAAATGAAACCTCTAAATTATTTTTTTATTTTTTTAAATTTTCAAATGCAATTGTATGAGATCTAAATGAGATGCAAAATGACTAATTTTCTTTTGTATTTTTTTCAGATTTAGAGAGAAGCAAAACAATGCAAATCTAAATCCTAGATGAGATGCAATCTTTTAATGTAAAAAAAGTAATCCTAAATGAGATATTAATTCAATGCTAATGAATGCAAGATCTAACCTAATATACAATGAGAGACTTAAAAAATCAGAAAATTGCAATGGTCAATATGTTGGGTTCACCATAATGAAACACTGAAAAATGGGTTCACCAAAATGTTTAATGAACAAGATGATGAACAAATGTTTTTCTAAGGGATGTTTCATTCAATTATGTGTATGATAAGATGCAAATAGCAATAAAATAATGATACATAATTGTTATAGAAACTATTAGGGAATTTTTTAGAGCATAAAAAGTTGTGTACCTTGTCAAAAACTTGTTATTTTTAGGTTACCGAGGACTCATTCGCCTTTAGTGGTGAATGTGTCCCTGTTAGGGTTTCTAAAACTAATATTATGGTCATGTTCCTTGATATCTACACTCTCAAATTCCTAGTTATCTAATTATGAAACTTTGTAGGTAATTTTGTTGCTTCAAATATTTGATTTTGCACTTTGAATGATAATTTTTCAACTTTGACAATTTTGACAATTTTTCTTCAAACTTGCTCCACTTGATCTTCAACCTATAATTTTGTAATCACACCTTCAAGGAAATAATTTTTATTTATTTTAGTAAATGGGGGTTTTCCTCGGTCAAACCCCTTGTAGGTAATTAAACCAAATGATGAAATAAATGAAATTAAGCATGGAACATGAAATGTGCAATTGATATCACCTTGGATGATGTCTTGTGAAATAAATATGCAAACTAGCATGCAATGGTCATGAAGAATGTAGGTCTCAAATCTTGAATATTATGTGAACATTGCTTGCAAGTAGATCTTCAATGCTACATCCACTTTCTTATCTCAACAACATACATGAATGCATTAAACCCTTGTCATGATGATATGATCTTGAATTGCTCCAATAGAATCTTGAAATTTGCCTTGAAATTCCTTGAGAATGCTCTTGTAAATGCTTTAATTATTGTAAAATTGATTACTAGATGACTTCATAAACTTGGTAGATATTGTTCAGAGAACTAATTGGAAAGAGCATTAAAAACCCATTTAAGATCAATTGATAAAGGGGGGTCTTATTAAGGGAGGACACATTCTCTACCTAGGGTGAATGGGTCCTGGAACCATTTTTCAGGACCTAATTTTTCCCAATTAAATGTTTTAGGACCTGATTTTTCCCAATTAATTTTTTTATTATTTAAATTATGGGTGTCGAGACAGATCTTCAGGAGGTGTCAAAAATAAGGTTTGAATTTGAATTAAAGGGGTTAATTAACTCCAATTAACCATAATTATTTAAGACCACCCTAGATAAATGTGAAATTTCTTTACAACACTCAAATAAGGTACAAATTTAAATACATTTTATTAAGAAGGGGCCCATTAGGCTTAATTAAGTAAATAAATCCTAGAAAAGTGTGAAAACATGTTACAACACTTGACAACACCTTTGCAAAGGATCAATTAAAGCATGTTTTAATCAAATAAAGGACCTAGAATGATGTGAATGTGTAGAAAAAATTACGACACTACTCCAAGACACCATTAATTCAATTTTAATGTCAATTATCAATCCAAGTAAGGGAAAAAGACTACTTTTTCCATTACTACACACAGTATAGACTCTAAAGCAGTGTTATGATTTTTTGTTCCACATCCTTCCATTGAGAATAGTTCAATCTTGTGGTTCAGATGATATATTTTTCAAGATATGAAAGTTCCATATCCAATAAATCAAGTCATCACACCTATAGTGAAATTTACAAGTAACTATGTTCCAATTTGTGCTTCGAAAGAGTAATGTGTTGATAAAGGCTTACTAAAATGATCTAATATTACTCCATCATTGAAGTATCCACCGTGTGGTTTAGTGAATATATTAAATGGTTTCCAAAACATACTAATTATCAATATCAAGTGAAGAATTGGTTCACAAGTTTAGTTTTTGAATAACAGTGAGCTATAATTTGTCTGAAATGCTTTGTTCTTGCGATTTCAGTGAATTTCATTATTTGCGCCAGAATACGATGATCAGATTCTTCAAGAGAAGGTTGATTATATACTGTACATAAAGTACAATTATTACTTATTGGTCTACATGATAGTCTTGGTCTCTCCCCGAGAGTGCAAAGGTGAACAAACGGTATTTTTGGTAGTGGTATCATTAATTGGGCTGACAGACTTGTCTCCTTCATCAATTGTTTATCCTAATTAGTTAATTCTATTTTAGAGAATGTGTTATGATGTGTTTATCTATATCTGTAATATCATGTGTTAATATGCAATTGATTCTCTTGAAACTATTATACATAATTGGATCCGACTAGTGTGATATCAAATGTCTCTCCTAAAGGTCATCTTGGATTCGACCTAATAAAGGTTTTGAGTTGTTGAGAAGGATATATAGAAGATAAAATTTGTTTTTGAAATAGACAGTTGATAGAGATTTATGATAGAGGAGAATACAAAAAGATCAAGTGTCTAAAATTAGTGTGAAGGGTTAATTGTGTGAAAAAGTGACTGCAACATCAACATGTGTTAGATGCTTCTCCATAGTAGTTCATAATCGATTTTCTTATTCTAATTTTCATGTATCTTGCTCTGAGACAGTGAATCTCATCAGGTCCTTTGTATCTTTCTCTAAGGTTGTGTACCTCAGTCCACAAGGCCATAGGCACTGAGCCTTAAAGTATTGTAATTCTTGTTAGTAGTGAGCTACATTTATTGTGAGTTAATCCTCACCATGATTTTTCCCTCATTGGGTTATCCACATAAAAATATTGGTGTCTTTATGTGATGCATGTGTTCTCTTCTATTCTTTTTAGTTGATGTGGTGTGTTGTTAATATACAAATGGGAATGGTTAAGTTTTAATTTATTTTGATTCACCCCCCTCTTAGCACATCATTGTTTTAAAAAAACTCAATGTCGAAACTTCGTCTGTCACTAATAAAATTCAATTTGCTTGATTTGTTGACTTGTAGGAATTGAATGCTTGAATGAATAATTGGGTCTTCAATCCTTTCCAATATCACTTCAAATCTATAACCTACACATAGGAAAGAGGGGTTTTCTTAAGTCAAATACCATTTTGGTATTTCTACCTCCACAATGGCTATGATGATGTAAAAGAGAGACTACCCTCAGTTGGGAAAAGCCTTAATGATAAATAAGTGACAAATTGATAATTGTTGCAACTCACCACTCAGATTTGCATTCAATGATGGACTAAAGTAATTATACTCATCACCTTCAAAGATAAATTAATACTTGATTTGAAGTCTTGCAAGTGCTAGTACTCACAAAAAAAAACATAAAACATAAACAAAATAATGAAGTTATGATATATTCCTAAAATTATGCTTGACTAAAACAATGTTGCTATAATTCTACTAATTCTTCTCTTGACTACTTAATTTTTCAATTCAAAATTTTAGGATTGCATCTGAAAATTTCTAGGCTTACAAATGATGAAAATGCTTGTATTTATATTCAATTCTTTAATTTACCACAAATTAATTATCGATAGCTAACAAAGGACTTTGGATTTTTAAATATTAAAATGTTGACATTGTCATATTTTAAATTGAGATAAAATTGGCTGGACAAGGGTGCTAGGAAACCTAGCCCAAACCTATTATTTCAAGGCATTAAGTATTGGTAAATGAATATTAAATATTTATTTCCAATTCAACTTCTAATTTTTTAAATATTATTACAAAACAGGTAAATTCAATGCACAATTAGGTCCAAGCACATGAGGGGGAGATAAAACTAGTGTGAAATTATCAAGGGTGATAATTAACGATGCTACAAAAAATATTAAAAAAGGAGACATGATAGAAGAAGCAAAATAGGTAGAGATAATATGATGAGAAGTATTGAGCTAAATGTGAGAAGTAGACACAATGAGAGGATTAGTGGTAAGAATAATACAATACGTGATGGTATGAATGTGAGAAGTAGGAATATTGATAGTAGTGGTAGAAACAGTAAGAGAAGTGGGTGTAAGGAGGGGATTGATGGAAGTGGATATGAAACAAGGAGCACATGCTATAACTAAAATCATGAAGAAAAAGAGAAATGAGGATAATATAAGAAGAGGATTTAGAGAGAGGGAAATGAGACACATCATCTAAATGATTTAATGAGACTAACCTTTGTCCTAGATAACATTTAGTATTTGTATTCCACTAGGCTTATCAATTAATAAATTGTAAAGGGAATAATCAAAATTAAAAAAATAGCATCAATGCCCAATTTTTTTGATTTGATAATTTAATTATTTATGTTGTGAGACACATATCTTATCTATTTTTTAACATGTGAATATATCATTTTTTAGATGTATCTGTAGACACTTAAAAATGACCTAGGCCTACAAGCTTTGTTTTACCACTTTTGTCCTAGCATAATTATGACATGTAATTATGTCCTTGGTCCACATTCGACTATTAATTAAGTAATTCATTATTATTCAATTAATTCATGTCTATTGCGTTTCTTCATGATTATTAAATAAATAAATTATATTTATTTATTCAATATGTCATTAATTTTCTATTGCCTTCTTACAATTAAATAAATTTATTAATTTATTTAATTACCTTTATTCATTTATTCTTCTTGATTACTAAATAAATGAATTTTATTTTTTTATTTAATATGTCACTAATTCTCATAACTAAATGAATTTATTAATTTATTTAATTATTAGTCATAATCCTCTAAATTAAATAATTATGTTTAACATTTAATTACCTAATTTAACATTTCTCTCATTTTAAAATGAAATTATTTAAAATAATTTTATTTTATTACCTGTCTCTTCATTTTAGTAAATAATTTGAGAAAAGATTATTTATTGTCACATAAAATCATTATTTTAAATTAATTTAATTCAAAATGGTAATCTTCTTCCAAAAATCAAGTAATTGAAAAAATTCTTGATTTTCCAAAAATCCGCTTTTCAATTCAACTCTTATCTTCTTGATTTTTGAATATCTTTATCTTTTTGACTAATTATCACATTTATTATCAACCGTCGATTTTATTTTATCAAATGACATCTTGACTACTTATTTAACTATCTTTCCCTAACCCTAATTAGGGATTGTCACATGGAATCTCATCCACTAATTTTAGTCTTTGTCAGCTTTTAATCTCGTTCATCCATCCAAAATTGCATTTTCTATAAAATGTCAATTTTGCTCACAATTTAGGGACCACTTCATTATTAAAACCACTTCATTAATATAGACATTTTATGCTTAGATTTTACTTGGCATTTTAGCTTATTTAATTATTTTCTCATAGGCGTAGTCATTTGTCATAGTCTTTGGTCATTCAAATCCTTCAAAACTTGCATAGGACAATGTCATAGTCAATTTGCTCACACACACAAATCTGAGGGCCACCAATCATATGCTGCAAGCTAGGAGGTGCTATGGAAGTGAATCATGGAAGCTTCGACGGATATCTAGTATAATTGTTTATTATTTGCTTTCTTTGTATTCCATAACTTATTTGGGATTTTATTTAATCTAATTCGCTAACATACTTGAAAAATAACATAGTGACACATTGGTGACCCTGACACATTTTTTTTGGTAGTTTTCATATGGTTTTTGATTTATTTTTTCTATTTTTTTTGCAGGTACAGGTAAGGAAACCCATAATTGCTTGAAGAAACGATGCATCTGTTCTAGTGAACCACATATGCTACATCCTGCGATGCATCCGAAAACACGAACCACATCCATGACATTCTGTACTGCATCCAACAATCAACATTATGCACTGCATCTGATTATCAACATCACACTGCATCTGACTACCAACATCGAAACACATTTTCGTGTCAAACTCGCGACACATCTGCTTGGTAATACTATTTTCCATTTTTTTCATTAACTTTCATACTTTTGCGTTTGATTTCTCATTTTTGTCTTATTTTATTTTCACTAATGTTTTTATTGCAGCTATGTTTAGGGGGATAACTTATTTTTTGTAGGACAAAGCATAGAAGACCAAAGAGAAAAACAAAAAAAAAATCTTTTCTACAGGATGAAAGTCGAAGACACAAACAAAACTACTAACCATTTGCATACAAGATCTTATGAAGACAATTATTTTCTTAGTTTATTTTAAAAAAGATTTATGTCTTGTAGATAAAAAATTATCATTTGGGTTTAAAAATTAACCAGTATTTTTCGTGTCTATTCATGTTAGTTTAGAACCCCATGATTCAGTATATTTAAGTATCCTCTCCCCTTGCACATTCATACAATCCTAAGTGTAAGAGAAATGGTTTCTGACTCTAGAACTTGAGCCTATCTTGGTGGGAAAAAGTACTCACCCCAAGACGACTTAGACCAGTAACACGCTAAAGCCAAGTGACTTCCAACTGGTATATAAAACTAGATTTTTGGGGAAACCCCAGAAATCACGCTCACTGTTCTGATGAGAAGGGAAGAAATGGTCTCTCATTGTACTGGATGGTGCCCCACCAACGAAATGCCCTTATTAAAAGCCATGTTGTAGTTTTGCCAAAATCCTTTTTATTTGTTGGTGCAGCAAGTTCGGACCTATGAAATTGTCTGACATATTTATGGTTCATGTGTGGAGATGAGATGTATGCCATGGGAATTTCATGGTTACAATAGCTTGGTTGTCCCATATAAGTGAGTGTCATGGAGGGGAGCCAGTGGGGTCAAACTACTAGTCATCCACCTTGAATATGTGTAGTTGAGTTTATCCAAGTAAGAACTCAGTAAATATTGTCCAACACAACCTAGGGTGTAATTATTCTCTGATTTTAACAGATCCATCACTACAAATTGAAAACACATTGTATTCTTCGCTTATTTTTTGTTGTATTCGTCAAACAACCTGATGATCAAACTAAGTCAATTGTAACATATTCATCAAAGAACCACAACTGACAACTTGAGTTGCATCTATAATAAATTAAACCGTATTTGTTTGAAAACTGCATTCACCTATCTTCAAACACATTTTCTTTCTAAAAAGCCGCATCTGAAATACTAAAACGCATTTGCCTTATGTAAAGCTACATCTAAAATACTAAAGCAATTTGCATTCTATAAAGCTGCATCTAAAATACTAAAACACATTTTCCTTCTGTAAAGCTGCATCTGAAATCCTACAATGCATTTTCCTTCTGTAAATCCTCATTTGCACTACTGAACTGCATTTGACATCTAAAAAGACACATTTGCAAAACTGCATCGCATTTGATTTCCAAAGATGCAACGCATTTGTTGCCTGTAACGACATAATCACCTAATAGAAAACTAAACATTGTCTCAGACCAAAATTCAAGGCTAGACATCTTAGCCTATTGTCAAACATCTTTTTCAGAAAGTCTTTGTCAGAAACCAAAATTGAAATTGCTCGAAACATCCATCATTTATATTCATTAGGTTTCATTTTAACCATAGGTTTAAAATTTCCAGATTTTAGTTGCATTCCCTAGGCATCATAATCATCATTTTTAGCATAAATTTTTTCTTAGGTTTCATCATGAAAAACTTTGGATTAGGCCACATCTCCACACTTTGCAAAAACTATTGTTTTCAACACCAGGTTATCTTGGGACTTTGTCATTATTCCTCTTTTCGGTCATTGTCCTTTTTTGTGAGAACCTCCAACTCAACAGTCTAGTTAGGTAGTCTCACTTGTCATTTCGACCTTGTCATTTAGTCCCCTTAGCAAGCCCCATTTTGATATCCAAAATTGAGACATCATTCAAGCTTAGAGTGTTTAGGAAAACCTTTATCCAAATACTATCCAAACTTAGTCATCATTTTAAACTTAGACTTTGCATTGTCCACCTCTAGTCCTCATTTTGAACCTAGACTTTGCATTAATCATCTTAGTCCTTCGTCAACATTATCATCTTAGTCCTCATTTGACACTGTGGCTTTGAAAACCTTGTCATCTTGCATCAATTAGTTCCTTAGAAAACATTCTTGCATTAGCATCCTTTATTGAAAATCCAAAAACATAAGTCTTGCATTATCATCCTTTATCAAAAATCCAAAAAGCTAGTCTTGCATTGTCATTCTTCATCCAAGAATACAAAAACATAGGCTAGTGTCATCCTTGCATTTAGTCATCATTTTCATCACTCTCATTTGAGAAATTCCCTTTTATGGTGGAAACTAGACTCCAAAGAAAGAAAAGACAAATGGAAAACTTTGGACAAGATTCTCATTCCAATGTCACCAATCATACTTACGACCCAAATTGGAATTTTGACGACCCATTTAGCACCACAATTACTCAATTTCTTATGACCATACCATCGTCATCAAACAAATTTTTTGAATCATTCTTACGTAAGGATGAATATGGAAAACTACTTGAGGAAAACCTAGAGGAAGCAACACAAGATCTGGAGGCGGCCTATTTCATAGAAAAAATTATCTTATAAGACAGAGACAGATATTTAGCCATACTTTTAAGTCAAGGAGCTAAATTACCTCGTTGGTTTGACATGAATACTTTGAGGTCACCATCTCCTGACCCTAATGCCACCAATATGAATAACATGTCCAACAGTGGTCAACCTCCAAACAACACAAACAATACCTTTCTTGATGTTACCTCACAAAATGTCACAATGACCATGAGTTCTATCTCCAACATTCCAACAAATTCCAATTCAATCAATGCTACATCCATTGGAGGAAAAAAATCCATCCAATTGCTTGCAATATCCACAACATTTTCACAATCGTCAGGAGCCACCTTTGCGTCCTCTACAATGTGGGAAAGTTATGCCAATCCTCTATTTACCACTTTGGTAAATGCCTTGGGGGAAACATCAAGCCATACAAATCCTCCATTGATGACTACATATAGTACCATGAGTGCATCCTCATCATATCCTCTCATTGGTACCTCACTAAATATTTTGGGTTGAGGTAAATGACATGTCGTTATTCAAGGACCACAACCAAATGTTAACATGTGAACACAGTTTAATACCAACCCCTCCCAAGGAAAAAAAATGAATATCCCTTTGGGACAGTTCCAACAATCCCTACAAGGAAATCAAAACACACAACCTATGACATCTATCAGATACTGAATTATTCTTGGTCACCATATTCCCCAAATATCAACCCAAATGGTTGGGGGACACATTCCAACATATTCATCCCATATTTGTACCCATCAACACGTCCCCAATCCAAACTTTTAGTACCAACACACAAACCAAAACACATCATAGATGTCACAACAACATATCCCTCAGCAAGACACCAAAATCCACTCACAACAAATGGGGACCCAGGGTGTACCAATCAATCCTATGTATGGGGCCAAAAATGACCCTAAAATTGATGCCTTGCAAGCTAGGCTAATGGGTCTAGAGAAGACTATAAAAAACATGCAAATATCCGGCAAGAAATCAGAAGTGCCATATGATTTATCCGTATATCCCTTTGACATAAAATTACACATGCCACCATTTCCTTTGGGATATGTGTTGCCTAATTTTACCAAATAAAGAAGAAAGACAAAACCTATCAAACACGTCCGAGAATTTGTGACCAACTGTATGTACGTCGCCTATGAACAAACATACATGATGAGACTCTTTTCTAAAATTCTTGCAGGTCCCACCCTTGAATGTTTCTCCACTCAAAAGGATATCCAAACATGGGATGAACTTAAATGGAAATTCATAAAAACTTACGCGTACAACATTGACATGGACACCTCTATTACTAACTTATGAAATCTCACGCAAGAGGAAAGTGGTGAAACACTCATCCCATTCTTCCAAAAATGGAGAAGTCTAGCTAGTCATTGTCACATTGACATGTTTGTACAAACACTTCTAGGTCCACTAAAATATACAGTGCAGGTGCATTGTTGCACAAGTTTCATGGATCTAGTTGAAAAAGGAGTCTAGATTGAGAAAGACCTTATTGCAAAGGGAGAGCTAAAATACGGTCCTAAAAACATAAACACAAGTCCTCCCATTGACAAAAAATAAGTATTGGGTCAAGAACAAACACATCACCAATGATGGTGTGGTCAATGCCAATACCGTTAATGCAATAGGTCATTTGCTCACCATCAAAGGAGTTCAAAATCACAATACACCTATGACCACAACCACACCAACTACCAATTCTATTCAAAATAATCCTACTCAATTTAGTGAAAGGCAGCCGCATTAATCACGACAATTTCAAAAACATACATACACTCCCTTGGGTGAGCCTATCAAAATTGTCTTAAAGAAAATTATCCAAAATGGTGTCATAAATTTGGAAGAACCTAAAACATATGACCTTGGTTAGTTCAAGCCATCATGGTGGGATGATAATGCATTTTATGATTACCACCAAGTCAAAGGACACAAAAATCCTTCTTGTCGTCAGTTACGAAATCTTGTGCAAGACCTTATTGAAAACCGCACCATTGAGATAGGAGGTCAACCGTTTGCATCTAATTCAGATCATATGATAAAAAAGAATCCATTACAGGATCATGGTTTTGGTAATCCCTCTTTATCTGGCACGAAGAATAACAATAACCAAGCCAATCACGTCTGTCCTACCTAAAATTATTTCGGTGGCACCATCATTAACCATCTTTGTGTTGCTGATGAATATAAGTGTATCAATAATATTACCATTAAAAAGATCCCGAAATATAATGTCACCACACATAAGGGAAAGGTTACTATCCTAGGTCCCTCTACTCGTCAGCCTAAAATTACCATACTTGATCTATCTGACAAGTCGCCAAACCCTAAATCAAAGTTCAACCTTATTGAGAAATTGAATAAAACACCCGCTCAAATATCCACTCTTGAATTTCTCTACATCTCACCCGCACATAAGGCCATCTTGGATAAAGTCCCACAAGATTTTTCCGTCCCAAACAACATTGATGTCAATAATTTTGAAACCATGGTCGACTATTTGACTTCGCCTCACCACATTTCATTTTCAGACACTGACTATTCCTCACCTAAACCATCTCATAATAATGCCCTTCATATCGAGGTTTATATCCATAAACATAAGGTTAGACGAGTCTTAGTAGATGGAAAAGCAGGATTGAACATCTGTTCTTTAAAATTGGTTAAATCTCTTGGCTTCTTTGATGCATGTGTGGATGCTACCAAGAGAATTGTGATCAAGGCATACGATGATGTAGAATGTGCTTCTAAAGGTGTCAAAGGTGTCATTAGAATTCCACTTCGTGTGGGACCAGTTATTATTGATACAATATGCTAGGTCTTGGATCATGACATACATTACAATATCTTGTTTGCTCATGGATTCATGCCTTGAATGCCATTCCTTCCACATTCCATCAATGCCTGAGGTTCCCTTTTGATAGTATTGAAATTACTATCCTAGGGGATCCTGAACCATTCCAATACTGTACTAATCTGAGAGCCACTGTTGAGTGTTGTGCATATTTTGCACACACGCCCTACCGTAGGTAGGGACCCTCTTTTTTGGCTCCCGGCGGGCTTTTTTGCTCCTGCCTCATTTTGTGTGCCCCTCATTTTTCTGTCCTAGTTGGTCAACATGCCCTTCAAAGTCTCATTTTTGGCTGACCATATTTTGCCCCTAAAATAAAAATGGCTAAGTTTTGGGTTTTTCGAGGTTCGCCCCCCCCCACTTGCTCGATTCAATTTTTCCTTCATTCTTTGACTTTGGGGATAGATTTCCTATGGATTTTGGATGTTTTTGTGGTACCTAAGTGAACTGAAAAGGTTTTATTAAGTTTCAAGAAGTTTTAAAAATTCCAAAACTGTATTTCTGCAGCAGCATTCTTGCAACAACATTCCTACAGCGGCATTCTGGCGTCACGTTTCCAGAACGTACAAGCGCACCTCCAAATAAAAAAAAGACTTCGGCCCAAATGCTAAAATGGGGTCTTATCCTCCCTTGACTTTTCAAATTCAAAAATTACAGCTGGGAAGTACCATCCGGAGTTCCGTGCTCCGTCGGTCGTTTTAAAACAGCATTCCTACAGCGGCATTCCGGCCTCATGTTTCTAGAACGTACAAGCGCACCTCCAAATCAAAAACGGACTTCCACCCAGATGCTAAAATGGGGTCTTATCCTCCCTTGACTTTTCAAATTCTAAAATTACAGTCGGGAAGTACCATCCGTAGTTCCATGCTCCGTCGGCCGTTTCAAAACAACATTCCTACAGTGGCATTCAGGCCTCACGTTTCTGGAATGTACAAGCGCACCTCCAAATAAAAAACGGACTTCGACCCAGATGCTAAAATGGGGTCTTGTCCTCCCCTAAATTTTTAAATTCCAAAATTGCAGCCGGGAAGTACCATCCGGAGTTTCGTGCTCCGTCGGCCGTTTCAAAACAACATTCCTATAGCGGCATTTCGGCCTCATATTTCTGGAACATACAAGCGCACCTTGAAATCAAAAACGGACTTCAAACCATATGCTAAAATGGGGTCTTATCCTCCCTTGACTTTTCAAATTCCAAAATTGCAGCCGAGAAGTACCATTCGGAGTTCCGTGCTCCGTCGACCATTTCAAAACAACATTCCTACAGCGGCATTCCGGCCTCACGTTTCCGGAACGTACAAGGGAACCTCCAAATAAAAAATGGACTTTGACCTAGATGCTAAAATGGGGTCTTATCCTCCCTTGACTTTTCAAATTCCAAAATTGCAGCCAGGAAGTACCATCCGGAGTTTTGTGCTCCGTCGACCGTTTCAAAACAAGAATCCTATAGCAGCATTCCAACCTCACGTTTCCGGAACGTACAAGCGAACCTCCAAATCAAAAATGGACATCGACCCAGATGCTAAAATGGGGTCTTATCCTCCGCTAACTTTTCAAATTCCAAAATTGCTGTCGGGAAGTACCATCCGGAGTTCTGTGCTTCGTTAGCCATTTCAAAACAGCATTCCTATAATGACATTCCGGCCTCACGTTTCCGTAACGTACAAGCGCACCTCCAAATCAAAAATGTACTTTGACCTAGATGCTAAAATGGGGTATTATCCTCCCCTAACTTTTCAAATTCCAAAATTGTAGCCGGGAAATACCATCCGGAGTTCCGTGCTTCGTCGACCTTTTCAAAACAACTTTCCCACAGCGACATTCAGGCCTCACGTTTTTAGAACATACAAGCGCAACTCCAAATCAAAAACGGACTTCGACCCAGATGCTAAAATGGGGTCATATCCTCCCCTAGCTTTTCAAAGTCCAAAATTGCAGCCGGGAAGTAACATCCGGAGTTCCGTGCTCCGTCGGTCGTTTCAAAACAACATTTCTACAACAGCATTTCGGCCTCACATTTCTGGAACTTACAAGCGCACCTACAAATCAAAAACGGACTTTGACCCAGATGCTAAAATGGGGTCTTATCCTCCTTGGAACTTTCAAATTGCAAAATTGCAGCTGGGAAATACCATCAGGAGTTCTGTGCTTCATCGACCGTTTTCAAATCAACATTCCTAAAATAGTATTTTGGCCTCTCATTTCCGGTTTCAAGAAGCCTACCATGGGTCCATCAATAGAACCATTTGATCCAATGAGGAATACTGAAATTCCATTAGGAGAAGGTAGCTTTCAGTCAGTTTCAGCTACAGTAAAAGGGAAATTAGCTAAAAGGCAAAACTGTTACAGTGACTGGCCACTACAAGATAGAATAGGGAGAAGACAAAAGATGTATTTTAAATTGCTGAATATTGTGGGGTAGGTGAAGCCCTAATGTAATTGAATCTTGGCCACACAATGTAATTGAATCCTAGCCATTCATTTGGGCTTTGGAAAACTATAAATAGGGGTCTTCCCCTCATTTGTAAGTGTTGGAGAATTGTTGTAGAAACATTCCGCAGCAATAGAAAGCATCATTGCATGATCTATGGGTGTTACTTTTGAGTTTTCTCATTATGTGTGCATGGTTCTACCTTCCAATTTAGTTTTAGTTGTAGTTTTTTGAATGGAAGTGGTAATGGTGATTTTTGTTACAGTATTTGATGAATTTTCAGCCCATACTTTTGGCACTTGTTGATGGCAAGCTGCTGTGCAAAGTTAGCCTGGGCTTCTTTATTTGATTGCTACAACTTAGTTTATTTGCAT
Source organism: Sequoiadendron giganteum (assembly GCA_007115665.2). Taxonomy (NCBI): domain Eukaryota; kingdom Viridiplantae; phylum Streptophyta; class Pinopsida; order Cupressales; family Cupressaceae; genus Sequoiadendron; species Sequoiadendron giganteum. The sequence goes on from CM021102.1 coordinate 645,379,786, forward strand.
GTTCATGATGTGTGTATGCAAAATAAAAATCTAGAGTCCTTAGAAGATTGCACTGGTCTTGTGTAATTGTAGGATCCTCTTGGCCAAGCAAAACCCAGTTTAGGGAGTTTGTCTATTGTAGCAGCCTCCATGATCATTGTTCATTTGTAGTTTCCGATCCAGGAACTTTCTCTCTTCCCTGCCCTTTTTCTTTTTTTTTAATAAGTAACCTTAGGCAAGGTTCATTGCACATTGTAAAGCTAAATCTGATGTTGAAATGGAGTTCCAGACTGTTGTTTGAACCTACAACAAACACTTAGCAACTTTCCCATCTCAAGAACTCCATTTGCAGATCCAATTTCTCCACTTTGTAACTCATCTATAAGTCCACCTTGTGATTCCAAAAAATCACATAAATCAACTAAAATATTCCAAGCATTGTCATGACCTGACATCTGAGAGACCTTGGGATAGTGTTCTGCAATCTTATTGTGGAAAATTGTCTTTCAAGAGAGGTAATGCACCTACTTATTACCTATGTTGTGAAGTGCATAAAAACACCATCAACAGAACTGACACTAGAAGGAGGGCATGACATGTTGAGGCTACAAAGCTGAATGTTGGATGTCGATAAGAGCACTTTCAAAGAAAAAATATGAGATAAGGAGATCTCTTTTAATGTTGAAGATTAAAATTAGAAAATTTTGAAGGCAAAAAGAAGTTGAGTTGAAATGGAGCAGCATGTACAAATCAGCATTGCTCAGCTACATGCAGATTTGAACAGGAGATTGAATAGACCATTGCAGCAATTTGCATTGGTGGATAAGTGTAGGATGCATTGCACTTGTAGGCACAATGAATTAGAGTGTCTAACCTTCTTGAGCAGAATTGAAAGAGTCTTGCAAGGAGAGATTCTCTTTTGGGAAATATATCATCGTTTAGCCATTGCAGATCCAGAGGAGGAATTGACAATCATGGCAGCCAAGGGATTTGAAGAGCTGATCCAAGAATGTTTGAGCAGCTAGGATAGACTAAGTTTGGAGGAAGCACTAATGTCAAGTTGGTGCAAATTTCACAATGCACCACATTCAGAATGTACTTGTCTGTCATGTGCAAACATCATTACCCAAGTCAAAGGAAATTTGAACAAGTTGGAGTAGAAAACTGTCAAGGAGGATGATTCATTCCATGAAGAAAAGAGGTTGTCAACCTTTGGAAGACAACACATTGCAGATAGACCAAGAAGCTCCACAGAAATAGATGTTGGGACAACAAACGTTGATGCTAAAAATGAAAAGGAAGAAGCTGATTTCCTTGGGACAACATAAAGCTTTGGTGAAGGTTCACTAGGAATGGAGTTGAAAAGCCTCTCCTTCATCAGTAAGGGGCAATCCTCCACTCAGGAAGAGGAGCCATTTGCAGTTGAGTATGAATCAATGAATTTTGCAGTAGTATATGTTGGGGCAACCAATGAAGATACTGAAAATCAGCAAGAGGAAGAGATTGACAGCCTTGGGACAATAGAAAATGATGATGAAGGCATAACTAAAATTAAACTGGAAGACCTCTCCTTCATCCATGACAGTCATCGAGCATATGAAAATGTAGATTAGGTGGAGTGGGAACAACCACTCACTGCGGTTGTCTACCATCAAGCTTCTTTTGCAAGTGATGACCAGCTTGTCTCCAAGCTAGCAAAGGATTGGTCAGAGCTAAAATACCAAGTGGATTTGGAGGTATTGCTGCTACCAAATTGGTGCAGGCTCCATGATTCATCCCACTCTGAGTTCACGTGCGGATTATGCCAAGAAGTTGTCCAACAAGTTAGAGAACAAGCAAGGCAGCCAAGCACACCACTTCCTACAGTTGCTTCACGAACGAAATGTGAGGACCAAGAGCCCGAGCCAAGTAATGACTCAACTGGGGGTAGTCCTCAAGAGGATGTTGGGACAGAAATAGAAGAAGGACAAGAATACAGTCTCGAGCTTTCAAGCGATGTAGTAGATCAAGCAGGAATGATGTCCACCAATCATTAAGAGTTTCTTCCTCTCGAAGGGCATTTGTGCACCATGGACGATGGGCTTCATGGTGGGTCCTTGGAGGGAGATTGCATAATGGATTTTGGTCCCCTTGATGAGGTTCCATCAATTGATGACTTCTTTCCATTGGGAGTTGTAGTGTAGAGGTATGCTCATGTCGAGGAAGAGCACCTCCCAGAAGACAATAGCGATGAAGGCATACTTCTTGAACCTCCAAATGATGATGCACTAGAGTTTCCAGATTGGGAGAGGGGTTCTTTCTCTATTTACAGCGATAGTGAACAAGGGGAAACGAGTGAATTTCATGATGAGATGCATGAACAATAAAAAGAAGAAGACAAAGGTGGGGGTGCTGAGATAGCTGCCAACAGAGATGAAGCACCCGGTCGACTACAATATGCAACTTGGAGTCCTTCTGCCATGATCGTTGCTGATCCTCCCTCATATTCAGATGGCTACAATAGGAAAAATTTTTACTTGTCATCATCCCATCACACTGAGCATCATGAAGATAAGGTCGACACTTGGGAAAGAAGATGGGACAGTGTGCCACCTTTTGACGGCAACAATCAAGTGGATCCCAAGTTTGTGGATGATCAACGAGATGAAGTACTTCTTTTTGAAGAACTACCAAGGGGGATTGCTGATCCTACAGACAATGTGGAAGAAGTGTTTGCTGCCTTGTTCCCCCTGCCTTATGCAGGCTTGATTCCTAAAGTGCTACACCCTCCACCATACCCGCCTGAGGTTTTTGATGCAAAGACTGATGATGTAGTGCTTGCTCTTGATTGTCAAATGATGCCACCTCCATGTGATGAAATCTAGGTTTTATCCTTCCTTGCTCTTGTTAATTATCATAGCTACAGTTATCATTTTGATTATGGGAATGAGAAAAAATGAACATTTTTATGGATTAATCATGGGTTTAATGAGCCTCCTCAATTGTTGATTCTTCATGATGTTGGGGTAGAATTTGAATGCTGCCACAATGAATTTATTTCCTCTAAACATAAGGATAAATATGCATGGTTGAGAACTATAACGACTACACGTTTTCTTGTACACGTGCTGCAAAATCCAATGAGTATGAGCATTAGCTTGCCTTACTCAAACATAGTTCTTTGTAAATATCTTTGTACATAAATCATTTTGAGTAGTGTAGGTTTCCTATAAATTTTGCTTTCCTGCTTTCCTTAGGTTAGTTGGTTTGTTGTAGTTTGCTTGCTTAGGGGTGTTTTCTTTCGCTGTCTCATTTTGGTGTTTGTTTTTCATTTGCTTTTGTTTGCTCTCACTTTGCTTGGGGTCCCTCTATTTTTGGTTGGGTATATATGTGCACACAACAACCATTCTTATTTCTTGGGGTTGTTCTATGTATTTCTTTGTCAAACTCTAATCAAGTTTTCGGAGTGGATGGTGAGGATTTTCTGTTAGTATCAAGTGATCTAGATGTTTGATTCAAAGTGGATAAGTCGTTGGTTGGTTTGATTCTGAAGTATTCTTGAATCTTATATCTCTCACAAATTTTAAGAATCTGATGGTCACTGTAGGCCCTTTGTGAAGTCTAGTTCAGTGAAAAATCTAAAATTTTGCTCCAGCACCACTGTGATTCTCAACCCTGAGCGTGAGCTTCATTGCTTGCGGGTTGAAATAAAAGAACTGAAAAGAGAAAAAGAAACAAAAGAAAGAAAGAAAAATATTGAAAATCAAAAGGAGAGAAATTCAACTTTTCAGGGGTATACGAATAACTCTACTGGGGCTATGGACGTCTGACTAACAGTAGAGCAATATTCGGGATAATCATAGTGACAACCTCATCGGGGCTATGGATGCCTGACTGGCAGTAAGGCAATGTCCCAGATGCTTTTGGAGTTAGAATAAACTACGTAGCTTAACTTGATGGAGCTTGGGTTCTTGCAGCAACTGAAGGATGGGAATTGACACAATTGCACACACTTGGATTTTCAGCATACTGAAGGTTGGATTAACTAATGGTTTTGATCCTTTGGTTGAGTGTCTAGCCTTTTTTCCTTAGCATGAAGGTCGGAACCAGAGATTCTAGGTTTGTGATTCCAGTTTGTCATCGAAATGCTCTAGAGCATTTCCCCCAGCAAGTCGCCATTTGTTGTGCATATTTTGCACACACACCTCGTCGTAGGCAGGGACCCTCTTTTTTCGCTCCCGACGGGCTTCTTTGCTCCTGCCTCATTTTGTGTGCCCCTCATTTTGCTGTCCTAGTTGGTCAACATGCCCTTCAAAGTCTTATTTTTGGTTGACCATATTTTTCCCCTAAAATAAAAATGGTAAAGTCTTGGGTTTTTTGAGCTTTGCCCCCACTGCTCGATTCAATTTTTCCTTCATTCTTTGACTTTGGGGATAGATTTCCTATGGATTTTGGATGTTTTTGTGATGCCTAAGTGAACTAACAAGGTTTTATTAAGTTTCAAAAAGTTTTGAAAATTCCAAAACTGTATTTTTGCAATAGCATTCCTGCAACAACATTCCCACTGCGGATTCTGGCCTCACATTTCCCGAACGTACAAGCGCACCTCCAAATAAAAAATGGACTTCAACCTAGATGCTAAAATGGGGTCTTATCCTCCCCTAAATTTTCAAATTCCAAAATTGCAATAGGGAAGTACCATCCGTAGTTCCGTGCTCCGTCGACCATTTCAAAACACCATTCCTACAACGGCATTTTGGCCTCCCATTTTCGGAAAGTACAAGCGCACCTCCAAATAAAAAATGGACTTCGACCTAGATGCTAAAATTGGGACTTATCCTCCCCTAACTTTTCAAATTCCAAAATTACAGCCGGGAAGTACCATCCGGAGTTCCGTGCTCCGTCGGTCGTTTCAAAACACCATTCCTACAGCGGCATTCCGGCCTCATGTTTTCGGAATGTACAAGCGCACCTCCAAATCAAAAACGGGCTTCGACCCAAATGCTAAAATGGGGTCTTATCCTCACTCAACTTTTCAAATTCCAAAATTGCAGCCAAGAAGTACCATCCAGAGTTTTGTGCTCCGTCGGTCGTTTCAAAACAGCATTCCTACAGTGGCATTCTTGCCTCACGTTTCTGAAACATACAAGTGCACCTCCATATCAAAAAAAAACTTCGACCCAGATGCTAAAATGGGGTCTTATCCTCCCTTGAATTTTCAAATTCCAAAATTGCAGCCGGGAAGTACCATCCGGAGTTTCGTGCTCCGTCGGCCATTTCAAAACAACATTCTTACAGCGGCATTCCGGCCTCACGTTTCCGAAACGTACAAGCGCACCTCCAAATAAAAAATGGACTTCGACCCATATGCTAAAATGTGGTCTTATCCTCCGTTGACTTTTCAAATTCCAAAATTGCACCCGGGAAGTACCATCCAGAGTTTCGTGCTCTGTCGGTCGTTTCAAAACAACATTCTTGCAGCTACATTCCGGCCTCACATTTTTGGAACGTACAAGCGCACCTCGAAATCAAAAACGAACATCGACCCAAATGCTAAAATGGGTTCTTATCCTTTGTTGACTTTTCAAATTCCAAAATTGCAGCCGGGAAGTACCACCCAGAGTTCTGTGCTTCGTCAATCATTTCAAAACAACATTCCTACAGCCGCATTCCAGCTTCATGTTTTCGGAACGTACAAGCGCACTTCCAAATAAAAGACGAACTTTGACCCAGATGCTAAAATGGGGTCTTATCCTCCCCCGACTTTTCAAATTCCAAAATTGCAGCTTGGAAGTACCATCCGGAGTTCCGTGCTTCGTCAACCGTTTCAAAACAGCATGCCTACAATGGCATTCCGGCCTCACATTTTCGGAACATACAAGCGCACCTCTAAATAAAAAACGGACTTCAACCCAGATGCTAAAATGAGGTCTTATCCTCCCTTAACCTTTTAAACTCCAAAATTGCAGCCAGGAAGTAACATCCGGAGTTCTGTGCTCTGTCGGCCGTTTCAAAACAACATTTCTACAGCGACATTCCGGCCTCACGTTTTCGGAACATTCAAGCACACCTCCAAATCAAAAATGGACTTCAACCCAGATGATAAAATGGGGTCTTATCCTCCCTGAAACTTTCAAATTGCAAAATTGCAGCCGAGAAATACCATCCAGAGTTTCGTGCTTCGTCGGTCATTTTCAAATTAGCATTCCTAAAACAACATATCAGCCTCTCATTTCCGGTTTCAAGAAGCCTACCATGGGTCCATCGATAGAACCATTTGATCCAATGAGGAATACTAAAATTCCATTGGGAGAAGGTAGCTTTCAATCAATTTTAGCTACAGTAAAAGGGAAATTAGCTAAAAGGAAAAGCTGCTACAGTGACTGGCCACTATAAGACAAAATAGGGAGAAGACAAAAGATGTATTTTAAATTGCTGAATATTGTGGGGTAGGTGAAGCCCTAATGTAATTGAATCTCAGCCACACAATGTAACTCAATCCTAGCCATTCATTTGGGCTTTGGAAAACTATAAATAGGGGTCTTCCCCTCATTTGTAAGTGTTGGAGAGTTGTTGTAAAAACATTTTGCAGTAATAGAAAGCATCATTGCATGATCTATGGGTGTTACTTTTGAGTTTTCTCATTATGTGTGCATAGTTCTACCTTCCAATTTAGTTTTAGTTGTAGATTTTTTAATGGAAGTGGTAATGGTGATTTTTGTTACAGTATTTGATGAATTTTCAACCCATACTTTTGGAACTTGTTGATGGCAAGCTGTTGTGCAAAGTTAGCCTAGGCTTCTTTATTTGATTGCTGAAACTTAGTTTATTTGCATGTTCATGATGTGTGTATGCAAACTGAAAATCTGCAGTCCTTAGAAGATTGCACTAGTTTTGTGTAACTGTAGGATCCTATTGGCCAAATAAAACCCAGTTTAGGGAGTTTGTCTATTGTAGCAGTCTCCATGATCACTATTTATTCGTAGTTTCAGATCCAGGAACCTTCTCTCTTCCCTGCCCTTTTTCCTTTTTTTTAATAAGTAACCTTAGGCAAGGTTCATTCTACATTGTAAAGCTAAATCTAATGTTGAAATGGAGTTCTAGAGTGTTGTTTGAACCTACAGCAAACACTCGGCAACTTTCCCATCTCAAGAACTCCATTTACAGATCCAACTTCTCTTCTTTGTAACTCATCCGTAAGTCCACCTTGTGATTCCAAAAAATCACATAAATTAACTAAAATATTCCAAGCATCGTCATGAGCTGACATCCGAGAGACCTTGGGATAGTGTTTTCAATCTGGTTGTGGAAAATTGTCTTTCAAGAGAGGTAATGCACCTACATATTACCTATATTGTGAAGTGCATAAAAACACCATCAGCACTGAGCACTAGGTACCCATTAATTGGGAGGCCTCAACTTCTACCTTTTCCAAATAAATTGAACCATATGTACTCACCAAATCATCCATACCCATTCCATCGAATTCGGCCATACCGTCCTCCTCGGCCTCAATACCAAGTAATGATCTAAAGATGCAAGACCTTGGTTGTGGAGAATTCAAACTGAATACAAATTATTGTATCACCACAATAACTAATCTTCCTAAAGTTTATGGTAGATCGTGTTTTGCAATCAAGCCTAAAAAAAATTTCAATGTTCCCCCAAAAACAATATTCACCCTATGGGGAGATTTGGGTAGTGAAACCATTATCGACATAGTTAATTGGATCTACACAGACCCAAGGATTACCTCCACTAATAATGTATCTCTATGGAAAATACTATGACGTATGCAAGGCACTAGGTTTTGATGGCACAAGTGGCCTTGGAAAAGCCAACAGTGGAAGGCGAGAACCTATTATTATTTCTGCATGACCTAGGTACATGGGGCTAGGGTTTGACCAACTCAAAACTGACAATTGACGTACCTATGAAATTTCAAGTGAGAACATAATGACTACATAAAGTGTCAAGACACACGAAGAATCCCTTACCAAAATTGACTGTAATGAATGGGAATCGAGATTTGAGAAAACCCTTAGCAACCATGATATTGATGAACTATACCTGGCACCTAGCCAATGCCCCTTTGAAGAAATATACCGACAAGAATAAAACATTGATCCTATTGACTATCATTCTAAAGATAAGGAATGGGTAAGTATTCCTTGGGATGCATAAGAACATAAATTATCATTGGCAACATTTGAATCATCTTGCCCCATTCCTGAGCCCACCCAAGAACCTAACATGTCTGAACCTACTATGCATGCCTCTAAAATGCCAGCCACTAGTCATGATGCTGATAGTTTTATCCCCTATTATGACTATGAATTCGACTCATTTGAATCTAAATATGGTCCATCCATTGCATCTCACACAGAAGTTGAAATTGACAACTTTGCCTTCACACTTAAGGCTTCAATTTTTACAATTTTCGTATCTTCCCCATCTTTTACCAACACTGACGATGGGATTTCCCTTGCTTACGCACAATTGATTGAATGGAACCAATAAGAACCACCAGTGATGGATATCTTTCAGAATGATGAGGCAATAGTAGAATTCATGGGGTTTCAGAAAGGCATACCATGGAGTGATCACAAAGTCGGATTCTCTATTGACCTAGATTGTGCAACTTACTTTGGGGAGACTGTGCAATCCTCCACTCGCAAAAGTACAAAGAATAAAATAAAATAAAAAATGTCTTTAGGTGAAAACCGTAAGGCACCTTCTGACAACAAAATAGTAAAAAAAAAGGACGTATTCGATGGTGAAAACCTCTCTGAGGCACCTAAGGATGGAGGATTGGAATTTCTTCCTATCACATAGGAAAAATCAGCTATGCTTATGGAAGACACAATGGAAGTTAACATAGCTACGCCAGAGAATCCTAAAATGGTTCTCTTGGCTGCATCATTGTCAGAGGAAGAAAAACCTGAATTTCAAAAAGAATTCACAGACAAGAAAACTAACTTCACATGGTCATATGTTGACATGTCGGACCTTGATCTAGAATTGGTATTGCATCATCTTCCTCTAATCCCGAGAATCAAGCCAGTCAAGAAAAAATTACGGAAAATGCATCTACAGATTGCACTACTTGTCAAGGCTGAGTTAAAGAAGTTACTAGATGCTAGATTCATAAGATCAATCGACTATGCCAACTTGATATCCAACATTGTCCCCATCACAAAGTCAAATGGACAAATTCGTATATGTACGGATTTCTGAGATTTAAATAAGGCTTGTTCAAAAGATGATTTCCAATTGCCAAACATAGAAATGATTGTTGATCTCATAGCAGGGTACGAGATGTTGTCTCTCATGGATGGTTTCTCAGGCTATAACCAAATTTGCATTGCAACTAAAGATCAACACAAAACAACATTCACATGCCCATGGGGAACATACTATTGGAATGTCATGCCTGTTGGCTTAAAGAATGTAGGTGCCACATACCAAAGAGCTATGACAACAATATTTCATGACATGATGCATATACTAATGGAAGATTATGTAGATGAAATATTGGCCAAATATTTTATATGGAAAGATCATCTCAAAGTCCTGGAAAAAAATTTATACAGCTTGAGGATTACAAGGTTCGTTTGAACCCAAAAAAAATTGTCTTTCGGGTCACTTCGGGAAAATTGTTGGGCTACATAGTTTCACAAAGAGGCATAGAAGTTGATCCTGCTAAACTAAAAGAAATTATAGACATGACACCACCAAAAGGAATCAACTAGTTGAGAACACTTCAGGGCAAACTGCAATCCATCCAATGCTTCATCGCACAGTTGGGAGACAAGTGCTAACCATTTCAATATATGTTATGCAAAAGCCTTCCCTTTGCATGGATAGAAAAATGCCACACATCTTTTGAACAAATTAAATAATATCTATTGACACCACCATTCCTGATGCCGCCCATTGAAGGAAAACCATTGATCATGTATGTCTCTACAGCTACAAATGCACTGGGGGCATTATTAGCACAAAATGACTATAAGGAAAAAGAAAGAGCCATATACTATATGAGTCACACACTGATAGGATATGAATTGAAATATATAACCATTCAATGCACATGCCTAGAAGTTGTCTTTGCAACCCAGAAAGTCAGACATTACATGTTGAATCACCAAACACACCTGGTAGCTAATATTGATCCATTAAAGTATCTTCTAAGCTGGGCAACACTGATAGGCCAGTTAGCAAAGTGGGTCATGATTTTAAGTGAATATGACATACAATATGTTGATCGAAAGGCAATAAAAGGATAGGTAATAGTGGATCAACTTGCGTACACACCCATCCAAGGCACTCATCCACTAATAATTGATTTTACCAATGAGTCTATCTTTCATGCAGAGCCTACGTCACCATGGAAATTGTATTTTGATGGGTCTCATACTGGTCACGGCTCAGGGGTTGGTATCTTGTTCATCACACCACAAGGGGATTCCATTCCTAAGGCATTTTGGATTGCCTTCCCTTGTACTAATAACATTGCATAATACGAAGCATTGGTCACAAGACTCAAAATTGCAATTAAATGGAAAATTCAAACATTACTAGTATTCGGAGATTCTCAGTTAGTAATCAAGTGAATGATGATTATGACACGAAATATGAAAAGTTTCTCCCTTACAAGCGAATGGTGGATAGCTTTATAAAATATTTCAAAATGATTTCTTTTGAAAAAATCCCAAGGACACAAAATAAGGCAGTCGATGCAATGGCTACTATTGGATCTCTCTTAGACATCCCCAAAAATGTGTCACAATTTTAGTTCTTAGTGGAACAATTGTTGATGCTTGCATATGACATCCTAGAGTCAGACATGGTTTGCAAAATTGTTGGTCTTAGTTCACCTTGGTACTAGGACATCTATGATTATCTTAAGTCCCAAACCCTACCACCCAACCTTTCCAATAACCAACGAAAGTCCTTTGTCCAAAAAGCTACTCGACACGCCATCGCCAGTGACAACCTATACCACTGTGGCTTTGATAACACCCTTCTTCACTGCCTCGACACTGATGAAGCCCAAAAAAATTTATGTGAAGTACATGAGGGTATATTCGGATCTCATTTGTGTGGTCCACCTTTGGCTAGGAAATTTACCAGACATGGATATTATTGGCCGACACTACAAAAAGATGCTCTTCATTTTTTCAGAACATGTCAAAAATTCCAAGTGCATAGTGACCTAATCCATGCACCTGCAATAGATCTGAGACCAATGGGGACTCGACCTCGTGGACAAGATCCCTCCATCCTCCTCTAACAACCATAAATTCATAATCACCACCACTGAGTACTTTACTAAGTGGATTGAAGTCATCTCCTCACTTACATCACCAGAAAGAAAATATCAAAGTCCATCATCACAGATAACGAGAGTCCATTCAAAAATCAGGAAATTCGTGAACTTTGTGAGAAATTCCACATCCAACATCACTTCTCCACCCCATATTATCCACAAGGTAACGGTTAAGCTGAGGCATCAAATAAAACAATTCTTCGCATTCTTAAGAAGACCGTCAATGACGCTGGTCGAGATTGGCATTTACAGCTCAATCCTGCCTTATGGGCCTACCGTACCAGCATTCGTACACCCACTGGAGCCACTCCATTTTCTCGTGTCTATGGATCTGAGGCCATATTGTCCATCAAGGTTGAAATTCCTTCTCTCCGTGTCTCCTTGAAGGGAATGATCCATGATGAAGAGTACAAACAGTCCCACCTACATGATTTAGAAATGTTACAAAAAAGACAATAAAATTCCTTGAATCACTTATAGGCATATCAAAATTGTCTCTGTCGGAGCTATAACAAAAGAGTGATGGTAAGAAAAATTGAAATTGGTGACTTGGTCCTCATGCAAAACCCAAGAAATTAGGCTGACCATGAAAAACTTGGAAAGTTTGAAGCTAATTGGATCGGTCCTTATATTAATATTGTATAATTCAGTTCTGGAGCTTATTAGTTGGCCACCCCTGATGGAGAATAGTTGACAGAACCCATCAACAACCTAAATCTGGAAAAATTTTACACATAGCATCAGAGGGCTTGGCTAAAACCCTAAAAATATAAAAAAAAAGGAAAAATAAAAAAAATCATCCCTTGGTGAAACATTGGCAAATAGGCATCTTGGTGACACCAAAAAAATCAAAAAAATGACAAAAATAGTAAAAAGAAACAAATTCGTCCAATAGTGAAAACCTGGCAAACAAATACTTTGGATAAGTACCATGGTGAAAACCTAGCAAATAGGCACTGAGTGTAGTCAATCATTGCTTCGCCATCTACTGTTACTCCTAATCAACCCTTATCCACTTTCCATAATCACAACGACCTTACACATTCATGACATTCATCCTAAGTCTTGTTGATTATGATCATGGTTAGCATTGGTTGACATCACCCCTTGCATATCCTTGCCTTTTGTCTCACATCTGCCTATGTCCATATTACTTGACCTATCTGGGGGAAATACCTTTTATCGTGTAACTACAGTGGGTGTCACACATGATCGTGCATTTGTAAAAGTCCTGAAAAAAGTCCTAAAAACATGAAAAAGTCTTGAAAAAAGTCATAAAAATCTTAAAAAGTCTTGAAAAAAGACCTAAAAATTGAAAATGTCCTAAGAAAATACAAAAACATCCAAATCAATGTCAAAATCCCAAAAACAGAGTCAAATTCAATGTTTGTCTTGTCAATCCAATCATTCTCGTTAATCAATATTTTGTCCATGTCTGAACTATGTTGTCTCTGTGCATTTGCTATGTAGGCAAGATTCATCTTTGAATCCCTGAGACATTAGGTCAGTCTTTCTAGGTTTGTCAAAATAAAATCATGATTCAAACTTTTTCCCTTTGGACAACTTCATTGGTTGTGTCAAACTACGAGGTCTCTGAGTGCACGACGTAGGAAAGGTCATCAATCGATGAGCCCCCGAGGCTGCACTAGGTCAGTCCATTAGGGTTCATGGCACAACGTTTTCACACATGTCAAAATTTCTTCAGATCAAGCACATCTTCCATCAACCCCGAGCAAGAAATCTATCAATAGTCTGTTTCATCAACAATTTCGGTCAATTCAACAATGACATGTAATCAAATTCTCTCAAGTAAATTTACCCTGGAAAAAATTTAGGTTCTTCTTTAAGATGTGTCCTTCTGAAGAGCAACTCTTGTCATTTATTTATGCTTTTGGATGTGTCCTTCCTAAGCATTGTCTTCATCATTTGGCATTTTGATAGATTCTCCTCACTCCGAGAATTGATCTCTTAGATATCAACGTCATTCAGGATGTGTCCTTCCTGAATTTGGTATCACTCGACATTTCGCAACCTTGATATTAAAAAACTTGACATTCAGATACACTTGGCAAACACTTGGCACTTGTCTTCTAGGTTGACACTCATGTTACTCGTTTGTTAGTGAGATCCAAACAATAGGATTTAGAGAAACAACGAAGTCTTGACATTTGTCTTGTCTTTTGACACTCATGTTACTAGTTTTTTAGCACGATCCCGACAAAAGGATTTAGAGAAATAAAGACGTCTCATGATGTTTGTCTTGTCTTTTGACACTCATGTTACTAGTTTTTCAATGAGATCCCGACAACAGGATTTAGAGAAACAACGATGTCTCATGACGTTTGTCTTGTCTTTTGACACTCATAATAATAGTTTTTCAGCGAGATCTCGACAACAGGATTTAGGGAAACACCGACGTCTCATGATGTTTGTCTTGTCTTTTGACACTCATGTTACTAGTTTCTCAGCGGTGTCTTAACTATGGGATTTAGAAAATCAACAACGTATCATGATAATGGCTTTATTTTGTTCTTTTTGGCAATCATGTTACTAGTTTCTCCAAGATGTTCTGGAAACAAGATTTAGAGAGGCAACAACATTTCATGGCTTGTCCTTCTTGTCTTTTTCTGCTTCTAGTTGGTTATGAAAAAAAGACTAGGGAAATTGTGCTCTTAGTATGAATCATGATCATCCTTGTCTGTAACTGCTTGTCTTATGTGATGGCACAACCTTGCACACCTTGATTTATGTCATATCATGGTGTTTGTTGGCCATCACAATAATCTACCCAATGATGATTAAGAGCAATAAATATTAAAGTTCTATGGTAATATGTTGAAGGATTTGGTCTAGGAATTAACATGCATCTCCTTTTCTCTTGTCATCTTCTCTCGCTCATCTCATATAGGCATTGCATCCATATCTTTTACACTAACATTTCTTTGTCTATTCATATTCTAGTCTTCTAATAAATTTCAAGAGCACACCCATGTTCTTGGAACCCGTCTATCCTCTCAAGGGGGCATACCGCTACCCCCCTCGTCATTCTTTCTCATCTTATTTTGCACTGGGGCATATTTTTGACTTATTTTCTTTTCCACAATGCGATAGGCTGCATTGTGAAAAAGAGGGGCAAAATGTAGACACTTAAAAATGACCTAGGCCTACAAGATTTGTTTTACCACTTTCGTCCTACCATAATTATGACATGTAATTATGTCCTTGGTCTACATTTGACTATTAATTAAGTAATTCATTATTATTCAATTAATTCATGTCTATTGTGCTTCTTCATGATTATTAAATAAATAAATTATATTTATTTATTCAATATTTCATTAATTGTCTATTGTCTTCTCACAATTAAATAAATTTGTTAATTTATTTAAATACCTTTATTCATTATTTCTTCTTGATTATTAAATAAATGAATTTTTTTATTTATTTAATATGTCGCTAATTCTCATATTTAAATGAATTTATTAATTTATTTAATTATCGTTCATAATTCTCTAAATTAAATAATTATGTTTAATTATTTAATTACCTAATTTAACATTTCTCTCATTTTAAAATGAAATTATTTAAAATGATTTCATTTTATTAACTGTCTCTTCATTTTAGTAAATAATCTAAGAAAAGATTATTTATTGTCACATAAAATCATTAATTTGAATTAATTTAATTCAAAATGCTAACCTTCTTCCAAAAATCAAGCAATTGAGCAAATTCTTGATTGTTCAAAAAATCTACTTTTTAGTTCAACTCTTATCTTCTTGATATTTGAAAATCTTTCTCTTTGACTAATTATCACATTTAGTCTCAACCATCGATTTGATTTTATCAAATGACATCTTGACCACTTATTTAACAATCTTTCCCTAACCCTAATTAGGGACTATCACATGGAATCGCGTCCACTGATTTTAGGTTTTGTCATCTTTTAATCTCGTCAGTCCATCCAAAATTGCATTTTCTATAAAATGTTAATTTTTCTCACAATTTAGGGACCACTTCATTATTAAAACCACTTCATTAATATAGACATATTATTCTTAGATTTTACTTGTCATTTTAGCTTATTTAGTTATTTTCTCATAGGCATAGTCATTTGTCATAGTCTTTGGTCATTCAAATCCTTCAAAACTTTCATTGGAAAATGTCATAGTCAATTTTCTCACACACACAAATCTGAGGATAACATTCATATGCTAGTCTCTGGAAGGTTCTATGGAAGTGAATCATTGAAGCTTCAACGGATATCTGGTATAATCATTTATTATTTTATTTCTTTGTATTCCATAACTTCTTTGGGTTTTTATTTAATCTAATCTGCTAACATACTTGAAAAATAACCCATTGACACAATATCTTCTCAATTGAATTACATAATAGTATTCAAATCCTCAAATAAACCTTCCTCAATTTGATTCAAATTTATTGAAGGGTCCAATATATGAATTCAACTTTGTGGAAAGTGTGTAAGATGATGAGATCTTGATATATGAACAAAAGATAAGTCACTAAAGAGAAGATAAAATAAGGAAAATTTTAAATGTGATATAAAAATTAAAAAATATCATATCTAATAAATATGAAAAAATAAAAGCCTAAGGCCAAACTCTAGGGATGCAAGATATACTGGGTTCATCAATATGTGTTGGGAATTAAGGTGTCTCAACTTTTGTAATTTCCTAGCATTAAAATATTAATTTAATTATGACTATGTTATAATTTATTTCTTATATTTATTTGTCATCTAATATGACTTGACACGGTCAATTATCAACATGTTGGAAGGTGACATGCAAGATGATAAGGATGTGGTCCCCACAAGGCAATGAAGGAATCACACTTTGGTAAGATATTCCTTGACATATTTTGTTATCTTTTAAGGGAATTATATTACATTTTTATGATAGATTCCTATGATGATCTTATGATACTATTATGAATTTATAATATGTAAGAGATAAGTTCTATCATAGGTTGGATAAGTGTTGATTATAATATTTACATGGGAAAGTGGGTGCCCAAGTTTTACCTATATTAGGTTGTAAGAGAGAGTACGAAGCATCTTCTATTATTAGTCGATTATGACATATTCTCTTATAGTTGTAAGAGATGGCATATATGATGGATTTTATGATATTATAAGGCATTTGTCATTACCTATTTGGAGAAAAATTGGGGCACCCAATTATGGAGGCATGTAAGGGGTCCAAACCATTGGAAACGTGACACCAAAGTCAACTATGTGTCAAAAAAGTGTGCCACATGGATTTGGGTGACCATCCCTTATTCTTTTCATATGAAGCTTCCTCTATACATATACATAAATATATAGACATATTCATATACATATACATATGTATATACATATACATAAACATAAACATATGTATATGTATATGAATATGTCTATACATATGCATATATATAAGTAAGATGCAAATACCTTAAGCATATAGAAGTTGGATACACTTCATCATGTTTGGCTCACAGCGTGTAATTGTTTTGTTTCAAAATAATTACAATTATGTGTGCATTTAATATCTAATATGCATATACATATGTCTATGTATATGTGTATGTATATGTGTATGTATATGTCTATGTCTATGTTGATGAAGCAAAACCTAAGAAAAATAGAACACCCCCATATATTTCCAAGACACAAAAATAAGGTACAACAATTGAATGACTGATATGATGGAAAATAACGTATGCAAAAGATAACACCCCCAAAATAACCAATGGCACCTAAGGAAAGATAGAAAAAATTGCATTACAGATTTATTGAAGTAGCACATATTTGTTTTATATATATGGGTTTGTTTTTAATGTTATTGATCTACATGGCCTGCCATGTGGACTGTGTGATTTTGGGTGTGTACGTATCAGCTCCTCTCCCCTAATACATAAGCAGGTTCCCTAACGTGCAATAAGACATGAACTCTTTGGCGCCCACACCTATACATCGGTCCCCCACAACGTAAAAAAAAAAATTATCCATAGATAGGCTTGATCACATCAAACATAAATTAGATATAAAATTGATGGAGCACAACCCAAAATTAATAACACAAACATATTTATCTATGGCACAGAAACAACATCAATTTATTAAGTGACTGAAAAGATGAAGCAAAACCTAAAAAAATATTAACCCACATTTTTTTTTGTTAATGAAATAGAGAACACAACCTAACTCAATGATAATGACCTATGATAATATGATAAGAAGAGTCAATGATAATGCAAAACCTATGAGAATACAAAAATCAGAATCAATGATAATGCAAAACCTATGAGAAAACAATAAGGAGAGTGAATGATAATGCATAACCTGTGAGATTATGATAAGTAGAGTGAATGCTAATGCAAAACATATTGAAAGAGATATGATGTAATATAAGCTAGACAATTATTTGAGTTTTGCTTCCCCTTTGACATCAAATAGTTTTTTTATTTTTTATAGTTAGGATATTTTTTTCACTATGTACCTGAGCTAGAGGACTACTTGGTTGATTGTGATAATGAATTTTAGGTGAGAATAAGAGATTGGATGAGACTATCATTGAGACATGTTATAATGTTTAATCTAAATTGGGATACCCACGGCATGAATAAGGATGAGTCTGATTCAATGGATAAAATATACTTCAATCATGTATAAATGATGTTCATTCTTGCTATCAGTTTGAATAATAAGAATGTTAAACAAACATAGATGGGAGAACAATAGTTGCACTAAAGAGGAAAAATGGAATGGATACTAAAAGGACAAAGTAGAAATAATATTCTAAGGAAAAAACTATAGATAGGATCCTCTTCATAGCTTTTATTTCTATCACATATGAGAATTGAGACCTATATGCTATGGGATCGTGTCCTTATTTAATGAATCTCTAGTGGACCTTATGGTTTATTGGGGATTTTTGGTCCTATGTATGTCTAGTTGGTGTAGAAATCTTCTCTTTTTTCCCCCAATTTACTGCCTATGGAGAATAGGTACTAGGCTTTAGTAAGATAGTTTTCTAGATGCATTGAGACACCAATCTTTTTTTTTTTCAAGTGTTTCTCTCCTCTATTTTTTTTTTTGGGAGGTGGGGGATCAATTTTAAACTCCCATTTAACATTCTTTCACAAAAAATATCTATGTTTTTCTTTTATCTCCTATCTTTATGTGAACTCAAACATTAATATTTTTTTAGCTTGTATTGATTACATTTAATTTGTCATCACTTACTCTTGCTTCTTTCAATTATAATAGGTCTACTTATCTTAGCTATGTTGAGTGCATTTTGGCTATGATTTCGGTATCATAGGATGTTAATATTATAAGATTTTTATTGTTTCTCTCCTCTATTTTATTTTGTTTGGGAGGTAGCTGATCAATGATAAAAAAATTAATGATCTACATTAATTAAGAAATGCCTATTGTAAAACCATAAATCAAAATACAGTCATTTGACTATAAATGATAATAGTAGCTGAAAATAAAAATCCATTACAAATGAGCTGAAAGTTCAAATTACCAATTACAGTCCAGAGTTTGTATGCACCTTTATTTTCTGTTTTTAGATGATTTTTTTCCTAGTGAATATTCTTATTGAGAATTTAGATCTACTCATTTTGTCCTTCCATGTGATGACACTAATGACTAATGATTTGTTGATCATAAATTCTTATCAAATTCTTTAAAAACTTGTATAGAAATATGTTCTACGAATAAGTGAAACTAAATTAAAAATCAAATCTAAATGAGCACAACATTGCAATGTTGATATAACAACAGTTTTGTAATGCTTATACCCATTATATGAGCATAAGAAAGTATCAATAGAGATTGTGAAGGTCTTGCAGAGTAGGTTCATCAATGAAGACCAAAACATGTATGATGAAGAAATTGACAAGCATGCATGAGCTCAAACATCCAATTTAAATGAGGAACTTGGGAAAGTTGAAACTATACTTTCTGATAAAACTAGTACATTGACTTGTAATTCAATGGAGTTCTTGATGTTTTCCATTGTAGGTATTGCATATGGTGGAGGTTTGATAGATGTGGAAATAGAAATGGTATACACATACACATACACATACACATACACATAAACATACACATACACACACACATACACACACACACATACACATAAACATACACATACACATACACATACACACACACACACACACATACACATACACATACACATACACATACACATACACACACACATACACACACAAATACACACACATATTCACATACACATAGACAAGGAGAAGACAATGACAACTCACTCTTCAAGAAGTGTAACTCCCAATGAATGAAGCAACACCTCATTTTTCAAAAAGAGAATTGTAACTCCTAAGGAAAATATCACTCCAAAAAGGACAAGGATAACTAAACCCAAGTAAATAAATTACATAAGTAAGATTAACTTATGGGATGATAAATGCATAACTACACAAACTAAAAACATTTTGAAAAACTTGGAAAATTACACAGAAAATATTGATATATGATTAGTCACTTTTTTTTTTGAGAGAAATGCTAATATAGTTTCCATAATGTTTCAAGAACTATATGCTTCCAAGTATTCCAACTTCAAGAAATATTCCATGAAATGAAAGGATTTGTCTCCAAGGAGAGTTTGAGCATGAGATTGGTTGATATCAGCAATTTGTTTGGGAAGAGAGAAACTAATAAGGAAAGAAAATTAAGGATATAAATAATAGGGCATAGAAAACTCGTAAATGCATAATTAACAAACCAAATTTTTTGAAAAACTTGGAAAATTATATAGAAAACACCAATTTATGATTAATCACAATTTTTTCCTAAGCAATGCTACTATAGTTTCCATAATTTTTCAAGAGCTATATGCTCCCAAGAATTCTGACTTCAAGAAATATTCAATGATAATGTAGAATATATGAGAATACGTTAAGCAGAGTGAATGATAATACAAAACCTATGAGAAAGTGATAAGAAAAGTGAATGATAATGCAAAACCTATGAGATTATGCTAAGCAGAGTCAATGATAATGCAGAACGTATGAGAATACGATAAGCAGAGTGAATGATAATGCAAAACCTATGAGAAAATGATAAGCAAAGTGAATGATAATGCAAAAACTGTGATATTACGCTAAGCAAAGTCAATGATAATACAAAACGTTTGAGAATACGATAAGCAGAGTGAATGATAATGCAAAACCTATTAGAAAATGATAAGCAGAGTGAATGATAATGCAAAACCTGTGAGCTTATACTAAGCAGAGTCAATGATAATGCAGAACCTATGAGAATACGATATGCAAAGTCAATGCCAATGAAATCCTATGAGAATAGGATAACCCTAAACTATGACTGTAAAATTTGCAAAATAAACCCTACCGAAACATAAATGCTAAACTATGCATTCTATATTCTCAAAATAAACCCTATTGAAAGAGAAATGCCAAAATATGAGCGTAATATTTGCAATATAAACCCTACAGAGCAAAACCCATATAAACAATGAACATTATTACATGTCGAAAGAAGAAAACAACCAACTGCATTAATATATTTAATATAAACAGAGTGATGCTCAAACAAAAGATTAATTTCCAAAGATTTAGTGTGTTTATGAACACAAATAGTACAGTTTTCATAAACACTAAACTTCAACAAAATAAACAAAATCTACAACACCAACAAACTAGTAAAACAAAGAGAAATTGCAAAGCAAACACAAACAAAAGAATAATGGTGAGCTTTAGTGAGCAAGCTCACCTGGTTTGAACACGCGATGAACCCCTTCGTTATTTGTGGTGACCTTCATGGTGAGGAACCCATTCATGGCGGAAAGGAATCTGTTCATGGCAGCGAGGAACCCATTAATTGCTTGCATGGTGGAAGTGGAGCTGCTGGTGAAATTCGGTAACTGGTGTCTACCCATCTCTGTATCGGCTTCTACCCAAACATGATATGGTCCCCGAGCATCGCAGGTTATGGTGAGATGACGAAGGTTGGAGACAATGAAATGAGCAGGTACCAGCGAGAAAATGAAGGAAAAATGTTTACTTGCTAAAATGAAAGGCTAAAAACATGGCAAGAAGAATAAGGCACTGGGAGAATTCAATGTAGTTCGGCTCAAAATAAACACAGGGTGGCGTGGAGCTTAGGAGAGGTGACAAAATTTAATTCTAATAGTCAATAGGAATAGGAAGTGGTGGCGAGTGATAAATGCTTAGTAGTGGATTGTTAGGGTGGCGGACTAGGAGGATTTGACATGGAAAGGCTATCACCTTCAGACGTCGAGCCACATAGGTAGTGGCACCAAGGTGTGTCTATATCGGTCGATAGGTCTTTTTTCCATTTTTTCCAGGCATGGACAAAGTTGGACCTTCCACATGGCAATTTTGTTTTTTAAAATAAAATAATAATTTATTATTTAATTTACTTTTTTGTCTAATGGGTTTTTCTTTTTAAATGCTATTGGTCCACGTGGCCTGCCAATTGGACCATGCGATTTTGGGTGCCTACGTATCAGCTACTCTCCCCTAGTTAGGTTCATATGCAAGATAAAACAAGGATTCCCCATGAAATCCATTTACAATAACTAAAATAGGAAAATGAAGAACAAAAAATGTAAAAATAGATGAAATCATAATTAAGCATGCAAACTCTTGATCCCATGGGGGAGTTGGTACCAATTGGTGTGTCAAAATTAGCCCTTTCCTAACTCCTTTGTAAGCTTGATAATTATTTGATGATTATTGAAGCTTCTTGATGGAATTTTGATATAACCTAGCTATGAGATCATAAAAATGAAGAATGCTTGATATGAAATGGACAAAATTAGCTCTCAATGTGAAGAGATTAACTTTACTCTAGATTGTGGATAATGAATGAGAGGGAGAGTCTCTCATTTATAGATTTCCAAAATGGAAGAGAGGGTGGACTTGAGCAATGTGGGATCATTCAACATCCAATGGCCAACTGCCACTTTTCAAGATGTGAATGGTTGAAGGTTGTGCACATTTTGGCTGAAGTGCCAAAAAATACAATTAGTTTGAATTTGAAATTGAATAAATGACATGTGAGAGGGAAGGAGGAATGAAATAAATGCCACTTGGCTCAATGCACAAGAACATGTATGAGGAGTGAATGCCTTGTTGGATGTACAAATCCACTTGGATTTTGAATTCAAATATAAAAGATTATTCCTCCTTTATTTATGTTGAGAGAAAATAGGCAATTAAATAAATCAAAGTAATTGATTTATTGTGCAAGTTGCATTCTCTAGAGGATTTTAGTGATTGATATTAAGTTAATAAAGATTTGATCAATTTAATGAGAGATTAGATGTAATGTTAGGTTAAATCAAATATGGTTTAATTTATTCAATTTAATTAGGAGAATTTTAGAGATTTAATCAAATAAGATGAATTATTTAATTAAAGAGGGATTTAGGGATTAATTAATTCAATTTGATTAATCTAATCAACAAAGGAGAAAGACCTAATTAAATAAATAATGATTTATCTAATTAAGAGATGAAAAATGATGATAAGCTGAGAGTGTGATTTAGGAAGAAATGACATTAGTAATCGGGATCAAGTGTGTTGGATCGAATTGTATATTTTCTATGTCTACATTTTGCCCCTCTTTAAAGAAATGTAGAAATGTACTTGCTACATTGATTCAAAGAATAAATTGTTGTGATCAAAGTTCCTTTTTTTTTTTTTTCCAGATGCCCCATTGTTGCCCCAGCAAAAGGATTGTTGTGGTATAGTGCCCCCTCGAGAGATCAGGAGTAAATGCTAATTTTCTAATCGATATCACGATAAAATGTAAGAGGAGTGGTTCTATTGATTAGAGGACAAAAGACAATTTTTTGATGTTGACAATTCTAATGATGTATAGACAGTCATCAACCATGGATTGCCTCGTGTATATTTTGAGATCTCACACCTACTCTAGATAGAAATGTTAGTCAAGATAGAAGAATAAGAAAAATAAGATGGATGGAAGGAGGATCCAACAAGCCTACATTATGATGATGATGATGATGATGATGATTTGCTTACCAGGAGTTGGGATTTTGAAAGGTCCAATTACTTTATGTTTGATAACACACGTAGGTATGATGCATCATGGTATAAAGAACTGGGATGGCATTGTACCTAGTGTGATGGACTCTAATTGGACAATAAAAAAGGAGTGCTCTTGTTCACACTTGAAATACATAAACCTTGCTAGGACGAACCTAAAAAAGCAAGTATTCACCAAGTTATTTTACAAGAGTATCCAACAAACATAGGAGAAAAAAACATAATGATCATTGCCCCATTCCTTTCTCTCTAAACCTTGTTTTTTTAGGCATCATTGAGAGGTCCTTGAAATGAGTGCAAATTAAGATAAGTCACAAAGACCAAGGAAAAAGTAAACAAATAAGTTGATGTTCTTCATACCGGTAGCCAAGGCTAAACTACTGCGAGATACCTTATGCTTATGTCCATCGTGGGAAGGATACATCCTAGGACATGTTGTGATTAGGGTTTTGATGAGATTGATTGGATGATAAGCTATTGATACTTTGAGTTGACCAACTTGCATGCTTACTGACCTAGACTTGAGACTTTGATGATTAGGGTGTTTAATTTTGAACCTCTTAGACTTGCTTCTGACTATCTCACCAAAGTATGAAGATGATAATTGATTTATTAGGAATGGGACAATTGTGGGTGAAAGTGAGATGAGATGGATGCACCATTCTGGGTTTTTTCAAATGTTTTAAGGTTGTTTTGATTTTTGGAATTTTTCAATATTTTTTGGTATTTTGAGATGTTTTAAAAATGTTTTTGGTATTTTCAAGATTTAAGACGAAGAGACTATCTTAAAGACCTATCCTAGGGGTCTCAGGAGTTGATCCATAGATTAGATTTGCCTAAGTTATATACACAGAGACCACATAGTTTGACTGACGAAAGACTCGATGATGAGAATAATGGGCAAATGGATTGCCAAATTATTGTGATGGACACCTAAAGGACTAACCTAGGGTTTGAAATAGATGGGAAAATGGATTTCAATTACGATAAATGCCTAAAGGATTGACCTAAATGTATCGAGGGATGATCAAAGATCAACCTTGCCTACGTTCAAGCTCAGAGATGGCATAGTTCGGTCGACATGTTTTTAATGTTTTAGTTTTTTGACATTTTCTGGATTCTTTGATTGATTTTCTGAATGCTGATGGATTTTTCATATGATTTTGATGTTTAGGTATGGATATGATATCAGTGTTGTATTTTGGGATTTTGTTGAAAACCAAGCTAGGGTTGATTGATCAGATTGATGGATTGATGATGATAACATTGTTGAGGATACACAACAATGCAAGGATAGTGTTAAGCAACATGAGGAAGGATATCTTGAGATGATGATTGGATTTGACTGATCAAATACAAGGTTTTGAAGCTTGATTTGGAACAAAATTATTTTGATGATTTGATGTGATGTTGAAGTATACATTAGATGCAACTGATATTGATTTTGGATCGATGTTCGATGGAAGATAATTCTTGATGAGTAACATCTTTTTGTCAAAATATGCCATGGGCTAGTGATTTGGCCTTTTTGTTCACAAATTCTTGACCAATTTGATTTTATGTCTACCAATGTTCGAATCACCACATAAGTTGGAGGATATAGATCAAGATTTATTCCCGAAGCAAAATGCAAATATCTTCCTCAGTGTCTAGAAATGTTTGAAAGGCCATGGGCAGATTCTTGGATAGGTGTGTGGATGGATGAATATGGTAAGCATGCAAAGGATGTCGAGGATTATCTTGCAATAAGATAAGTTTTTCGAATGAACGATGCTCATTTGGATAGTGCTTCTTGGCTCAGATAACGTTGGGTAGGATAGGATCGAGGATCAATTAAAATGACCCATGTCAAGTTTCTACCATAAGCAAGTGTAAAGTGTGCACCAAATTTTTATAAAGATTAAGATAACTTGGATCATGGATGCAAATGGATGAAAATGGATTGGATAAATGGTTCATAGATAAATGGATTTATTATGGCTAAGATGGATGGAATGTTGGATTTATTATGGATGTGATAAGATCATTTCTCTTGAAATGGTGCACGTAGATGCTCAATTCTACACATGATGCATGTTTTCTAGGTTTTCATCACGGTACCTGTCCAAAGTGCCACTTAAGTGGTTTTCACTAGAGGACCATTTTTTTTACTGTTTTTGATCCTTTTTCTGATTTTTATATTTTCTATTTTTTAAATTTTTTTGAGAGATTTTAAGCTCATGCTGAACTACCTGGTGGTGTTGATGTTGATGCTTCTTTCATAATGTGCCATTGATATCTTACTTGAAGAAGTTTCTTTGCCAAGAAACGTGCACTTGAATGCAACTTTTGAGATCCCTGATTTGTTTTGTTGATACCAAGGATAACTATCTCTTTGTCTGCACATCGCGATAGAGTTCCCTTTGAATCCTCATGATGAAGGGTTCTTGCCAACACATGGTCAATGTGAGAATTAGATATCATGCATGCAGGCATGGATGAAGTGTTTTTAGAAATGAAATATGTATTTGTTGACCGTTTGGAACCCTTGAATCTCCAAACTTGGGAAGATGAGCAATTATGGGTGGATACAGAATTGTGCATGGAATTAGGACCAACTGCTTGATATAATTTGTACGGTTCTTGAGAAGTCTAATTTTTCCTTTGTGGACATCTTTGATGGATATTTTCCCATTTTTAATTTTTCCCCATAGTTTCTTTGACTAATGGAGTTTGCTAGCGATAATCTTTCTTTGTAATTTTTGGTATCCACTTGAATTTCATTTGTCCTTCATGCTTCACTACTTTTTTTTATTTGATTTTGTTCTTCATGCTTTGATTCCAAGCTCTCTTTTGATGTTGGTTCCAATTCATGGATGGGGTGATGGTTATATGAAGATTTGTGACATTGGGGGTTGTAGTATTGGCATTGGTTTCATCATAAGGATTCTTCATGCCCCCTATGTTGATGTTTTCCAAAAATGAAGTTGCCCCCAGTATTGAATAACCAAGACCTTGATGCTTAGGATTGGAAATAATTTGCACTTGTTCCAGGATACCCTATTCATGTAGGCCTAATCATCTGCCTTGATAATTCATATGTTGAAATTTTTTATGTGCAAGAGGATATGATTTACCTTGAAAACAAGGTGTTTCTCCTTCGCTGCTCTATGGTGGATCTTCAAAGGTGATAGCTCTTTCATTGATAAGATAATTTTCCCTTACAAAGGTGAGTGATCCAATTTTATAAGTGATAGGATCTTCCATAAGTGGGATAAATTCTTGATTTATCTCTTTGGCTTGATCTTGTGAAATATTATATTTTAATGCTTCTTTGAGAGGTATTGATGATTCACTATCCTCGTAAAAGTCTTCCTCATGATTCATTCTTGATATTGTTTCACATGATGTTTTTGATTCACAACTTCTGTAGAAGCCTTCTTTGTGAACCATTTCTGATATCTCTCGATTTCTCTATATCTTGATCATGTGTACAAATTTTAAGAGTATGAGAATCTTTTTCCTTGATAATGATATCAAGATTATGAGACTCTTGTTTTGAATGAAGATCATCTACATTTCCATCTAAAGAAATCATCTCACAAGTAGATGGAGGGGTATGTGCTATATGGATATGATCCTTATTTGCATCATCTTGTATAGATAGGAGAATTTTCATTACCTTATTGCAATATCTTGGATATATGAATTCTTGATCTTGGTTAATGTTGGAATTGCTTTCAACATGCTTTGGATCAAGTTCTTGACATGGGTCAATTTTAAAGGATGAATTGTCTACAAGGGATTCTTGGAAATTTTTATTAGGGTGGATTCCTTCACTATCCACAATAATGAGGTCAAGGGATGTCAGTATGTCTTGGGAAGGACCATTTTTAGTCCTTGGTGATAGATGTTGATCATGCTTTGGAATATGTTCTTGAGATATGTCCTCTAATTCATTAGGTAATGTAGAGACATTGTCAACATGATGATTGGTGGAAGGATCTTGGATTATGTCAATAGGATCAAATAACATCAACAATCCTCGAAATAGATCTTTGTAGGAGGGGTCTTGATCATGACTAAAAAATGGCTCTTGATGTAGGTTGATTTGATCCTTGGATGAGCTGGAAACATCTTCAAGGTGCTCATTGATAGAGAGATCTTGATCATTGTTTTCAACAACTGTGGTGGAGAGATTGTCAATATTTTCAAAAATATGATCAAATGATGTTAATGTTTCTTGAATTGGATCATTGCTATGCATCATTGGTGATTTTTTATCATGATTGAAAAGTGGCTCTTGGTGTGCATTGATTTGATCATTGGATGAGATGGAAACATCTTCAAGGTGATCATTGATGGGTTGATCTTGATAACTTTTTCAACATTTTTGGTGGGATTTTTTTGCAAGCTCTTATATGTGAGTAAGGTTTTCTGATATGCCTACATTTTTTGTGCCAAAAATACTTGTTGTCGGTCTTCTTGTTGTTGTGCCAACAAAGCTTTTTGTCAGGAAAGTAATGGGTTTCTTGTCATGGTGCTTGATAATGATGTAGGACTTGTTGAAATATCTGTGCAATTTGAGCAGCTCGATTGGTTTGGGTGGCATGAGCAGATTTTGTAGCTTGAGCAGCGTGCACATCTTGAGTAGCTTGTTGCACCCGTTGTGCTTGTTGTGTTTCTAATTGTGCTTGTGCTTACTCAACAATTAGTTGTGCAACTTATTTATTTTGGAGTGTCTTTTGATGAACAACTTGTCGAGCTACTTGCAATGTGATGTTGAATGAATTAACCATGTTGTGTTTTGGAGGTGGTGGCGGTGGATTGGGAATGGTCTTAACCATTGTGTTGAAAAGAGCAGTTGTATTGATAATCAGGGTTTGAGTTGTGCATGGTGTGATTGATATTCTTGGTCCTTGGGACACTTGAGGAATGATAGATGTTTTAACCATTGGGTTTGCTTGGATGGTCACCATCTGTTGTTGTGATATCAATGGCACAACTAGAGGAGTTTTTATGATGCTTTGGTTTATGATTGGAGTGTTGCTCAGATTTGGTTGATCAATGGTTAGTAAAGGGGGAAGGCTCATGCCTTGATTGTTTGGTTGATATATTTGTAAGTTTTGACTTTGATTTAAATATACCATAGGAAAAGATGTTCTAAAATTTAAAAAGGGAAAAATCACATTTGTCATACCATTGAAGTTTGTAGGAGATAATGATTGCATGTATGGATTGTACAAATGCAAGTTTTGAAAATTAATTGGCATTGCTAGAATTGGATAGTTTGGTTGAATTGGACTACTCATGATGTATGAATCAAGTTTATATTCCATGTTATTCTTGTGTTTTGACCTTGTTGACCTCTGAGGGGTTTAGGACCAATGATGAGATGAAATATGGAAGAGGTGAATGATATGGTTGTTAAAACTTTTAGGAACTTTGGATAAATGCTAGACTTTAGGATTTGTTTTGATTTGATTTTGATTGAGCATAGTTTGACCAAGTGTGTTAAGTAAAATAGAGTGATAATTCACTTGTAAACTCTAGGAAGTTGTGTTAACCTAGAGTAAAATTGTACACAAGAGGATAGTTTGACTAAGTGTGTTAAGTCAAACAAGGTGATGTTGATTTCTCCTATAAATCTAGCCTAACTGATGTTTTCCAAGGTTCCAAAAGTTGTTGGTGAAATGGGATTTTGATAAATGTTTGGATGGGGTGAAGTGTTTGACTTGATCCTAAATGAACCTAAGAGGACTTGTTTACTAAACCAAGATATTGAAGAACATGTTTTTCTCTAAAAGTGGTTCAAACCAAAAGACCAATGTTTGCATGAAAACCAAATGACTCAAAAGGGACCAAGCACATATGTGGTTCAATTATCTGTTATCTTGCTTAGGCTCAGTTCTTTTTACCACAAACACTTTCTTGATTATGCTTTTCAAATTGAATGTCTATGTCTCAATTCCTTTTCATTCCACAATGTCCATTATGTGAAAATCAAGGTTTCAAGAGCATAGTTTCCTAGGTTGACTTTAGTATGAGAAAATTATGATTTAAATCCAAATGCTTAGAGACCTCTAAGGATAAAATCTCTAGGGAAAGCAACAACACTTGGATTTGGTCAAAGGTATTTGCCCCTCTTAAAGGGTTTGAAATTTGAAAATTTTGTGGATGTTTGGTTTTGAATTTTTTCGATCAAAGCAATGTGTTTTCGATTTCAAGAACATATAAAATCCTAGGATGAAGAGAAAATATTTGTTGGGATCCCACTTGGATAAATCCAATTGCGTATATTTAGTGTGGATGATTATATGCTTGACCACACTAGCTCCCCCTTATAATGCACTCACTTCTCGGGTCAATCAAGCATCAGTATCCATGAATCTCCCATGGCATACTTTTCATCTCTACAAAAAAACTGCATGTATACATGTGGCAACTTCAAAGGACATGATCTTTTGTGCCAATAAATAGTTAAGAATTTTGGCCTTTGCTAAACAAGGGTTTTAATGAGAGAATTATGTTTTGGGGGGAATATCCATGTGGTGAGAGACCATTGGTGCCCTTCTCGTCAAAATAATCCTCGTGATTCTTGAACTTTCCTCGAGAATCCACACTTATATACCTGTTGAAATTCGCTTGGATTTAGCGTGTTCTTGGTTGGGTCATTCCCTTAGGTGATTAATTTTTCCCATAAGGCAGGCCCACAAAGATAAACAAAAGCAAGCAAGCATATCCCATAGTTCAATCGACCTTCGTTGCAAAACAAAGGGCTCACACTCACAATATACCACGCTCACACTCACACTCACAAGATTGGTTTAATTTTAATCCTAAAATGAAATGTGGAGGTAATTACTTTACTCAACTTAAGATCACCAAAAGAGATTTTGATTCTCAAGATCGCCATGAGGCATGAGAGAAGAGAATTCATCCTTTTGATGATTTTACTTTGAGTAAACAATTAAAAAATAAAACAACACTTGTTCATTTTAAGTCCACAAAGCAAAACTGAATTCTTTTTATAGCACCAAATCAAATGTTTGATTTTCCTTGTTTAATAATTAAAACTTAAACCAAATCTAGTAAGTTGTTCTAAAGTTCTTTTTAGCCTTTTGTATGCAAAAAAAATTGAATGCTTTTGTAGTGTTCTTTTTAGAGCCCAAAACAAATTTAGTATGTCCTAAGAGAATGAACGTATTCAAATCCTTAGAAAGGGATTATAAGTTATCCAAAATGTGTTTAAAAACACTTAAAAGAATGAGATGATAACATCATAAAGAACCCTTGGCCCTCATTTTTCCTTCCTTCACTTTTGATCAATAAAATTCATTTTTTTGGCAGATTTCAACAATTGTTAAATTTTGCCATTTTGGATAATGTTGCATGCATAAATTTGAGTCCTATTTTTTTCAAAAAACTTTCTAAAACTAAGATAGGATGAATTGTCAACTAACATCCTAAATTCGAAACATGAACTTTGAGTTATTAACAAAAACGACTTTTAAAAAACTAGGAAAAAACACTAAATTGTCATTTTGAGGGCCAAGATGAAATTTTCAAGGCCCGAAAATGTGCCAAAATGGCCACCAATCCATCTAAGATAAATAGACATCCATATGCCACCTCATAATGAAACCGCCTGTAAAATTTCAGCCAAAACCCACATCCGAGTCAAAAGTTATGACCTCGAGAAATTCCTGCATCACAAAAAATGTTAAAAAAATATTAGAAATCTGTCTTCTACCCAACTCCAGTGGTGCAATCATCAAATGCAGTAGACTTTAGAAATACCACGACACAATATAGAGCCGCATGTGACTAAGAGTGGTGCTATTTTTATCTTGTGGCACAGTTTGGAGTTTGGAGAGTGACGCTCTACAGTAGGACAAAGAGTGCAAATGCGGGGCTATTTTTATCCTTCTGGCGCCAAAATGTGAACCCCAATCCTATTCCTTCATAAACACAACAAACAAACACATAATTAGGTTCACATGCAAGATAAAACAAGGATTCCCCATGAAATCCATTTACAATACTTAAAATACGAAAATGAAGAACAAAACATGTAAAAATAGATGAAATCTTAATTAAGCATGAAAACTCTTGATCCCATGGGGGAGTTAGTGCCAATTGGTGTGTCGAAATTATCCCTTTCCCAGCTCCTTTGTAAGCTTGATAATTATTTGATGATGATTGAAGCTTCTTGATGGAATTTTGATATAACCTAGCTATGAAATCATAAAAATGAACACTTGATATGAAATGGACAAGATTAGCTCTCAATGTGAAGAGATTAACATTGCTCTAGATTGTGGATGATGAATGAGAGGAAGAGCCTCTCATTTATAGATTTCCAAAATGGAAGAGAGAGTGGACTTGAGCAATGTGGGATCATTCAACATCCAATGGCCAAGTGCCACTTGTCAAGATGTGAATGGTTAAAGGTTGTGCACATTTTGGCCAAAGTTCCAATAAATGCAATTAATTTGAATGTGAAATTGAGGAAATGACATGTGAAAGGGAAAAATGAATGAAATAAACACCACCTGGCTCAATGCACAAGGACATGTAAGAGGAGTGAATTCCTTGTTGGATGTACAAATCCACTTGGATTTTGAATTCAAATTTGAAAGAATATTCCTCCTTTATTCCATGTTCAGAGAAAATAGGCAATTAAATAAATCAAAGTAATTGATTTATTGTGCAAGTTGCATTCTCTAGAGGATTTTAGTGATTGATATTAAGTTAATAAAAATTTGATCAATTTAATGAAGGATTAGATGATTTGACAATTTTGACTCAAATTTATGAGTTAATTTAAATCAGAATTGAGAGGAAAGATTTAATTAAATAAATGTTTTTAATTTATTTAATGAAAGGGATAATATTAGATTATATCTAATAAGGTTTTATTTATTCAAACTAATTAGGAGACATTTAGGGATTTAATCAAATAAGATGAATTATTTAATTAAAAAGGGATTTAGGGTTAATTAAATTAATTTGATTAATTTAATCAATATAGGAGAAATAACTAATTAAATAAATAATGATTTATCTAATTAAGAGATAAAAGGTGACGATAAGCTAAGAGTGTGATTTACGAAGAAATGACATTAGTAATCAGGATCAAATGCATTGGATCGAATTGTATATTTTCCATGTCTACATTTTGCCCCTCTTTGAAGCAATATACTTATTGCATTGATTCAAAGAAAAAATTGTTGTGATCAAAGTTCAATTTTTTTTCAATTTTTTGAGGTGCCCCACTATTGCCCCAACAAAAGGATTGTGTTGGTATACTGCCCCCTCGAGAGATCGGGCGGAAATGCTAATTTTCTTATTGATATCGTGATAAAATGCAAGAGAAGTGGTTCTATTAATTAGAGGATGAAATAAAATTCTTTGATGTAGACAATTCTAATGATGTATAGACAGTCATCGGCCATGGGTAGCCTCGTGTATATTTTGAGATCTCACACCTACTTTAGATAGAAATGTTAGTAAAGATAGAAGAATAAGAAAAATAAGATGGATGGAAGGAGGATCCAACAAGCCTACATTATGATGATGATGATGATTTTTTACCAAGAGTTGGGATTTTCAAAGGGATTACTTAATGTTTGATAACACATGTAGGGACGATGCGTCATGATATAAAAAACTAGGATGGTGTTGTACCAAGTGTTATGGACTGTAACTTGGCAATCAAATAGGAGTGCTCTTGTTCACACTTGACATATCGAAACCTTGCTAGGACGGACCTAACAAAGCAATATTCGCCAAGTTATTTTACAAGATTATCCAACAAGCATAGTAGACAAAAAAAAATAATAATCATTTCCCTATTCCTTTCTCTCTAAACCTGTTTTGTTTAGGCATCATTGAGAGGTCCTTGAAATGAGCACAAAATAAGATAAGTCACAAAGACCAAGGATAAAGTAAACAAACAATTTAATGTTCTTCATACCGTTGGCCAAGGCTAAACTACTATTAGATACCTGATGCTTATGTCCATCATGGGAATGATACATCCTAGGACATGTTGTGATTAGGGTTTTGATGAGATTGATTGGATGATAAGCTATTGATACTCTGAGTTGACTAACTTGCTTCTTACTGACCTAGACTTGAGACTTTGACGATTAGGGTGTTCACTTTTGAACCTCTTAGACTTGCTTCTTACTATCTCACCAAAGGATGAAGGTGATGATTGATGTATTAGGAATGAAACAATCATGGTGAAAGCGAGATGAGATGGATGCACCATTTTGGACTTTTTCAAATTCTTTGAGGTTGTTTTGATTTTTGGATTTTTTCAATGTTTTTGGCACTTTGAGATTTTTTACAAATGTTTTTGGTATTTTTAAGATTTAAGATGAAGAGGCTATCTTAAAAACCTATCCTAGGGGTCTCAAGAGTTGATCCATATATTAGCCTTGCTTACATTATATACGTAGAGACCACATAGCTTGACTGATGACAGACTCAATGATGAGAACGATGGGCAAATGGATTGCCAAATTATTGCAACGGACACCTAAAGGACTAACCTAGGGTGTGAAATAGATAGGCAAATAGATTTCCATTGCGACAAACACCTAAAGGACTGACCTAAATGTCTCGGGGGATGATCAAATATCAACCTTGGCTACGTTCAAGCTCAAACACAATGTAGTTTGGTCGACATGTTTTTGATGTTTAAGATTTTTGACGTTTTTTGGATTTTTTGATTGATTTTTTGAATGTTGATGGATTTTCTGAATGTTTTTGAATTTTTCACATGATTTTGATGTTTAGGTATGGATATGATATCATTGATTTTTTGGGGGATTTTGTTTAAAACCAAGCTAGGGTTGATTGATGAAATTGATGGATTGATGATGATAACATTGTTGAGGATACACAACAATGCAAGGATAGTTTTTAAGAAATGCGAGGATTGGGAAGGATATCTTGAGATGATGATTGGATTTGATTGATCAAATAAAAGATTTTGAAGCTTGATTTGGAAAAAAATTGTTTTGATGATTTGATGTGACGTTGAAGTATACATTAGATGCAACTGATATTGATTTTGGATCGATGTTTGATGAAAGATAATGCTTGATGAGGAACATCTTCTTGTTAAAATATTCCATGGGCTAGTGATTTGGCCTTTTTGCTCACAAATTCTTGACCAATTTGATTTTATGTTTGCCAATATTCGGATCACCACATAAGTTGGAGGATATAGATCAAGATTTATTTCTGAAGTAAGCTACAAATATTTGCCTCAGTGTCTAGCAATGTTTGAAAGGCCATGGGTGGACACTTGGATAGGTGTGTGGATGGATTGCTATGGTAAGCATGCAAAGGATGCCAAGGATTATCTTGCAATAAGATAAGTTGTTCAAAAAAAGGATTCTCATTTGGATAGTGCTTCTTGGCTCAGATAGCGTTGGGTAGGATAGGATCGAGGATCAATGAAAATGACCCATGTCAAGTGTCTACCATAAGAAAGTGTAAAGTGTGCACCAAATTTTTATCAAGATTAAGATAACTTGGATCATGGATGTAGATGGATGAAAATGGATTGGATAAATGGTTCATAAATAAATGGATTTATTATGGCTAAGATGGATGGAATGTTGGATTTATTATGGATGTGATAAGAGGATTTCTCCTGAAATGGTGCATGTAGATGCTCGATTCTACACATGATGCATGTTTTATAGGTTTTCATCATGGTACCTATCCAAAGCGCCACTGAAATGGTTTTTGCTAGAGGACGATTTTTTTTACTGTTTTGATCTTTTTTCTAATTTTTATAATTTTATATTTTTTTGATTTTTTTGAGAGATTTTAAGCTCATGTTGAACCACCTGGTGGTGTTGATGTTGATGATTTTTTCATAATGTGCCACTGATATCTTTCTTGAAGAAGCTTCTTTGCCAAGACACGTGCACTTGAATGCAACTTTTGAGATCCCTGATCACTTTGTTGATACCAAGGTTAACTATGTCTTTGTGTGCACAATGTGATAGAGTGCCCTCTGAATCCTAATGATGAAGGGTCGCTGCCAGCACATGGTCAATGTGAGAATTGGATATCATGCATGGAGGCACGGATGAAGTGTGTTTAGGAATAAAATATGGATTGGTTGACCGTTTGGAACCTTTTTTTCTCCAAACTTGGGAAGATGAGCAATGATGGGTGGATACGAAAGTGTGTGTTGAATTAGGACCAACTTCTTGATATACTTTGTATGTTTCTTGAAAAGTCCTTTTTTTCCTTTGTGGACATCTTTGATGGATAGTTGCCCATTTTTTAATTTTTCCCCATAGTTTCTTTGACTAATGGAGTTTGATAGGGATAATATTTCTCTGTATTTTTTGGTATATATCCACTTAGATTTGATTTGTCCTTCATGCTTGGCTATGTGTTTTTCTTTGATTTTGTTCTTCATTCTTTGATTCCAAGCTCTCTTTTGATGTTGGTCCCAATTCGTGGATGGGGGGATGGTTGGATGAAGATTCATGATGTGGTGGGTTGTATTATTGGCATTAGTTTCATCATAAGGATTCTTCATGCCCCTATGTTGATTTTTTCCTCTGAAACGAAGTTGCCCCCAGTATTGAATAACCAAGACCTTAATGCTTAGGATTTCCAATAATTTTCACTGGTTCTAGGATACCCTATTCATGTAGGCTTAATCTTCTACCTTATTAATTCATCTGTTGAAACATTTTATGTGCAACAGGATATGATTTACCTTGGAAACAAGGTGTTGTTCCTTCTCTGCTCTGTGGTGGATCTTCAAAGGTGATAGATCTTTCATTGATAAGATAATTTTCCCTTACAAAGGTGAGTGATCCAAGTTTATAAGCGATAGGATCTTCCATAAGTGGGATAGATTTTTGATTTATCTCTTTGTCTTGATCTTGTGAAATATCAGATTTTAATGCTTCTTCAAGAGGTATTGATGATTCACTATCCTTGTAAAATTCTTCCTCATGATTCATTCTTGATATTCTTTCACATTATGTTTCTGATTTACAACTTCTGTAGAAGCCTTCTTCATGATCCATTTCTGATATGTCTCTGGATTTCTCTATATCTTAATCATGTGTACTAATTTTAAGAGTATGAAACTCTTGTTCCTTGGTAATGATATCAAGAGTATGGGCTCTTGTTTTGAATGAAGATCATATGCATGTCCATCTAAAGAAAGAATCTCATGGGTAGATGGAGGGGTATGTGTTATATGGATATGATCCTTATTTGCGACATCTTGTATAGATAGGATATTTTCCATTACCTCATTGTAGTATCTTCGATATATGAATTCTTGATCTTGGTTAATGTCGGAATTGCTTTCAACATGCTCTGTATCAAGTACAACCCTAAAGAGATGTTTAAAATCATTTTCTATGTTAACTGAATTGAAAAAGAACCTAAGAGAACTTAATTAATGGAAATGAAACAACTTAGGTAAAAAATATTATAATAAAGTAAAATAAATATCAAACAATTAAAGAGATTTAGTCAATTGAAAATCAAACATATATATAATTTTTAAAAGTTATATATTTAATTTTACAAACATTTTAAATATCACATGTTTTTTCACATTTAAATCACATTATATAATCTATCATAAAATAAACTATAGAATGAACTCATATTATATATTACAATTAATTATATTTAAGAATGCATTTTTAATAGGGTAAGTGCACCAATCTATGACATGATTTCAGTGCCAAATTGCAAAAAAAACCCATAATAGGCAATATTGTGCTCACCAAATTTGGAGAGGGCCAAATTTGGCATTCGCCAAATGGCTTGAATTTTGAAATGAATGAAAAAGTGTGAGTTCTCTTTCTTTTTGTAATGAATTTTGGAATGCATTTTCTCTTTCTCTATCAGGGAAACTATATACATGAAATGAACATTTAAGTATAAGTTGGCATTTACA
The DNA here is from genome assembly GCA_007115665.2 of Sequoiadendron giganteum. NCBI lineage: Eukaryota > Viridiplantae > Streptophyta > Pinopsida > Cupressales > Cupressaceae > Sequoiadendron > Sequoiadendron giganteum. Next base: position 645,417,141 of record CM021102.1, read on the forward strand.
TATGGAAATTTACTTTCTTATACTTTAAGTTATATTTCATGTATATAGGCTGGATGTTTGAGAGTGGTGTCAGATATCTAGGAGTTATAATGCAATTTATAGTTTTTGGAAGATCTTAAAAATTTCAGACTTAGTCAAATTTTAGTAATTAGCAATTCAATTTTCAGTAATCAGGAGGTCAAATTTTAGTAGTCACCAAGTTGTATTGTCTTTCTCTCTCACTCTCTCCTCTCTACTCTCTATCTCTCCATTCCCTCTCTCTCCCCCTTCCTCTCTCTCTCTCACCCCTCTACCTCCTCCCTACATTTGCCTCCCTCCCTCCCCTATCTACTTCTCTCTATCTCTTATCTCTCTACATCTCCTTCCCTCTCTACTTATCTTTAACTCCCATCTCTCTGATTACCTACCTCTCCCTCCATCACTTTCTATCTCACTTATGTCTCCCTCCCTACCTCTTTCTATCTCTACTCTATATCTCTCCTCTCCCTCCCTCTACCTACATCTATCTCTCACTCTCTATCCCTCTCTTCCGCCACTTTCTCTCTAACTCTATCCTCTCTATATCATAATTATCTCTCCCTCCCTCTAACTCTCCCCTCTCTATCTCACCACTCTATCTATTTGTCTCTCACACACACAAACCTCTATCTCCCTTGATAACACTCCCTCCCTCCCTCCTTCCCTCTCTACTTCTCTTTATCTCTCCTCTCTCTCCCTCTCTTGACCTCACCCTCCCTCTCCTTATTTTTGTCTCTCCTCCCAATCTCTCTCACTATTGTCCCTCCCTCTCTCCCACTCTTTATCTCTCAATTGATCCTTTTCCCTATCTCACCATTCTCTCTCTCTCTCTCACTTACACACACCTCTATCTCCCTCCCTACCTCTCCCTCACTCCCTCCCCTCTCTACTCTCTATCTCTCCTCTCTCTTTCACTCTCTATACCTACCTCTCCCTCCATCACTCTCTATCTTCATCCCTCTCTATCTCACTTATGTATCCTTACCTACCTCTTTCCCTCTCTACTCTCTACCTCTCCTTTCCTTCATCTACCTACCTCTCTCTTTGTCTCTCCATCCCTCTCTTTATCTCTCACTCTCTCCTCTCTATCTCACCATTATCTCTATCCCTACCTATCACCCCCTCCTCTCTAAATCACCATTCCCTCTCTCCCACTTTCTCTCCTTCCATATCACTCCCTCCTCTCTAAATCACCATTATTTCTCTATCCCACTTTCCCTCCTTCCCTCTCTATGTATCACTTATCCCTTTCTACCTCTCCCTCCCTCAAACCTCCCTCTCTCTCTTTATCTCTATTTCTCATTCTCCCCTTACCTCTCTACTCTCTATCTCACCACTCTCCCCATCTCTCTCTCCCTCCTTTCCTATCTTTCTCCTATCCATCCCTCTCTCCTTCCCTCTCTACCTAACTCTCCCTCCACTACCTACCACTCTCTCCCTACCCCTCTTTCTCTCTTACTCTCTCCTTCCCTATCTACTATCTATCACTCCCCCCTTCCCTCTCTACTCTCTTTCTCTCTCTCCCCTTCCTCTTTCCCCTAATTTTCTCTCCTCTCACTCTCTCTCCCTCTAAAACACAATCACCTCTATCTCCTCCTTTCCTCTCCCACCATCTCTCCACTCTCTAATTCTCTCTGTCTATCATATCTCTCTACATATACTTCCCTCTCTATTTATATTTATCTCCCCTCTCCCTCTCCTTACCCACCTCTCCCTCCATCACTCTATATCTCAACCATGTCTCCTCCCTACCTCTTTCCCTCTCTAATATATATCTCTCCTCTCCATCCCTCTACCTCTCTCTCTATCTATCTCTCTCTCTCTCTCACACACACACACACACTCACCTCTATATCCTCCCTACTTTTACCTCCTCCCCCTCTCTAGTTATATCTATCTCTCCTCTCTCTACATCTCCTTCCCTCTCTACCTATATTTATCTCCCCTATCCCTTTTTTTTACCTACCTCTCCCTTCATCACTCTATATCTCACCTATGTTTCCCTACCTACCTAGGGTTGATGGATTAAGGGTTAAGGGTTGATAATTTAGGGCAGAGGGTTTAATGTATAGGGTAGAGGGTGTAAGGGTTGAGGGTTGAGGGTTTAATTTTGAGGGTATATGGTTGAGGGTTTAGCCTTGAGGGATTAGGGTTTAGGGTTCAATGTATAGGGTAGAGGGTATAGGGGTTCAAGTATTAGGGTTTGAGGGATGAGGTTTGAGGGTAGAGGGTAGAGGGTAGAGGGTAAAGGGTAGAGGGTAGAGGGTTTAAGGGTCAAGGGATTAAGGGTTGAGGGTTGAGGGATTATGGTAGAGAGTTTACTTGGGTTTAAGGGTTGAGGGTATAGGGTTGATGGTAGAGTGTATTGGGTTTAGGGTAGAGGGTGTTGGGTTTAGGGTAGAGGGTATTGGGTTGAGGGTTGAGTCTTTAAGGGTTTAAGGTTTGAGGGTATAGGTTTTATGGATTAGGGTAGAGAGGGAGGGGAGGATGGAGGGAGAGATGGAGGGAAAAGTGAGATAGAGAGAAGGAGAGAAGAGGAGGGAGGGGTAGAGATATATGAGGGTTGAGGATCCAATGTATAAGATAGAGGGTTGAGAATTGAGGGTATAGGGTTGAGGGTTTAGGGTATTGGGTTGAGGGTATAGGGTTGAGGGTAGAGGGTAGAGGGTTGAGGGTAGAGGGTAGAAGGTTTAAGGGTTTAGGGTTGAAGATTTAGGGTTGAGGGTAGAGGGTAGATGGTATAGGTTTAAGGGTATATGGTTGAAGGACTAGGTTTGAGGGTATAATTTATAAGGTGTATAAGGGTTGAGGATTAAGGGATTAAGAGTTAAGGGTTGAGGGTAGAGGGTAGAAGGTTAAGGGTAGAGGGGAGAGATATTGATAGAGGTGGTAGAGAGAGAAGTAGAGAGGGAAAGAAGGTGGAGATATTGACAGAGAGGAGGCAAGCAGGGAAAGAGAAATAGGTATAGAGGGACAACTAAATAGAGAGAAGTAGATATGAAAGAAGAGATAGAGGGAGAGGTAGGGATGGATAGAGAGGTGATACAAGAACAAAGAGATGTCTAGGTAGATAGAGAGAGGAGGAGACAAAGAGATGTATAGGATAGAGTTAAGGGTAGAGGGTAAATTGTTTAAGGTTTTAGGGTTTAAGGGTAAAGGGGAGAGAGATAGAGGGAGTGAGTGAGTGAGAGAGAGGGAGGGACTGGAAGAAAAATAGAGGGTAGAGGGTAGAGGGTAGAGGGTAGAGAGAGAGGAGTGAGAGAGAGAGACCTAAGAGAGGGAGAGGGGGTAGGAGGGAGAGACTTGAGAGAGAGGGAGGGAGGGATTTGGGAATATATAGAGGGTAGAGGGTATAGGTTTTAAGGGTTAAGGGTAGAGGGGAGATAGATAGAGGGAAGGAGTGAGAGAGAGAGACATGAGAGAGGGAGAGGGGATAGGAGGAAGAGATGGGAGAGAGAGAGAGGGGGGGGGGATGTATTTGGAGAGAGATAAAGGGTAGAGAGTAGAGTGTTTAAGAGATTAAGTTTTCAAGGTTAAGGGTTTACTGTTTAGGGTTAAGTTTATGAGGGAGAGAGAAAGAGGGGGTGAGAGAGAGAAAGAGATGGAGGGAGTGGGAGAGAGATAGAGGGTAGATGGTAGAGGGTTAATAGTAGAGGGGAGGGAGATAAAAGGAGTGAGTGAGTGAGAGACCTAGGAGAGGGAGCGGGGGTAGGAGGGAAAGACTTGATAGAGAGAGAGAGATGGAGGGACATAGTGGGAGATATATAGAGGGTAGAGGGTTAAGGGTAGATGATAGAGGGTTTAAGGGTTTAGGGTTTAAGGGATAATGGTTTAGGGTTTAGGGTTTAGGGTTAAGGGTAGAGGGGAGAGATAGAGGGAGTGAGTGAGAGAGATGCCTGAGAGAGATAGATGGGGTAGGAGGTATAGTCTTGAGAGAGGGGGGATGAGGGAGAGTCTTTATATCTCTCCTCTCTCTCTCTCTCAATTCTCTCCCTCCTACCCCCTCTCCCTCTCTTAGGTCTCTCTCTCTCTCACTAACTCCTATCTCTCTCGCCTCTACCCTTAACCATTAACCCTCTACCCTCTATCTCTCTCCCACTCCCTCTCTCTCTCAAATCTCTTAGGTATCTCTCTCTCACAGTCACTCCCTCTATCTCTCTCCCCTCCCCTCCATGCTTAACCCTAAACCCTTAAATTCTCTACCCTCTACCCTTAGCCATCCCTCCCTCTATCTCTCTCTCATTCCCTCCGTCTCTCTCTCAATTCTCTCCCCCCTATCGCCTCCCCCTCTCTTAGGTCTCTCTCTTTCTCACTCACTGACTCCCTCTATCTCTCTCCCCTCTACCCATAACCCTTAATCCTCTACCCTAAACCATTAAACCCTTAACCCTCTACCCTTAACCCTAAATCGTTAACCCTCTACCCTTAACCCTAAACCCTTAACCCTTAAACCCTAAACCCTCTACCCTATAACCTTAACCCTCCCTCCCTCTATCTCTTTCCCACTCCCTATCTTCCTCTCTCTCAAACCTCTCCCTCCTACCCCCTCTCCCTCTCTTAGGTATATCTCTCTTAGTCACTCCCTCTATCTCTCTCCCCTCTACCCTTAAGCCTAAACCCTAAACCCTTCAACCCTCTACCCTCTACCCTTAACCATGCCTCCTGGTATCTCTCTCCATTCCCTCCCTCCATCTCACTCAAGTATCTCCCTCCTACCCCCTCTCCCTCTCTTAGTTCTCTCACTCACTCACTCACTCCCTCTATCTCTCCTCATCTCTGCCTTGGCAGCAAACCCTAGATCATGAAGCCCTTAGCCTAGGCCCTAGGCGTAGCCCATGGAAGCTCTCTACCTCTACCATAAACCCTCCCTCCCTCTATATATCTCCCACTCCCTCCCTCAATCTCTCTTTGAACCCTCTCCCTCCTACCACCTCTCCCTCTCTCAGTTATCTCTCTCAAGTAGAGGGTATTGGGTTTTAAGGGTTTAGGGTTCAAGGGTTTTAGGGTTTAGGGTTAAGGGGAGAGGGGAGAGAGATAGAGGGAGTTATTGAAAGAGAGAGATACCTGAGAGAGATATGGAGGGAGTGGGAGAGATAGAGGGAGGGAGAGTTAAGGGTAGAGGGTAGAAGGTTTAAGGTTTAAGGGTTTAGGGTTTAGGGTTCAAGGTAGAGGGGAGAGAGAGAGGGAGTGAGTGAGAGAGAGTGAGTAGGATGGATATTATTGAGAGAGAGGAAGAAGGTATAGGGTTAAGGGTATCTGGTTTAAGGGTACATGGTTAAGGGTAGAGGGGAGAGGCATATGAGTGAGTGAGTGAGATAAACACTTAACAGAGAGAGGGTGTAGGAGGGAGAATGTTGAGAGAGAGAGAGCATAGAGGGTTAAGGTTAGAGGGTTTAAGGGTTAAGGTTTTAGGGTTTAGGGTTAAGGGTAGAGGGGAGAGAGATAGAGGGAGTGACAGAGAGAGAGGCCTGAGAGAGGGATAGGGGACTAGAGGGAGAGACTTGAGAGAGAGAGAGAGAGGGTATAGAGTTTAAGGGTTTATGGTTTAAGGGTTAACGGTTTAGGGTTTAGGGTTAAGGGTAGAGGGGAGAGAGATAGAGGGATTTAATGAGAGAGAGAGAGGGAGGGAATTGGAGAGATATAGAGGGTAGAGGGTAGAGGGTTAAAGGTATAGGGGAGAGAGATAGGATTGAGTGAGTGAGTGAGAGACCTGAGAGAGGGAGAGGGGGTAGGAGGGAGAGACTTGAAAGAGAGAGAGGGAGGGAGGGAGGGAGGGAGTGGTAGATAGGTAGAGGGTAGAGGGTAGAGGGTTTAAGGGTTTAGAGTTTAAGGGTTAATATTTTAGGGTTTAGGGTTAAAGGTAGAGGGCAGAGATATAGAGGGAGTGAGTGAGAGAGAGAGATACATGAGAGAAGGATATGGGGTAGGAGGGAGGGTCTTGAGAGAGAGAGAGGGAGCGAGTGGGAGAGAGATAGAGGGTAGAGGGTTTAAGGGTAGAGGGCTAAGGGTAGAGAGGAGAGAATAGGAGGGAGTGAGAGAGAGAGATAATTGAGAGAGGAGAGGGGTAGAAGGAGAGACTGAGAGAGAGAGAGAGAGAGAGAGAGAGAGAGAGAGAGAGAGAGAGAGAGAGGAGAGAGAGAGAGAGAGGGAGGGAGTGGGAGAGAGATAGAGGGTAGAGGCTTGATGGTAGAGGGTAGAGGGGAGAGAGATAGAGGGTAGAGGGGAGAGAGATGTAGGGATTGAGTGAGAGAGATAGAGATACATGAGAGAGGGAGAGGGAGTAGGAGAGAGAGGGGAGAGATGTGGAGATGAGAGATAGAAAGATGAGGGATGGATAGATATGTAGCTAGAGAGAGTTGAGATAGAGACAAAGTAGAGAGGGAAGGAGAGAGGGGAAGGGAGGGAGAAGTTAGAGAGATAAGAAGGAAGGTGGAGAGATTGAGAGAGAATGAGGTATAGAGGGATATGTAGAAGTTGTCAAAACTAACTTCAGAGTCCAAGAACACCTGCATGCAAAGAGATACCTGTCACATGGAAGAGAATGGAGAAAAAAGAAAGAGAGGGTTTGAAGCTCTATAATATGAAAGATATATTAATAGAAAAAGAATGCATTATTTACAAAGATAAATCCTTAAAAAGAGATCATGAAAACCTAAAAGCTAGACATTTAATAAATAAAATAATTATTAAATGTCACAAATATGCAACTTAAGTGAAATCGTAAGAAAGGAATAAAGGTAACTTAATTAACATAATTAAGTTCAAAATTTACTCTAACACCCCCCCTTAAGATGAATAAGAGTGCAACTACAAAAATGTGCAAGAAAGAAAAGGTAACTAGAATGTATGAAAGTAAATTTGGGTCCTGACAACTAGGCCAAATGAAGTACCCAATCACAACCAAATATTTGTAAAGTGGAGTAAAAGAGAAAACAACATGGGAAAAACTCTTCTCCAAAAAGAGATGGAAAAAGCATGTTGAAAAAAACACGAAGGAAGGCCTCACTGAGACCCCCAAAGGACAACTTCCTTCACCCTGGGCATGAAGCGCAACTGAAGATAGCATGGTGATGCCAAAGGTTTAGTGAAGATGTCTGCAACCTGCTCCTCTATAGGAATGTACTCCAAGATGAGAGAACCATCTCGAATCAACTGTCTGATGAAGTGCATGTGGATCTCAATGTGCTTAGTCTGATGATGCTCCACTGGGTTGCAGAAAATGTGAATAGCACTCTGATTCTCACACCAAAGAGTAGTGGGAATATCAAGAGGAAAACCAAACTCGGTCATCAATTGTCGAAGCCATAAAATCTTCTGACTAGCTAGCAAAGCTGATCGATACTCAACCTCTGTAGATGATAATGCAATAGTAGAATGCTTCTTGCAAGACCATGTGACAGGACTAGAACCAAGACAAAAAAATATATCCAAAAGTAGACTTCCGATCATTGACATCACCAACCCAATCTGAGTTAGTGAAGCCAACAATGTGAGGAGCTCCTGATGTATAGTGAATTCCATAAAAAGTGGTGCCCTGAATGTACCTCAAGATACATTTGGCAGCTTGTTAATGAATCTCATGAGGATCATGTGACAATCGAGATACAAGTCCAACCACAAAGGAAAGATCAAGATGTGAGTGTGCTAGGTACAACAAACTTCCAACCAACTTCCTGTATAAATTGGGGTCTACTGAAGGAGTAGTTCAAGTGGTGAAAAAAACAACACCTGACTGAAATGGTGTGGGGGTAGGCTTGTAATCAAGCATTCAAAATCATTGGAGCATATCAAGAGCATACTTCTATTGAAGTATGGAAATCCCATCCAAAGATTGAATAACCTGTAGGCCCAAAAAATAGTGCAGAAGACCAAGATTTTTCATCTAAAACTGCTCCATCAAAGCCCATTGAACACTCTGAATCATGGAGGATGAGCTACCTGTAATAATGAGATCATCAAAATATAGCACAAGTATCAAAATATCACCCTCGTGATGTTGAATATACACTATGGGATTAGAATGACAACATGTGAAGTGAGAAGCAAGCAAAAAGGAGTCCATCTCCTCATACCAAGCCTAAGGGGCTTGTTTGAGACCATACAATGACCGCCGAAGTCTGCAAACCAAAGAAGGGTCCTGCACAAAACCTTGAGGCTGCTCCATATAGATCTCCTCATGTAGGTCCCCATGAAAGAAATCACTCTTCACATCCATCTAAAACACTGTCCATCCCTGAGAAGCTGCAAAGGAGAGTACAAGGAGAATATAGTTCATCTTGGTGATATGAGCAAAGGTTTCAGAGTAATCAATACCCTCCACCAGAGTAAACCCCTTCACAACAAGATGTGCCTTGTACTTATCAATCAAACCATTTTCAAGATACTTGGTATGGTACACCCAATTGCACCAAACCAACTTTCTCCCTTTTGAAAGAGGACAAAGATCCCAAATGTGATTCTTCATCGAAGAAGAATACTCCTCATCAATGGCCCTATACCACTCAAGGTGACCTGTCACCTTTGAAAACTTATGAGGATTATCCGAAATGGCATGACTCAAAAGACTAGTACCATTTGTCTAAGCATGAGTATGGCGAGTATCTGAAGGATCACTTGCCAAAGGTCCAACTGCCTTAATAGTAACATAGGCCCACTTGGGTAAATGTTGAGTATTTGGTGGTGCTGGAGATGGTGGGTCATCATCTGTATCATCCTTAGAAGATATGTAATCCTCAAGAGGTCAAGAGGAAGTAGTAGGTAGTGAGGGAGAAGTTGATGATGGAGGATCCATCTGAGGGTAGCACTCATCAAACTAGACATCTTGTCGAAAAAAAACCTCTAGAATCAAGATCAAACAACTTTTATGCTTCAATATCCTCATAGTAGCCAACAAATATGAGTGGTCAGCTCTTCCTCTCCATGGCTTTCCTTTGAGCATCCGGAATAAATGCCCAAGCCTCACTACCAAAAACAAATAATGTACAAACATCAGGCTTGACATGAGTCCAAGCCTCCTCAGGAGTCATGTTTTTCAATATCTTATGATGCATCCGATTCTAAATGTAATTGGCACAATTAATTTCCTTAGCCGAAAAAGAAGTATCCATAGCTCGAGACTATATCATACAATTGGCCATTTGTTGTAAAGTTTTGTTCTTTCTCTTTGCAACACCTTTCTATTGAGGGGTGTATGGAACTATAAATTGATTCTGTAAACCATGCTCAGTTCAAAAATCTTTGAAATCCTGATTAATATATTCCCCCCCATTATCGGTGTGTATCCTCCTGATAGAAAGTCTAGATTTCTTCTCCACAAATGTCTTAAAGATTCAAAATGAATTAAAGACATTAGACTAGTACTTCAAAAAATACACCCATGTATGCCTGGAGAAGTCATCTATAAATGTGAGCACATATTTAGATCTAGAAAAAGAGGTAGAAAATGACATAAGATTGTTCTGAACCAACTTGAAAGGTGCCTTAGCGCATGAGGCTCTACCCATAGGGAAAGGATATTGGTGATGCTTGCCAAGAGCACATCCTCAAAAACACTATTAGTATAGGATATCTATGGAAGCCCAATCACAAGCGCATGTGTACTCATATACTAAAGATATATGTAATTGACATAGCCAAAATACTCATGCCAAAGCTTGCTCACTATGTCTACATGTGCTATAAGAGAGAAGCCTGAATTGTCTGAACTCTCAAAGCCATAAAACCTATATAAGTGAGCCTCAGGATTTTTACTCCCAGTAGCAACAACCAAATCATAATCATGAAGATCTTGAATAACCACGTCATGCGGTGAGAACTCTACTATCTTACCAGTGCCAAAATGGAAAATATGATAAATGGAAAGGAGGTTTGTAGAAATGGCAGGAACCAAAAGAACATCTTATAGACAACCACCATCCAAAGAAATAGTACCAAAACCTATAACTAAAAGTTGTGTTGAGTCACCAACTGCAATCTGTGAAGTATCACTATGGGAAAGGGCAGTGACTATCTTTTGTGAGTGATTCATATGGTGCAAAGTAGCAGAGTCAACAATCTAGGTAGATCCTAAAGGTACAACTCATGTAGAAAGAGCATTTCCTTTCCTTGAAGAAGAGGAAAGAGGAGGAGGTGAGGTGATATGATGTTGTTGTATGGATTCCTCTAAAGCCTCTAATAATTTCCAGCACCTGGAAACTAGATTTCCTTCCTTCCCATAAAAACTACAAAGATCACCTGAATACTTCTTAGTCTTGGAGAAAGATTCACCAGACTTTGAAGATTTTCCTTGTTTCCGATTGTGCTTTGGTTTTGAATCTGACTTTGGAGGTAGCTTGGAGGAATTCTCACTACCAACTGAATCTATCTTGGGCTTCGGTTTTTGCTTCTTCTTTCCTTTTGATGTCTAAGCAACCAATGCTTAGTTCTTTGATCCTGTGAGAGAATCCAACTATGTGAGCTTGCTTTACTCTCGAGTCAACCAATCGCATAACACCTCAAAAGTAGGCATGGTAAATTGAGTGCCCAAACCATCCATAGTGTAGATGAGAATATCTAAAATTTCCCACGAAGCTTTGACAAAATTAGGTAAATACACTCTATATCAATCTTAACCTTACCAAAACCTTATAGAAGAGATCTCTGTTGTTTTAATTTTATTAGAAAGTCCTCAATGGAGGGAAAAGAAATAGGTACAAGTGAATTCAACTATGGCTCAATCTATAGTGCACAAAACTGATTGATGGTACCAAATAAATCATTAAACTTGGTCCATATTTCAAGAGGACTGTTACACACATCAAGATGAAACAACAAGTTGTCTCAAACATGTAAGGAAATCAAACCCATAGCCTCATCCATCTTATTTCTATGTTACATAACCTTAAATTCGCATGTCAAAATTGGTTGAACCACATCTAAATAGGACCACAACCCCTTTGATCTGAGAAGACATGTCGTGAATGCCTTCCATGTATGATAGTTGTGAGGTGTGAGAAGTTCAACAAAAGAAGATTTTTTGGCCATGTTTGGAGAGGTTTAATGAATGTTTAATGTGAAGAGTTTTTGGTTTTATGAAGTAAATGACAGAAAGCAGGAAAAAAAAACTCCCCCCACAATGCAAGAAACCAAACCCCAATACTGATTTTTCAACGAAAAAATAGGAAAAAGAAAAAAAGGCTTCAAAGTGAATCTTGTGTCTGGTTATTTTTCTAGAAAAAATATAGAAGATATGAATAGAGTGCGGGAAGATATTTTTAATTCCTATTCATTTGCGAAAAATGGAGCAAAAATGACAAAATTATGCCCCCCTAGAGTGCAAAAACCATCATCTGACTTTGACTAGAAAAAAAGGCAAACAAACTATTAAATTTTGGAAAAATCCCTACATCGTCATGACAAGCTTGGAGCCAGCTTTCCATCACCTATTTTTGTTTGAAAATCCGAGCTAAAATGCCTGAGATATGCCCATTTTACTGAAAGTACTTGCAAAATGCTCAAATAGGCCTCCTTCAAGTCCTAGGGGCTAAAACAATTTCGGGCCCTAGTCCTATCAGTGACTAGGGGGCAAGTGGTTGAGGCTTGGTGGTCGATCCCCTGGTCATCTATATGACTATCAGCTAGGGCTTAGGCGGCTGACGAGGCTGGGATTGGCTCTCAGTCCCCACATGACCATGACTTGGGGGTGGCGGGGCTTATGCTTGGGAGCGGCAGCGAAGGTGGTTACCACTGGCAACGCTATGGTGGCTAGTGGTTTTTGGGTTGTGGGAGGGTGGTGGCCTCCATTTTAACTAGCGACATAAAAAAATTCAAAAAACCTTTATTTTTTTAATTTTTTTAAATTTTTGCCTCGTTCTGTGTGCCCTGGGGTTGGATGGCCTTTCGACCAATTTTTTTTGCCTTTTGGTTCAACTATGGCCAAGATGGTTGAATGAACTGTCAATTTAGGGGCTTTTGGGTGTTATAGATTCAATGGAGAGGTCTTTTTGGGCCCAAAATGAACCCAAATAATGAATTATGTGGAATTCACAAAAAATAAAACTGAAAACTTTTGAAAGCTAGATCAAACCCTCATAGCTCCAAATTCTTCAAAAACAAGAACGGGTTGTAGCAGGTCCACACTCTGATACCATGTAGAAGTTCTCAAAACCAAATTCAAAGTCCAAGAACACCTGCATGCAAAGAGATACCTATCATAGGGAAGAGAATGGATAAAAAATCAAGAGAGGGTTTGAAGCTCTGTAGTATGAAAGATATATTAACAGAAAAAAGAATGCATTATTTACAAAGATCAATCCTTAAAAGGAGATCTTGCAAACCTAAAAGCTAGACATTTAATAATCAAAAGAATTATTAAATGTCAAAAATATGCATTTTAAGTGAAATCTTAAGAAAGGAATACAGGTAAGTTAATTAACATAATTAAGTTAAAACCTTTACTCTAATAGGATAGGCAGGCAGAGAGGGAAGGAGAGATGGATGTAGAGGTAGGGATCAAGGGAGAGATAAGTATTTAGAGAGAGGTGAGAGAGTGCAATAGAGAGAGAGGTAGGTAAGGAGGGGGAGGGGGAGATAAAGGGAAGTAGAGAGGGGAGGAGAGAGGGAAGAAGAGGGAGAGACAAAGGGAGAGATAGGTGAGATAGAGATAGAGGAGGGAGGGAGGGATATTTAGGGAGAGAGAGGTGAGATAGAGAGAAATAAAGTAAAGAGGGAATGGGGAGATAGAGAGAGGTGACAAAGAGAAGTATTGATGTAAGGAGGAAGGCAAAGATATTGAGAGAGGGGAAGAGAGAGGGAGAGAGAAAGAGGTATATAGGGGTAGGTTAGATAGAGAGATGTAGAGTGAAGTTTGGTGGAAGAGAGAGAGGAGGGATGGATAGGTAAAGATGGATAGTTGAGATAGATAGGAGAGAGAGAGAGAGAGAGATAAGTAGAGAGAGGGAAATGAGAGATATAAATATGGAGAGGGGGAGAGGAGAGATAGAAAGAGGGGGAGGGAAGGAGAGATAGAGATAATAGAGAGGGAGGAGAGAGATAGAGAGAGGTGATAGAGAGAGAAGTAGAGAGGGAAATAAGGTGGAGATATATTGAGAGAGAGGAGGCAAGGAGGGAGAGATAAATAGGTACAGAGGGAAAACTAGGTAGAGAGAAGTAGATATGTAAGGAGAGATATAGGGAGAGGTAGGGATAGAGAGAGAGGTCTAGGTAGATAGAGGGAGGATATAAAGAGAAGTATAGAGGGAAGGAGAGAGGGAGGAAGAGGTAGGGATGGAGAGATATAGGTGAGAGAGATAAGAGAGAGGAGGGGGATAGGTAAGGGGAGAGAGGTGAGATAAAGAGAAAGAGAGTAGAGAGGGAAGGGGAGAGAGATAAGTGAGATAGGTGATAGAGATGTGTGATGGAGAGATTGAGAGGGAAGGAGGGGGGAAGAGAGAAAGATTATAGAGGGATACATTAGATAGCGAGAAGTAGAGAGAAAAGGTGGGTGAAAGGAAGAGAGAGGGAGAGAGAGAGGGGGAGAAAAGAGAGGTGAGATAGAGAGAAGTAGAAAGGGAAGGAGAGAGAGGGGGAGATAGATAAAATTAGAGAGGGAAGGAGAGGTGAGATAGAGATAACTAGAGAGAAGGAGAGAGAGAATGGTGAGATAGAGAGTAGAGAGGAAAGGAGAGAGAGAGAGGGAAGCAGAGAGTGAGAGAGAAAGAGTGGAGAGAGAGGGAGATAGGGATAGGTATGTATAGAGAGAGGTGATATAGAGAGTAGAGAGAGATATATAGAGATAAAAGGAGAGGGAGGGGAGATAGAGAAATGTAGAGAGGGAAGGAGGGAGGGAGATGGATATTGGAGAGGGAAGGAGAGGGATATGGACATGTAGAGATATAGTTCTTCAGCTCAATGAAGAGATTGTCAGATAAAGGGATGGAGATAGTGAGAGAGAGAGAGAGAGAATAAGAGATGAAAATGAGTGAGATAGAGAGAGAAAGATGAAATTTGACCTCTTGATTACTAAAATTTGACTAACTCTAAAACTTTTGAGATCTTCCAAAAACTAGAATTTGCATTATAACTCCTAGAGATATGAAACCACTCTCAAACATCTTGCCTATATACATGAAATATAACTTAAAGTATAAGAAATTAAATGTCTGTATGTAAATGTCAACTTATACTTAAATGTTTATTTCATGTATATAGTCTCCCTGACAGAAAAACATAGCATCAAAGAGTTTAGAAACATGCATTCCAAAAGTCATGAATGACTTTTGGCGCTAGCCAAATGAAGCAACCCATCTAGTACATGCCAGAGTGCCAAATAGGTTGCATTGGGAAATACCAACCGAATGGGTTGGATTTTTCATTGGGCATCTAACCCAAAGTTTTGGACAACCTTTTCATGAAAAAGATGTGATTTTTTGAAAGGGTGTCAAATTTCTTCATATTTTTGTCTGTGCTCCCTATCTCATTTGCACGTCTTTCAATGCAAGTTTATAAAAAAATCATGATAGTGTTAACCTCTCTCTTAGCTATCTAATTTTATTTTTTTCATTTTGATTTAGTTAAGGTTTTGATCCATGGCTTATATTGTAAATGCCTTCATTTTTGGTCAAAAACCAAATGTGCTAGTTTTAGAATAGATTTTTACTTGTTCATCGAAACGTCAAACAAATTACATTTTTTGAAACTAGACTCCATTCTACACATGATGAAAAAAAAATTCAATTTTCCATTAGTTTTAAAAAAATTAGGGGGGAGCACACTCAAATTTCATCTTTCTAGGATGTGTCCACTCTGAAAATTCATAAAATATTATATATTCATTAAAAAAATTATCCGAAAGAACAAGGATAAAATACATGGTGTTAGCTAATTTCTCACTATTGGGATTTTTGAAATTATAAAAAAAAAGTTAATCAAAAAGGGGGGAGCCCTAAGGCACTATGCTGTTTTTTTTATAATAAAAACAGGACCTATTTTGTGCCCCCCTCATTTTGTGACCCTTAATATTCATCAATTTTTAAAAAAAATAGTCGATTAGAAACTAGACTTAGACCACTTCAACTATTGTTCTTTCTATATCTTGAAATTTTGAGCGTAACTATCTTCATTTTCTCGTGCAAATCAAATTTTGTTAATTTCAAAAGAAAAAAAAAGTTGCATCTTAAGGGCTAAAATTGTGTCATAGATCCATGCGCTCACCCATACTATTTAAATCTATATATATTTAAATACAATTGGTACTCTCCACCAACTTTGTAGTTAGGAGTTGATATTAAGGAATATACGATAGTTTAGTGTTTGGGTTTATCTTGTTTATGGTCTATAAAAAAACTTTTTAGATTTGTAATAGCATATAGTATGTTAAAGTTTTATTGGTGGTGTATATCAGATGGACACTCTTTTGAAATTGGCATACTCGCTATCATAAGTATCCAATATGATAGTCTCTTTTAGAATTGATATACTCACTTTCATTGAGGGCAGAGGCCGATTTAATGGTTTAGGGTTTAAGGGCTAAGGTTTGAGGGTTTAGGGTTTAGGGATGAGTTTTTAAGGGTTTAAGTGTTGATAGTCTACTATGGTTGAGGGATTAGGGTAGAGAGGGAGGGATGAATGGAGCGAGAGATGGAGGGAGAAGTGAGATAGAGAGGAGATAAGAGGAGGGAGGGATGGATGGAGCGAGAGATGGAGGGAGAAGTGAGATAGAGAGGAGAGAAGAGGATGGAGGGACAAAGATATATGAGGTTGAGGATCCAATGTATAGGGTAGAGGGTTGAGAATTAAGGGTATAGAGTTGATTACCTATAGGGTTGATGGTTTAGGGTATTGGGTTGATTGTAGAGGGTAGAGGTCGATTTAAGGGTTTAGGGTTTAAGGGTTGAGGGTTGATGTGGGTTTAGGGTTTAGGGTTTAGGGTTGAGTGTTTAAGGGTTTAAGGGTTGATGGTTTAGGGTTGATGGATTAGGGTAGAGAGGGATGGATGGATGGAGAAAGAGATGGAGGGAGAAGTGAGATAGAGAGAATCAGGAGAGAATAGAGGAGGGAGGGACATAGATATATGAGGGTTGAGGATCCAATGTATAGGGTAGAGGGTTGAGAATTCAGGGTATAGATTTGAGGACCTACAGGGTTGATGGTTTAGGGTATTGAGTTGAGGGTATAGGGTTGGGGGATTAGGGTTGAGGGTAGAGGGTAGAAGGTTTAAGGGTTTAGGGTTTAAGGGTTGAGGGTTGAGGGTTGAGAATTGGGGGTTGAGGGTTTAATGTATAGGGTAGAGGGTAGAGGATAGAGGGTTTAAGGGTTTATGATTTAAAGGTTGAGGGTTTAACGTTGAGGGTAGAGAATTGAGGGTATAGGGTTGAGGGTCCAAAGTATAGGGTAGAGAGTATAGTGGTTGAGGGATTATGGTTTAAGGATTGAGGCCGATTGAGGGTAGAGGGTAGAGGTTTTAAGGGTTGAGGGATTAAGGGTTGAGGGTTGAGGGATTAAGGTAGAGATTTTACTTGGGTTTAAGGGTTGAAGGGTTGAGGGTTGAGGGATTAAGGTAGATATTTTACTTGGGTTTTAAGGGTTGAAGGGTTGAGGGTTGAGGGTTGAGGGTAGAGGGCAGAGGGTAGAGGGTATTGTGTTGAGGGTAGAGGGTAGAGGTTGGTTTAAGGGTTTAGGGTTTAAGGGTTGAGGTTTGAGGCTGGTTTAGGGTTTAGGGTTGAGTGTTTAAGGGTTAAGGGTTTAGGGATTAGGGTTGAGGGATTAGGTTAGAGAGAGAGGAATGGATGGAGCAAGAGATGGAGAGAGAAGTGAGATAGAGATAACTAGGAGAGAAGAGGAGGGAGGGACAAAGATATATGAGGGTTGAGGATCAAATGTATAGGGTAGAGGGTTGAGAATTGAGGGTATAGAGTTGAGGACCTATAGGGTTGATGGTTTAGGTTATTGGGTTGAGCGTATAGGGTTGAGGGATTAGGGTTGAAGGTTTAAAGGTTTAGGGTTTAGGGTTTAGGGTTTAAGGGTTGAGGGTTGAGGGATTAAGGGTTGAGAATTGAGGGTTGAGGGTTTAATGTATAGGGTAGAAAGTAGAGGTTCTAAGGGTTTATGGTTTAAGGGTTGAGGGTTTAAGGTTGAGGGTAGAGGATTGAGGGTATAGGGTTGAGGGTATAATGTATAGGGTAGAGGATATATGGGTTGAGGGATTAGGGTTTAAGGGTTGAGGCCAATTGAGGGTATAGAGGGTAGAGGGTTGAGGCTTTTAGGGTTGAGGGATTAAGGGTTGAGGATTGAGGGATTAGGGTAGAGAGTTTACTTGGGTTTAAGGGTTTAAGGGTTGAGGGTTGAGGGTTAAGGTTTGAGGGTTGAGGGTTGAGGGTTGAGGGTTGAGGGTAGAGGGTAGAGGTTTGTTTAAGGGTTTAGAGTTTAAGTTTGAGTTAATTGAGGGTTTAGGGTTTAGGGTTTAGGATTGAGTGTTTAAGGGTTTAAGGTTTGATGGTTTAGGGTTGAGGGATTAGGGTAGAGAGGGAGGGATGGATGAGTGAGAGATGGAGGGAGAAGTGAGATAGAGAGAACTAGGAGATAAGAGGAGGGAGGGACATAGATATATTAGGGTTGAAGATCCAATGTATAGGGTAGAGGGTTCAGAATTGAGGGTATAGAGTTGAGGGCCTATAGGGTTGATGGTTTAGGGTATTGGGTTGACAGTATAGGGTTGAGGGTAGAGGGTAGAAGGCTTAAGGGTTTAATTAGGGTTTAGCGTTTAAAGGTTGAGGGAATAAGGGTTGAGGGTAGAGCATTTATGGTATAGGTTTGAGGGTTTAATTAGGAGTTATGGTTTAAGGGTTTAGGGTTTATGGTTTAAGGGTGTAGGGTTTATGGTTAAGGGTTGAGGGTAGAGAATTTAGGGTATAGGTTTGAGGGTATATAGTTGAAGGATTAGGGTTGAGGGTCCAATGTATAGGGTAGAGGGTATAGGGGTTGAGGGTTTAGGGTTCAAGGTTGAGGGTAAAGGGTTGAGGGATTAGGGTTGAGGGTTGAGGTTTGAGGGATATTTTGATGTAAGTGAAATATAGGAAAGAAATTGAAGGCTAGTGAATATTGGGGAAGGATTTTCTATTCTAACACTCCTAATTCCTTAACTGTTAATCCCTGCTAGATTAGAATACTTAGGCACTAAATCTGGCACAAAATATGATGCTAAATCCAATGCTAAATTAGGTGCTAAATCAAGCACTAAATAAGGTGCTAAATAAGGTGCTAAATCAAATGCTAAATCCAACGCTAAATCCAACACTAAATCTGGTGCTAAATCTAGTGCTAAATCTGATGCTAAATTTGGTGCTAAATTTGGTGCTATTTTAGGTGCTATACTTAGTGCTAAAATCTACATTAAAAGCAATGCTAATTTGTACCTAAATTAGTGCCTACTTTTCATGGTCGATGCAAAAAATGCCAAAAATAGTGTCATGCCGATAAATAGCACTGACTTTTTCAAAAAATGGAAAAAATACATTAAAATATTGGGTGGAAGCAAAAAATAGAGCAAAAAAGGGTGCTAATCATATGGATTTTTTGTAGTATAAAGAGAGAGATACATAAAACATAACAGTACAGGGAGATCACATTACACACATACAATCACATGCAAAATAAAATAAAGCAAAAGACTAGTAAGGCACATGAGAGTCAACCTATAGCAAGTCGGTTGCATCCTAATCTTGTTCAATATATGCAAATGGTGGAAACCTAGCCAAAGGGACAACATCAAGTGTTGAACTAGGAAAAGCACCAAGTTCAACACTCTTATTAGGAGGATCATTGTTTAAGCTCATAGAATATGAAAAACTTAAATACAACTCTTTATGCACTTGTTCATCAATGTTTGCAATTTCGTCATCATCATCCAAGTTAATCAAAATAGGAGGTATAATGACAATATACATAAAAGTTTTTTATTGTTTATGTTGTGGAGAGGGCAGAGAGGTATCATGCACTGCATTAGATAAGTTTGGATTTTGATTTTCTGTGTTGTTTTTTTCTTCTTTTTCTTGTAACAAACGAGAAATAAAATGATGTTTATGCCTACACTCTCTAGAATTTTGGTTTTTTACATGCGGTTCTCGAGTTGTGTTTGTGTAGGAGCAAGCTTATCAACCATAGGTTTATTTTCTTCCCTTAAGGGAGAAACAAAAGGAACCATGGGAGGTTGTTCAACCACTTTCTCTTTATCTTTGTAAACTTGTTTTACTTTAGGAGGCACAATGGGATTATTTTTATTGTCTCGTGGTCTCTTATAGGAAATAGGCTGGTCTTGGTTACTTGGAAGGGCTTTAAGTTCAATCATGATTTCATCAAGAATATGAGGCTCAATGATGGGTTGAGGAATATTACTAAGGGATAACTCTACCATGTCCTTTGCCTTAAAATTTTGATAAGATTTGAAAAATAAGTCTTCACATGGTCTAATAGGTTCAATAGGCTTAGGCCAAAAGAAATCTAATGAGAATTTCCCATGGGAAGACCTTGGATTAAAGCCACTATGATGCACTATAAATACCTCATTTCCAAATGGAAATTTTAAATATTTATGCACAATTGATGGGATGGAATTCATGGAGTGAATCCATGCATAGCCTAACTTCACAAAAAATTGGTCTAATGATGGGATGATAGTGAATGAGACATTTAATTCTTTCGTTCCAACCTTTAGAGGGATATTTATCAAGCCAATCACGGGATAAGAAAAACCATTATGTGTTTTGATCCATGCTTTTGGTTTTTAATATATATCTTGATAAAGATCATGCACAAATAGGAATTATTTAATGATCACATTCCCTACATAGATGAGATCAACTAATATCCCATTAGTAGGCTTGTCATTGATTCTTCCAACTATGTAAAGAGGAACATTAGGTGCATGTTTAAGTATTTCTTGTTGTGATAAATCAATGTCAAGCAGAATCCTAGTTAGGCCCTTATGAGATTTAGCATCAATAAATGCAACCACACCATCCGTAAGGTTGTTCTCATTGTCTTTCTCATTTTCATCATCTGTGTCAACATTCATCACATCATTCTTTGTTTCACTAGATCTGAAAAAGGAGATATTATGATTAGGCATAGGATTGGTAAAGATTTGCAAAGTTTGATTAGAAGGAGCCATAGAATTATTACCTTGATCATTAACACCTCCAATTAGGATATGATTAGATTCAACGAGGTCTTGCACAAGATGTTTAAGATGATTGAAATGTTATGTATCATGTCCATTTTGTCGATAGAAATAGCAATAGGAATTTTGTCTATAGTTTGAAGGTAAAGGCTTAGTAGGATCAAGAGCTCTAATAAGAGGCAAGGAAATCAAATTCTTCTCTAAGAGCTGCAACATGGTATTATGAAGGGTATCGAGTAGGGGTGTAAATTGTTTATTTCTATTTGCAAAGGCATATGGTTTTGTCCTCTTTATAGTAGCCACTTGGGTGTTAAAATTTTGATTGTATTGAGGGGGATTAAGTTGAAGGACTACCTTATTTTGTTTCTTGAAAGGTTGGTAGCTGGTTTGAGTTGTAGATTCATACTTTTCAGAACAGTTAGAAGAAGTTTTCACTTCATGACTACTAACTCAATTTTTGTAATCATGAAGAACTATACAAAATTGTGTGAAGGAATGAAATATCATCATCTCTAGATTTGTTTGGATTTTATCTTTCAAATTGGAAATAAACATTCTTTGAAGGTCAGAATTAGAAATCTTAATTTTTATTTGTGAATAAAGCATTTGATATCACACTATGAAATCAGTGACCTTTTCATCATCCTTTTTTTACATGTCATATTATCAACTAAGGTCATCTTGGGACCCATGTGAATTTGGAAGTGGTTGTAAAAGGCATCAATAATTTTATTGAATGAACCAATTGAATTATTCAATAAGGAGAAAAGCCACTCTAAAGAAAAATCTGTCAAGGATCTAGGGAATAACTTAGCCAAGAGTTTATTGAAAAATGAAGTCACTACATAAGGCTATGTAAGTGAAAACATGGCTAACAAGATCTCCTTTCCCACCATATTTCTCAAACCTAGGAACCTCTATACCTTGTGGTATTTGTGTTCTCAATATCTCCAAGGATAAGGGATTGGTTTTGATGTATTGTGAATGTTGGCCATAGTTTTTTTGGTTTAAGGTGGTGAGTTTTTTTTGAAGGGATGACATGTTTTGCAAAAGCGTGTTAAGGATTGGATCATTGTTGGTATTGTGACATGGAGGTGAATAAAGTGGAGTGGTATATGTTTGTAGAGGGAAAGTGAATTGTAGATTTGTGAGGGGGGATGGTTAAGGAGATTTGAGATTTGAATGTATAAAGGTAGAGGGATTCATAATGGAAATACTTATGGAAGTGTTGACATTGCTAGTAGGTTGAATGGTTGTGGTAACATGAGTACTAGTGTATGTAGAAATAGAGTTAACAGTTGTGGAAGGAGGAATTTAATTTCCACCTTGGCTTTGAGTATACACCAAATATTGAGCATAGATAGTCATGGTGGGGATGTTATTATCAACATTATGAGCTAGAATTCGCACAATCTCTATTAAATTTTTAGTTTCAAGCATTTTCCTCACATTATCTAAAGTTGGAATGACACTCCTAGCAATGTTTTCATAATTCACAAAGTTTTACATTTTTTCTATTTTTTCATCCATCCTTCTTATGTTTTCTTATGGGATATTACCAACATCATACACATTTTTTGTAGGTAGGGAAGTTATTTCAAATGAGGTATGAAGGCTATGATCCATAGAGGTTTGATTATCAACACTATTAATGAAAGAGTTGGAGAACCCAATATCCATGATGAATGGTGTATCATGGGATGACATGAGTCTTAAAATACATCTCACTACAATATTTCTAATAGGACACCAAGTTGTAAAGCTCATACAAGTTTCACAAACTTAATGTAAACCCAAAATGGAAAGACGGTCAAATGCAATGCAATGACCTAGAATGTAATATGTAAAGGCAACTTTTAGATTCTAAAAAAGGTATTTTTTTGCTTACTTTATGCAAAAACCTAAAAATGATGTCTTGTACATATAATTTTGAAATCACAAAATGTAGTAAATTTATCAAATGAAGCTAAATATGATCAATTTCACTTAACAAAAATTCTGCAAACTAAAATGAAAAACTAAAAAAAATAAAGTAGAATGCAAAAAAAGATGTTTTAATGCCCAAAAAATTAAGAAATGGCCCTGATCAAGGACTCATTCGCCCAAGGGCGAACGGGTCCTAGGTTAGGGTTTGTTAAAATGTTTTTACAGAGTTTTGAGTTGATTCTTCTGGTTTCCAAATTCTTAAACAATAAGTTATGATTTGAATTTTTTGTGAATTAAGGTTGAATGAAAATGCAAAATATGAAAAAAATGACAAACTAGGAGACCTAATTTGATGCTCAATTTTATTTCAATTTTCAAATGCAAGTGAATGATGATACAATGCTATGTAAATGATTTTCAAAATGGCTGATTTTTTTGTATTTTTCAGATTTAAAGAATGGAAAGATGCAATTCTAAAACCCCTAAATTAAATGCAAACTAATGCAAGTTAAGCTATCCTAAATTATATTTAATTCAATGAAATACAATGCAAAAGAAATCAAAATTTAGATCTAGGGTGAAAGTAGACTCCAAAATCAAAAAATTACAATAATCAAAAGTTGGGTTCACCAAAATGAAATAAAGAAAAATAGGTTAGGGGATCAAAATAGGGCTTATGATGGAAATATTCTTCTTCAATTCATTAGGAAATGAGATCCACACAATGAAATTACTAAAAAGCTTGAGGTTAATCAAGTCAAAGTGTAAATCTATTGATTTCCTTTTTTTGCAAGGATGGGGGTCCTGATTAAACAACACTTTAGGGAGAAAGATTAAAAATAGAAAACTAAATCTAAAATGTAATCTATAACTTGGATCTTGAAGATTAAGCTCAATACTGATGGAACCAAAAATAAAATTATAGATCTGAGAGAGGAAAGATGATGTGTACTAGTCACCAAAAGTGCTTTGTTGAAGCTGGCCTAGGACTCATTCACTCAGGGGCGAATGGGTCCTAGTTTAGGGTTTTTATATAGCTTTTGGGACCCTTTGCAATAGATCTGAATCTCTCAATTTTCTCAGGTTTTAGGTTTGGAGTGCCAAAAATAAATTCTATAATTGAGTTTCTATGAGATGACAACTTTCTTGACAACTTTTGCAACTTTGACAACTCCATTTTTTCTCTTCAAGAGATCTCCAAGATATCTTCCACCTAAATCTAAAAACACAAATCAAGTGGGAAAAATGTTTTTGTTTTTGGTGAATGGGTGTTTTCCTTGGTCAAACCCTATTTTGGTAATTAAACCTTGTAATAAAACAATGAAACATAAAGGAATGATTAATGAACAAAGAAATGTTATAACTCACCAAACCCTTGTATGAACCTTGGAATGCAGATCTACAACTAGAAAGAAATGACTTCAATGGATGTTGATATTTATCTTGAAACTTGATTTGAAACAATGCCTTCAACTCTTGAATGGATCATGAACACTAAATCAACATATTAGCTCCAATAACATGCATGATGCAAGAAGACTTTGACATGATAATTGGATCTTGATTTTTCTAATAATTCTTCACTAAATCTGCTCTTGAATGCCTTGAAATGCTCTTGAAATTCTCTTGTGAACTCTAGATTTCTTAGATCAAACTTGCTTATAAAATTGATAGGTGAAACTTGGTCATGAAATGACCTTATATTTATAGGTATGTAACATTTCTCAAAATTAAAATATCACAAGCCAAAATTTGAATATAGAATCTGAATATAGATTTTATGTTAAAATACTACCAAAAATATAATTCAAATTTAGGTCTTATGTCTAAGTGTGGACCCATTTGCCCATGGGTGAAAGGGTCCTAGGTCACTTACCTAGGACACACATTGCTCAATGAGAAGTGTTATGTTATGACACTAATGAATGTCTGGTTTTCCTCTTTGGAAATTGCAATTAATTGGGATTGGATTTGAATTAAAGGGGCCAATTAAGGAAAATTGACCTCAATTAATTAATAAAGCCCTAAATAAGTGTGAAAGTGTAAAGAGGTACACTCTACAACACTAAAATAAGGCACAATTAAGTCCATTTTAATTAATAGGGCCCCAAACTCAAGGTGAATATGTAAAATACATATTACAACACTAAATTAAGGCATAATTTAGTTCATTTTAATATTAATTCCCAAATTAAGTGTGAAAAGGGGTTACTTTTTCCTACACTACACTCTTATAATTATAAGAGTTGTTATATATGATGGATTTTATGAAATAGTAAGGAATCTATCAAACCTATTTGGAGAAAATTCAAGGCACCCAAGTATGGAGGAATGTAATGGAGTAAGAAATCATTAGAAAATATCACAAAGTCAATTATGTGTTGGAAAAGTGTGCCACATGGATTTTGAAGCTCATCCCTTATTTCGTACTCATGAAGCTTCCTCTTGTATTTCTCTATAAATAAGGTGCTTGTTGGATTAGTTTGTATGGTCCATTCGAAATCTTTGGAGTGTGGGGTTTTTCTCTCAAAATGGTATTTTCCACTTATATCATGTGTTGTTTGAATATGTTGCCAGTTCTATTTTCCTGATTAATAAGTATCCTACTTAAGTGCTTGTGGATAAGACACCCATGGATGTATGGTATGATTAAATCACCTCATTGAGAAATATTCAAGTATTTGATTGTGAGGGATACTATCTTGTGCCTAAAAAGAAGAGGTCTAAGTTGGATAACAAGGGAGTAAAGAGTATCTTTATTAGTTATGGAATCAGTGTGAAAGGGTACAAGCTTTGGGATGGGCTAGCAACACCCAGGTGATATTCTACTAGTGGCATGGCTTGCTAAAGTGATGGATTTTAAACCTTATTAATTTTGTTTTAAAATATATGTTGGGTTAAAATTTCATAGCCCCTATGATCTTGGGGACTAGTCCCCCACAGGATCAGAGCTGGCATCGGGGGGGGGGGGCTAAGACCCTAAAAAAGGAAAACCATTGGTTGGTAGGGGATAACACTATCAGTATCATACCAACAATGTTCAATATTGTGTCAGTGGGTATGGGACATGGTCTACAGAACCCCCCTGCCCCCCACATTGATTTTTTTTTTACTTTTCAAATTGTCAATTAAGACTTTTAATTATAGGATTTTTAATAATTTATTTTTTTAAATGTATATTTTTATATCTTTTTAAATTTTATTTCTCTACAACTTGATGACCATATGACCAAATAAGGAAAATAGGGAATTTTTTATTTTATTTTCTCAAGTGGAAAAAATAGGGAAAGTTTTATATGATACTTTATTTCTTGACCATACTAGATTCAATGGTGAGGTTTGTTTTGTCTCAAGAGGTCAACTACCAAATTTCCTCTACAAAACCCTCATATGCATGCACAATCCAAGAAACCCTTTTGACCCATTTTTTTCACACTTTAGATTTACAATAACCTCAAAAATTATACAAACCCTAAAAGCCCAAATCTACAAAATAATACCTACAACATGTGTTCCATATATTATAATGTCTCATATCTATCTTGCATAACGATAGATTCAACTTTACACCAAATCTACTCAAATAAGGGTTATAAAAAAACCTGGGAGTTCACACATCCCATAACCATTAAAGCTTTGATACCTCTTGTTAGGAAATAATGCATCATAACCACATTTTTAATCCATTTCATACATAACCCCATGAGAGAATAATGCATACAAGCTTATAGAATAACCATATTGCATAGATCAAAATAGAGAAGCCAGAAGTTAACACAAGATATACCCTAGGAAAACCATTAAGAGGGAAAAAATCAGCCTCCAAAAGCATCCATACTCCATCTATTACTCAATAATAAAATAATACATGCATTTACAAAGTTACCATGGATACTTATGAAGCATAAAACCTCTCCAATGCATCCTCCATTTTTCCAAGAATGAATCCACACATCCCATACCATGCTTCACATATGCACTCCTCATAAAGACTCAATAATGACATCCCACTCACCTAACCAACCTTAACCACTAAACATCTATTTGATTTGATAGCTAAAATCTCACACAAATATAACCAAGTGGTAAGATAAAACCATGTGCCACAACACCATGTGAAAATAAAACCATTGAATCCTCATTTAATATTGGTACTATTTTTTCACATTATTAAATACTTTCCCCAATATTAAATTATTATCATATATCTCTCACACATTAAATAATAAACGAATGTTACAATAAAAATTTACAAGTGGTCCCAAATAATTATCTAACATGGCTAAACACACCTCCTAGGTGCATCACAATTAAATAGTTATTTAATTATCAATATTATAATATAATATTTTATGCAATGGTGTGCAACACCATATCCAAAAGGTTCATTGGGAGTGGTATATATTTGATTTATGATTTAAATTCTTAGATTTCAACATGGCTTGAAATGAACGATTTAAGTGCAACAAGGTACATTTTGGGTGTTGAAATTAGAAGAGATAGGGAAAACAAAAATAATTGGTAGGCCAAAGTAAGTATGTGAATTATATGTTGGAGAGATTCAACATGGTATCTTTTACATTGTTGTGTGTTCCTATTGTGATGAGGACAAAGTTACTAGTTAAATAGACTATCCAAAATATTCTAGTGAGGTGGAGGATATGATGAGAGTACCTTATGCTAGTATTGTTAGTAGTTTTATGTATGCCATGGTTTGTACAAAATCAAAAATTTCCCAAGTAGTGGGAGTCCTTAGTTATTTCATGGCTAATCATAGATTAGCACATTGGGATGCAATAAAGAGAGTATTCGGGTATTTATGAGGTACTTTCAAGTATTCCTTATGTTATCATGGACATCCTACAAGATCTTTGTATTCAGTTTGCATTTGTAGAAGCATAGTACATGGCAGCTACTCATACTTGTAAAGAAGCTATTTGGCTTCAAATATTTTGTTCATATGTTGGGATTTATGTTATTTGCAATGACAATTAGAGTTTTATTTTATTAGCAAAGAATCCAACCTTCTATGCTAGAACAAAGCATATTGATGTTTAATTCCATTTTTTCCATCACATGGTGGAATATGGTAAGATGTAGATTGAAAAAGTGGATACTTTGATGAATGTTTCATATTCCTTGACTAAGCTAGTGAGAACGAAGAAGTTTTGATGATTTTTGGAGTCTATAGGGCTTTCGATCCCTAGTAGTTGATTACTTGTTTGGCTCTTAAAATGTGTTCAAAAAGAGGGAGAATGTTAGGAATTAAAGTGTCTCAACATTTGCAATTTCCTAACATTAAAATATTGACTTAATTATGCTTATGTTGTAATTTATTTCTCATATTTATGAGTCATCTAATATGACTGGGCACAATGATTTTTTAGCATGTTGGAAGGTGAAAATGATATTGTAGTCCCCACAAGGAAATATAAGCATACCAATTTGGGAAGATATTCCTTGACATGTGTTAGTATCTTTGACAGATCCCTATGATGATTTTATGATGGATTCCTATGATGCTTATACCACATTCCTATGACAAAGTTATGACGCATAAGAGCCATATTCTATGATAAGTTGGAAAATTATTGATTAGCATATTTACATGGGAAAGTGGGTGCTAATGTTTGAACTATGATGGGTTGCAAGAGAGTGTAAGAAGAATCTTCTATTATTAGCTAGTTATGAAAAATTCTCTTACAACTGTAAGAGTTGTCATATATGATGAATTTTATGATATTGTAAGGCATCTCTCAATACCTATTGGGGAAAATTTGGGTCACCCAAGTATGGAGGCATGCAAGGGGGTAAGGAATCATTGGAAAAGTTTCAAATAAGTCAACTATGTGTTGGAAAGTGTGTCACATGGATTTAAATGCTCATCCCTTGTTGCTTGCTCATGAAGCTTCCTCTATGATTGTGTTTCTCTATAAATAAGGTGCTTGTGGGAGTAGTCTATATGGTTCATTTACATGTTTTGGAATGTGGGGTTTTTCTCATAAAAGGTTTTTCTACATGTATATCTTGTGTCATTATTTTTTGTACTTGCATGTGATGTTATGTTATTGATCTCTTTATTGTGCATCTCATATTGTAACTATAAAAGAATTTAAACTATACATATCTCCTCATTAGATTAGTGTTAGGAAGTGTTTCCACATACCTTTCTTCCTTTCAATACGAAGAGGAAAAAATAACATCTACATATATATCTAGGATTATAAATGAATATAATGAAATCAATACCATAATTAACTTAAATAAGTTAAAACCAAATATGCATTAAAATATGTATCAAAATAAATATAGTAAAATTGAAACATATAAGTAAAAATAATTAGCTCTATGTATAATAAGGAATGTCTTTTCTAACATACATGTGCTATGATTCATCTCATAATTTTGATATTAAATCTATATGAGTCAAGATTTGAGAGATAGGAGAATAATCTAATGTATCTCTAGATTCAAAATTGCACGTGTAGTTTTAATCCTTACATCTATGGCCATACATCTCTTATGTGACCTTGAACTTTGGATCTCTAAGCTCTTCAAAACTTGTTCACTTGTCAACAAATCAATTTGATAATGTTGGAAAGTTCAAAAACACACCAAATATAATGTAAATATGTATATTCCCTTATGAATATCAATGTTGATGTAGTGGTTTATTTATAATTCTTTGTATTTCCTCTTGAATCTAATTACTAGATGTATAAATTACCTAGGCCCTTTTCCTTTTATACAATATGTTGGCATTCAAACTCAAATATTTTATATAAAAGCTAATGGATAAAAACTTGGGTCTAAGTGGTATTGGACCTACAATTAGAAATGATTTTTAAAATGAGGATTGAGAACTTATATACAATCCTAAACCATGGCCAAAAGGTTTTAATCTAGGGTTGGGAAATGTATATTAAGGATGAGATATAGATTCACTAATGAATGAAACTCAAATTTGGAGTAAATGAAAACTCTTATATTGAAATAATCATTTAAATGCTATAATTTTGTTGAAACAGAGATCAAATTAAATAAAAATATTAAAAAAGAGTTTAAATAATACTATTTATATATCTACAAATATATTGTGAAGAGAAAGAATCATTATACATTCGATATGCTTACTTGTTGGATTTTGTTAGAGTAATAGGCTAATCACCTACTTAATTAATTCACATTGATTAATTAATTAAGTACCCTAATCTTTACTCAAGCTAAACTTCATATTTCTCTTTTCCATTATTAAATTAGATTATGTTATATCATTGCATAGGATTGTGACAATTGTCATAGGCTGATTTAATCCTCTCATAGGGTTTCACTTCTAGGGATTTTATCTCCTTTTCATAATGATTTATTTGTAATTATAGTTATTCATTCAATTTTATTGCATCAATTAATTCTTAGGTTGTTGAACACTTATTTTTCCTTTGATATCCTCTCTTGTGACAATATATTTGCTTGTAGGTGCATTCTAGGTTATGTGGAGTTGGTTTTGCAAATTTTTAAAAAATTGTTATTTTCTCTCTTCCTTTCTTCCTTATTCCCTTTTACCACCTAGTTTAATTGGTATTCTTCAATATTTTGGTCAAGGGTAAATTTTAACCAATAAAAATAGAATTACTTACCATTTTTCGATAGGAACAAAGTGTAACCTTGCTATTGACTATTTAACATAGCAAAGAAAAAGAATAGAGTTTGGTGAAAAGGAATGTTGTATGTTAAAGTGTGAAACCTCAAAAACTTTCTCACACTTAGAAGTTTGAACAAAAATACCCCACTTAGAAATTTTAAGGCCTTTGTAACATCTAGAACTTAATGGTAGACATTTGGGGAATAGTAATGAACAATGATTGGGCCTTGGCTTAGCTTACCGAACTTACGAAATGGGCCTTTGGTCCACAAGCATAAATTATTTGAAAATGGGACATGAAAGGTGAAGAAAAAGAGATTTAAATTATTCTTGCATTCCACAAGGTTTACTAATCAATAAATTGTGAAGGATATCAATCAAAATAAAATGATTAGCATTAGTGCCCAATTTTTTTAGATTTAATAATATTTTTAATCTAGTGAGACACATATCTATTGATCTATGTGTGAAAGTTGACAATTGGATTGTAGAATAGTATTCACCATGGGCTCCCACAAAATTTGATCCCAGTGGGCCAAACACTATTCCCATACAAGACCATCACAATGAAAAGTAGAGTTTAGTAAAACACACTCTTATATTGAGAGGGGGGGGTGAATTAGTATAAAAAATATATCTTAATTTTCACAAATTAATCAACCACAATAGTAATACTTTAACACTTAATCATCTATAGTAATAAAACACATGCAAGACCTAGCAATTAAGAACACACAATTTACATGGAAACCCTTGTAGGAGAAAACCCTGAGAAATATTTCTTATATATATATATATAGATCTTCTTCATAGGCTCCAACCTAATTCTCTTACAAAATTATTTTGTAGGCACCAACTCATTTGAGACTTCAATCCCCACAACTAAGCACCAACTAAGCAAGAGACACCAATCTCTTCTTTCATAGGCACCAACCTCTAGATTCTTCAATTGATGATATGTCTTCACAAACTCTAAATGTAAATACACTTTTTCTTCACAAATTTGATTTAGATATTGCAATGAATTCTCTCACAAATCTAATCACAATAATGTATTGCTTCCACAAATATTTTAGCATTGATGTCTACTTATAAATCTATAGTATACTTTGTCATGAATCTACCATAATCTTCCTTTTATTTTCCTTCTCAAAATTTATGCTAAAGACCTCATAAATATGCTCACATATCTTTCATAAATTTATTTATTTTTAATTTGAGCATCACCATTGTCCCAATTTGGTCGGCCCATGTAGAGAATAAACCATTATTTTTCTAATTAATTATCTTCTCCTTACTCAATGAAATCTCAATAATGGTGCCATAAATTTTTCCCAAGACTTGCACAATATCTTAACCATCTCTTGATTTTGGACTCATCGTTTGACATTAATGACACCATTTATTTATTATACTTTCTTTGACATCAATAAGAATATTTCCAATATAGTTTTGTGGGTGAGAACTATAGTTCTTGTAATGTTGCAAAATTGCACCTAGGGGAAATTTCACATTTTAGCACTTTGCCTAACATTTATTGCACCTAAATACATTTGTGATAAGAGCCTCATGTAGAGAATAAACGATCATTTTTCTAATTAATTATGTCCTTCTTAATGAAATCTCGATAATGGTGCCATAAATTTGGCACAAGACTTGCACAATAACTTAGCCATCTATTGATTTTGGACTTGTACTTTGACATTAATGACACTAGTTATTTCTTATATTTTCTTTGACATCAATGATAATATTTCCAATAGACATTTGTAGGCAAGAACTACAGTTCTTGTAATGTCAAAAAATTGCACCTAGGGGCAATTTCACATTTTAATACTTTTCTTAGCATTTATTACACCTAAACGTATTTGTGATAAGAGCCTTATGGGTTAGAATTTTTTTATTCCAACTCCATAAGGTCCAATAATGAAGGGGAAATAGTTCATAATCTCATTTCTTGAAAACTGTTGTCTTGGATGCCTACGTGATGTGTGGATGTCTATGTGGTGCACTAGTGTCCTGGCAGTTTCCCAAGTTTGAAATGGGAAATCTCTGAATCATAAATCAGGATACACGTGTCTTTGTAGTCATATTCTTGGGTGTAATTGCTCCTTTTTCCTTTGCATGCAAGAAAACTCCCTTTTTCTCTCATTTTGGGGGTTCTCTCTCATTTGATCACTTCTCTTCTCAATTTCACTTTAATCTCAACCTCTTCTACACTTTGCAATAGCACTTTGACAAGTGAAGTTCTACCGAACTAAGGTCCCTCTAATAACCAAATCTCTCTAGAAACCATTCAATGATGTGCCTGTGTGTTCAAGACGGGGTCAAGGACTATTGGTAACACTCTCTTGCTCTTATCTATTTGTGAATAAATTAGATCATTTCAGTTCATTTTCTATTGGTGGTGTGAGTTCTCCTCCTCAAGTGAGGATTGTTTTCACCACTTCCTTTTGTCTATTGTGTTTAATCTCTCTATCTATTTGGTTTTTTGTGGAGGTGGGAACACCAAAATGGAGGTTTGACTATGACAAGCCTCAAAACAACCCCAACATTTTTCCCCGTTCATCTTTTGTGCAAGTCATCAAAGTGGAGCTTGGAGGAAGGCTTTGAACGTGTGGCCATTTGTAAGTCCTCCCTCAGTTCTCCCTTGTACTTTGTCTCATTTTCTACTTTTTATTTAGTTATTCTATTAAAAACAAACCTCATATATGTGAAAGATAGTAGGTTCTTAGTCATTTTGTTCAAAGTTTGAGCTTTATGTTTGCCTTGGATGCTAGCATGTCCTTTGGACTTCAACATGCCACACTGGCATCCTAGTACCACACTATAGTCCACTGGTTGAGAGCTTTTCCTTTTGAGGTAGAAATCTCAGGATCTTTCTCTCTCGAATTGTGTAGCAATCATTTGGGATAATTGATCTATGCTTAGTTTCTTTGCAATTTCTTTATTCAGTAATATTGAGGTGGTTAAGGGAAGTTTTCTCCCTAGGATTCTCTTGAGAACGAAGAGACTCGTGAGTGGTAGATCCCCCTTATCTCGTAGTTCTACAAAAATATTGATTTATATTTAATGTTTCTATCTCATTCTATTAATATCTTTATATTTCATTCTATTAATTTTTCATAAAGATAAGGGTATAACTAGGCCTATTAGATAGTTTCTAATTAATCTGGAAACAAAAAAATGATTACAATCTATTTGTTCAACATGTTCATATCATGTTGATATGCATCTTCCTAATTGTGGTAGTATTCAAATCCTCAATCAAACCTTCCTCAATTTGATTCAAATTTATTGAAGGGTCTAATCTAGAAATTCTCCTTAGTGGAAAGTGGGTAGGATGATGAGAACTTGGCATATAAACAAAATATAAGAGACTAAAATATAATATAAAACAAGAAAATTTTAAATATGATATAAAAATTAAAAGATCATATCCAATTAAAAATAGAAAATAGAAGCCTAAGGCCAAACTCTAAGGGATGCATGATATGTTGGATTCACCAAGATGAAGAGGAGAAAATAACATCTATATATATATATATATATATATATATATAGGATTATAAATGAATAATGAAATCAATATCACAATTAACTTAGTTAAATAAGTTAATTCAAGATAGACATTAAAATATGTATCAAAATAAATGCTAAAATTGACAAAGAAGAGTAGAAGAATTAGTTCTTGTATAATAAGGAATGTATCATTTAATATTCAAACCATGATTCATCTCAAAAAATTGATATTAGATCTACATCATTCAAGCTTTGAAATATATGAAAGTAATCTAATTCATCTTCTGGTTCAACTTGCGTGTTCAACTTTAATCCTTGCATCAATGGCCTTACACCTCTTGTGTGACCTTGGACTTAAAATTGGGACCTTGAACTTGAGATCTCTAACCTCTCAGAAGCTTATTCACCTATAAATATTTGGATAAGGTGGTGTTAAAAATAGTTGGTAGAGCTTGCTATCAAGTTGTAGAATCCATGTCTTATCTCGATTACGATGTTTTGACAATGTTAGCAAGTTTAAAGACACACACATAGTGGAAAACAAATATGTTTATACTCTTGTGAATGCTAATGTTGATGCAATAGTTTCTTTATAATGCTTTGTAAGTTCTCTTGAATCTAAGTATTAGATGAATAAATTACCTAGGTCCTTCTCCTTCTATATAATATGTTAGCATTCAAAGTTAAATATTTTATGTTTAAGCTAATGGATAACAACTAATTCGGATTAGGTTAGCTTGGACCTATAATTAATAATGATTTTAGAAATGGGAATCAAGGTCCTATCTACAATCCCAAAGCAAGGTGAAATTGTCTTAAACTAGGGTTAGGTGTTGGGGTAATGTGTCTCAACCTTGCAATTACATAAGTTACTATTGATACATAAGGCACTATTCATCTGATGACGATGGGGAGATGCAAAGGGGTCTCTCTCTACAAGGGGTATGAGGAGATCATCCCCCTAGTTGGGGTCTAAGGGAAGTGCACCCTGGTGGGGGCTTGGGGGTAGTGCCCTTGAAAAGAAAATTTTATTTATATTTTATTATTGTAAATCTAGATCATTCGTCATTAAGTCTTAGATTTGACAATTGATATTTTATTAGCTTGACTTGCCCTAGAAGGCAACCCTATTTTATGAGGGCATCAAGTATTACAGTTGTGTATTGTGCTGTATTATGAGAGTCTGATAGCGGTTGTGTTGCCTCTAGATCTTTGGTTGGCGATACTCATGTGAAAAGCTTGCTCTGCAAGTATATTGTAATCTTTGTGATTTCTGAATAACATATTGGATGACTTTTGGAGTGTGGGGATTTTTTACGAAAGGGTTTTCCCCACGTAAATCACTGTGTTGTGGTATGCATGATATTTATGTCTATTTTTATTTAAGTTTTTATAACTGTTAAAGATCTGTAAAAATTTTGCATTATCCTCCTCTCAAGCTTAGTGTAGGAAGTTGTTTCGTTTCCTTAGCTTCCTTACATTAGGAACATGTAGATTAAAGATGAAATGTAGAATCACTAACAAATGAAATTCAAGTTTTGGTCAAATGACAACTCTTATATAAAATTATATCATTTAAATATTTAACTTTTATACTAGAAACAAAAGATTAAAGCAAATTCAAAACAAATTAAAAAAAAGTTGTAAATAGTACTTTTTTATCTCTATAAACATTTACAAAAGAAAGGTCCATTATACATTAAATATGTTTACTCATTGAATTTATTCTTTTCTTAATTTCTTTCACCGTGTGGCTTCATTAGCATTCTTCCCATGTTTTTAAATATCGTTTAGTTCAATGATGAAAGGTAAATAAAACTATTTACCACTTTTTGATAAGAATGAAATGTAAAATTGCTATTGACTATTTAGATAAATAAATAAAATAGTATTAAAAACTTAACCAATGTGCTCCTTGTTTCTCTCTAAAGTACTATTTTTAAAATATTATATTTAATAAAATATTTCTATAAGAAAGAGAAATGCCCACATCTGTCACTAGTGGGACCTACTGGATTGTTGGGTCCTCCTGCTATTTTGCGCAATTCTATGTGTAAGTCGTACATAGAGTTTTGTATTTTCCTGATCACGTCTCCCATTTTCAAAATACACTGCGCCGCCTCGTGTTCTAAGCTCGTACTGCTCATCTGTCAGTCTACCCTCTCAACCCACATGTTTATCTCATGCTCAAGACATTCCCGACAGTTTCGCTGCATATGGTAGAAGCTGACAGTAAGCTGACAGTGGGATCTGTGGTCCATGCGAGACTTGGGATTAAATTTCAACGTAACAATCTAGGGAAATGAGAAATACAAAGTTAATGATAAAAGGGCGCTCAGTTATGCAAATTGGGTTCCTCAATTACTGTGGACCATCGTGAAGATTTGTACCGTTTAAGCCCTCTCATGTCGCATGGGGCGGAATTCCAAGGTTATGTTGCCAACGGCTCTCTTCTCATGGGGAACCTGCACCCTGCATGTGAATGAGCCATGCAATGAAACTGTGAATGTTCAGGCGTGACCTCCATTCTGCTTAACGTGCAGGTTTAATGGTGAAATTGTTGGTGGCGGTTTTAGAAAGTGGTAAAATGAGATGTTAAAAACAAAAATATCTATTTATTTTAATTATTTTATTTATGTTGTGAAATAGTATTTTTTTTTTACATAAGTGTCAATTTTTATTAATTAAAGATAAAAATACATATATTCACAAAAAAGTGGGTGGTAAGAAGAGACATCTTGGAAAGTCACATGGGCTCAACCTAAAAACAGAAAGGTATATAAACAAAATTGTGTAAGCGATGAGAGCAGTGCCACAGGGAGGAGGGTCCTTGTCATCTGACCTACCCTATACATTTTGAAGAAGGAAAATGTATTTTGACTATTGAATGAGGTGTATATGTAAGAATAAGTGAACATGAGATCAATTCAATTAATGTTTATTCAATATTCTAGTATACACCACCAACAAGGAAGGAGGGTCCTTGTCATCTGACCTACCCCATACATTTTGAAGAAGGAAAATATATTTTGACTATTGAATTAGGTGTATATGTAAGAATAATTGAATATGAGATCAATTCGATTAATGTTTATTCAATATTCTATTATACACCATGAATATTTGATAGTTAATATTTAGATTGGAAAGTAGTAGAAAGACATCTAAACTTAGAATCATCTATCTTCTATAGAACAATTTTGTCAATTCTCCTATTAACTTTTTTATATTCTAAAATGATAAATAACCCTCTTATTTTAAAAAATTAAAAAACTAGTTAACCATTGAACTAGATACATGCATTAAGAATAACCCAATTAAAAATAGAGACACACTCAACCACTATTTGGTGGATAGCCAATACTTGAATTGGAAGTGGTAAAATGAGACTTAAAATTTGGAATCATGTGTTTTCTCAAAAATATATTTTATTAATCATCATATCATCTTTATATATGCTCTAAATTTGTAATCATTTTGAAAAAAGAGTCTTTAACCCTTGAACAAGATACATACATTAAGAATAACCCAATTAAAGATGGAGATAGATTCAAGTATTTCTTATTCAACATATTCACTATACATGATGAATGGTGGATAGCCAATGCTTACATTGGAAAGTGGTAAAATGAGACTTAAATTTGGAATAATATAGTTTCTTAAGAATAGCTTTGACAATCATCTTATCACCTTACTTATGCTCTAAATTAATAAATGGCCTTCTTATTTTAGAAAATAAAATCATTTTTAACCATTGAACCAAATACATACATTAAGAATAGCCTAACTAAAAATAGAGATATAATCAATCACTCTAAATAGCCATTACTTAGATTGAAAAGTGCTAAAATGAGACTTAGATTTGGATCCATATGTTTTCTTAAAAATATATTTTACTAATAGATAACCCTCTTATTTTAAAATATAACATTTTAACCCTTAAACTAGATCCACACATTAATAATAGTTTGATTAAATATTCACCATAGATTCAATAATTGTTTATTCAATATATTTATTATACATTAACAGTGAATAGCCAATACTTAGATTGGAAAGTGGTAAAATGAGACTTGAATTTGGAATCATATGTTTTCTTAGAAACAACTTTACCAATCATCTTATCACATTATCTATACTCTAAGGTGATACAGAACCCTCTTATTTTAAAAATAAAAAAAATTACTTTTACCATTGGACCAATACTGATTAATAATAGTTTAATTAAAGAGAGATAAATCAAATAATTATTTATTCAATGAGACTTAAGTTTTGATCTATTTGTTTTCTTAGAAAAAAACTTTACCAACCATCTTGTCATTTTATCTATACTCTAAATTGATAAATAACCTTCTTATTTTAAAAGGAAAACACACAATACATACATTAAAATGAATTGATTAAAAATAGAGAGATAAAATCATTGCTTATTCAATATATTCATTATAGTGCAGGATGAATGAAAATAACCAATACTTAGATTAGAAAGTAGTAAAATGAGATTTAAATTTGGAACCATATATTTTCTTTAAAATAACTTTACCAATCATCTTATCACCTAGTCTATGTTCTAGACTAATAAACAACCCTATTATTTGAAAAATAAAAAAAATATCTTTAACCATTGAACCACATACATACATTAAGAGTATTCCAATTAAAGATAGAGAGAGATGCAATGATTGTTTATTCAATACACAATGAATGGTGGATAACCAATACTTATATTGGAAAGTGGTATAATGAGACTTAAATTTGGAACCATGTAGTTTCTTAAAAATAGTTTTACCAATCATCTTATCACCTTATGGATGCTCTAAACTAATAAATAACATTCTTTTTTTTCAAAAATTGTCTTTAACCACTAAATTACATACACACATAAAGAGTAGTCTAATTAAAGATGGAAATAGATTCAATAATTGTTTATTGAATATATTCACTATACATAATGAATGGTGGATAACCAATATTTAGATTGGGAACTGGTAAAATAAGACTTGAATTTAGAACCATATATTTTCTTAAAAACAACTTTGTCGATCATCTTATCACCTATCTATGATCTAAACTAATAAATAATCATCTTATTTTTTAAAAAAAAAAAAAAATCTGTATCCATTGAACCATGCATACATTAAGAATAACCTAATTAAAGATGAATATAGATTCAATGATTGCTTATTCAATATATTTACTATACACAATGAATGGTGGATAGCCAATACTTAGATTGGAAAGTGGTAAAATTGAACTTAAATTCGAAACCATGTGTTTAAAAATATCTTTACTAATCATCTTATCACCTTATCTATGTTCTAAACTGATATATAACCTCTTATTTTAAAAAGAAAAAAATTATCTTTAATCATTAAACTATATCCACACAAAAAATCAATCATTACTTATTCAATATATTCACTATACATGATGAGTGCTGGTTAGCCAACACTTCTGGGGATGCCCTTCCACACATCTGATGATTGGAGAGACGCCACACTTAATTTGAAAAGTAATTTGGTTGGCTTTTAGATGCTTCATCTTGTGTGAGTGTATATATTTTCAGTTTGCTCGCAGAGTATTTTATAGTTTTCAGGTGCTTTCTTTGAACTGTAAGTTTCACTGACCTTTTGGCTTTGTATTAGGTTTAAGGTCCTTGGTAACTGAAGCTTTCTCCTTCATTCTTACAAGGCAAAACAGTCCTCTGAACTGGGGAAAAGCCAGAAAGAAAATCTTACACACAACAATTCTGTAAATACTTTGCTTCCTCTTCCTAAAATCTTCAAAATCAATAAAACAGTTCATAAAGTACTATACGTAAGCACCTGAGTTTGTACAAATTTATTTAATTTTTCTTTAACCAAGAAACTTACTTCGCCCAAGACACCATTGTAGCCTTTTTCGCTACGTCTTGTCGGGCAATCTCAAGACCAAACATGAATCTGACCATCTGACAATCTGGAGTATTATAGTAAGCATCAATGGAATTACACAAGTCTTACAATGTTATACTTTTATATGCTACAATTAAACATCAATTATTTTTCCTAAAACAATAAGCAACCCATATAACTGATGATGTTCAAACTTAACAGTAGTTCTCAATGGCAATTTCAATCATTGACCAGTCTCTCCTGGTTTTCACAAAGAATCCAATTATAATTCAAGAATTCAAATAATTATGTAGTACAAACGATGGGTTGATCATGTGAGCAAATATTTGTATCAATACTTCTTCCTAACTTTCTAAAAACCCAACTGAATCACTCTAAGGTGATTGTTTACAAAGTTGTTTAAATACTATCATGAATTGGACGAAAACCATAATTGTGACTACTTTACTCTCAATAATGCTGAAGAAGATCAGGGCCAAAATATTCAGAGAACATAAAAATTGGAAACTGGGTTTCCTCACACACAGATTGTTGAATGGTGTTATGCTGCTTCACTGATGATGAAGATGGTGACCATAATGAAGCACATGAATTCTCAAATAGCTGCAATTTCTGGTTTGGAAGATTGGAAAGGACATCAATGTTATCCTCCCCATTTACACACAGATGTCTAGGAATCTCCAGGCCCTCAACATCATTTAATATCTGGGTTCCAGTTCCACTCATGCATACTGTACTATCCCATTCATTAATACCATTTGTGATTGCCAATCCCAAATCTTGTGTTATCTTGTCGACAGAATCACCCAACTGGTTGTTGTAAGGATATCCCATGTCTGACCCACAGTCAAGATCCACTGGAGTAATGTCAATGCCATCTATGACAGTCAGATCAAAATCAAGTTCTTTTGAAAAGTGTAAAGCTGGAGATGCAGAACTTGTAGCAGTAGATCCCTCATTAGAAAGTAGCTTTTTCTTGAGAGAAGTATGCCAGTAGTTCTTTATTTCAGTGTCTGTCCTTCCCGGCAAGTGCTTTGCTATCTCTGCCCATCTGACACATGCAAAACATCATATTAGGTAAACACTGTGTACCGTCATAGAAAGATTAAAGATTCTTGCTTTTTGTTCCCATTTATTCTAACCTGTTGTCGAGCATTGCATGAAGACAGATGATGAGATTTTCTTCTTCATTGGAGAAATTGCCGCGTTTGATTCCAGGCCTTAAGTAATTCATCCACCTCAATCTGCAGCTCTTTCCACAGCGTTGCAATCCTGCAGAAATTTCAATATGTTTCTCAGAAACTAAATAACAAACTGTATCTCTTAAAAGATATGAAATTTTAACCTTATGAATATGAAACTGTGTTTATTTTGGATTAAACTGTATCACACCAGTTTAATCAGAAAAAGCATATTTTTATCCATATGGACTGTGGAAATCAAACTGTAATTCTTAAAGACGTGAAATTTTAACATTATGAATATGAAACTGTGTTTTTTTTGGATTAAACTGTACCACACCAGTTTAATCCAGAAAAAACACACTTTCATATCATGTGAAAATCTAATGTCTTTGATTATGAATATGTTTGGATTAGACTATGTAATCATAAGTGTCTTGTTCATTCTAATGATAGATCATGTAATGTAATGTGATTCAAAACTCCTATGTGAATTATGAAATATGATCTAATATGAAAAAACTATTCACATAATCTAATCTAAAAATATTCGAACTAAAATTGTAACTATACTTAAGTGAGGTGGGTTGTTTTGAATTACCAGCTCTGAGAGGAAGAGAAGACCAGCGGCCATGGCCGTGGGAAGTAATATAACGAATCAGTTTCATATCTTCTTCAGGCGACCAAAATCCTCTCTTTACAGGATGCTTCCCACAGCAATTGTGCGCTGTGTGGTGCCGCATCTTGCTTTAACTTTTGCTTTTACGTAACTTATTAAAGACAAAAAAATTAAAAGCACGATTCTGATAGTTGTAACAGGAACTCGCTATTCTTCTATAGTAAACAATGTTTTCAGTAAAGGAAAAAACAGGGTTTATGCTATTAAAAGCTCCATAGAAAGAAGAATATAGATAAATTCCAGCACAGAAACTTAGGAAAGCAAAACCAATAAGCCTTTCAAGCCAACTGAACAGAACTAACGCACAAAATGCTATCAGAACTACTGAGCAGAACGGGAAGACAAGATCTTATCAGAAATTAACCAGAGATGTGAGTCATTTCTTGGTGTCAAGCAAAGAAAGAACCTGAGACAACTACACGCAAGGGGAAGCTCGCGGAAATCAACTTGGTCTGAAGGTAACCTTTTTCGTATTTATGGATTTTTAGGAAAGTTCAAGTGTGAAACGTCTTTAAACACATAAAAGTAATTATGTCTATGTTTCATTTCATACGCCATCATAGATTCGAACGTGACAGTCCAAAGAATTGAAATCCTACCTATTCTTCAATTGTTCATTTAAATTTACGGTCGTTTACACGTTTTGGGGTATTTCAGTTCGTTTTCTTTTTGGATTCAAGAGCATACTCCAATTTGTATCGTCAAAGCTCTTCCATCATATTTAGAATATAATAGAATCGAAATTTTTTAACATCTATAAAGTCCCGAATAGTATATGGAATAGGAGTTTCCGCTTTCTAACTTTCAAAATTTGTTGGAGGATTGTTAGGACCCTTGTATTCTTAATCTTATTTATTTTAATAAATTTCGTAGTAAGGTAGTCATTAACATAGTATATGGAATGGTTTTAGGAAAATTCACCATCAATAATTCATGACGAAAAATTCACCGCTATGATAAATTCACTGTCTAA
This sequence comes from Sequoiadendron giganteum, assembly GCA_007115665.2. Classification (NCBI taxonomy): domain Eukaryota; kingdom Viridiplantae; phylum Streptophyta; class Pinopsida; order Cupressales; family Cupressaceae; genus Sequoiadendron; species Sequoiadendron giganteum. The sequence continues at coordinate 645,459,128 of CM021102.1, forward strand.
CCGCTGAATTTTCATGGCGGTGAATTTTCCCACCGTGAATTGTTGTTGGTGAATTTTTGGTTGGTGAATGGCTAACAGTGAATTTGTTGTATGCCATATGAGATAGAAGATTTCGTTGTCTAACTTTCAAATTTGCTGGATGGTTGTGAAAGAGCCCTTGTGTTCTTAATTTTATCCTCTTCTATATACTTGATCCAAATATTCTATTAAGCTTTGTTTCACTTTAAAATAAAATGCTTTGGTAAATGCTTTTGATCTGGAACTATGAATTGGTAATGTCACAAAGAGGGGACCTCATTCCCAATATAAACACTCAACAAGAACATCTTAGTGGAGTTTGAACCTTAATGACAAAAACAACACAACTTAACCATCACACTATACCATTATTGACACAAAAATACGAACTCTTACCTTCCATTATTCTTTAAGCTTTCTTCACCCAAATACTTCACATTGAAAATGGTGCAAACTAGTCCTCAATTGAATGTTGAGGATACTTGGCTGGCCATATTTACCATACTGTATACCTTTTTATTGGTAACCGTAAATGAGATTGAATTCACTTACATAGTATTTCTTTCTCTTTTTAACAGTTCTTACCTTTTCTTTTAGACAACCTTAAAACATGTATCTGTACAATCCCGAATTTAACCCTAAAAGTGTATATGTCTGCAATTCTTATTACAATCTGGAAAGCCGTGTACAATCTGCCCGTGCACAGAAACAATATTTAAGTAGCAAAACCCAGATAATTATTATACCAGGGAAGCATACGTTCCCGTCAAATTAAAAACCCATCTAGCTGTTCTGTTGATTTTGTGTCGGCCAATCAGTTGCAGTAACTATCACGCGTCAATGACGTCGTTGCTTTTCAGCCTGAAAGAAAGTACTGGAATTAATGAAATAATTGCTGATGTAAGCTCGTCTTAAACTCGATTTCAATGCCCAACCACATGTTCTCATCATGACGCTAATCTCGTAGTCATTTTATTTTAATGATTGATCCAAGTAAAATGATGAATTCATTCTCCTTTACTACTCAAAACCCAATAATTTCCCACAAAAATATTTCTTGCTTAAACTATACGTCATTGACAACGGCGCGCCATGAATGGATGCGCAGCAAGAAAAAGCACACTTTTTTGTGTGGCCAGGGAAGCCTGGACTATACGTCATCAAAGCAATAAATTACCAAACAATTACTTTTCCGTAAAAAAAGAGCCATTGCAGCTAATTTAAAATACCCAAAAAAGATTGTGCGTCAACCTCGAGTAGGTTGCGACTGGAATCTCAGATAACGATCTAATATAAGCTATAAAAAAAACGTTACAGGCCCCGCTGTTAAATCTGTAAAGAATCGCAGGACCCCATTTGTCTTTATTTCATCCCCAAGGGACCCACAAATTAAAGTTGATGAGATGGATTGTTCCAATGCCACAATTTTTTCTATGCTCTTTCTCAGAAAACAGAAATCTTATTCTCAGACGACAGAAACCACTTTTGCACTGCACATAACGGCAATTACGTAGAAGGAATTTTTCTCTTTTTCTTTTCTTTTTTCTATTGCTGAGCAAGATAACAGTTGATTTATATCTTCCACACGTTTCACCCATTGTCATATTGACGTGCCAGATGATTATTCCACTTCAACCCAATCCGAATATGACTGTAATTCAAAGATTCAAAGACTTGCATGCAAAGAACCTGCATTAAAAATTCTACAGGTTACTCTGATCTGCATAGATGTATATCAAAATATTGCAAAGTCAAAAAAGAAATCTGTATAGTGAAGCAAATCTTGTCTGAGATAAGATTTCTTTCGTGTCAGGTTAAAGGAGTTGTCTTCACTTCCACGCCATAGAATAATACATTGATAACCAATCAGATAGACAGAGATTAGTGGTAAGTATTTAAATAGCTTGTGGGCAGATGATCTATTTTGTTTTTTATTAATTATCATTTATGGGCATATGATCTTTGTCTTATCAAGGTTGCTGCTGTTTTCTCTAGAGAAAAACAAAATTTGGTGCTGTCATTTGCTCCAGCCAAAAACAAAATTTTGAGAAAAGGATGGGAGTTTGTCATGACAGTTTTAAAATCATATGAGTTTAAATTTAGTGGAACATCATACTACTTATTTGTTTCTTTTGATTGGTTATTAATTTTATAATTGATGGGTTTAGTTAAAAAATGTTTGTTCTTTGTTTTGTCGTATTGTGGTTAGTTTGATCACTTTTATTGTTTTGTGTTTTTTTAGTTTAGTGTTGTAAAAGGAATGAGATTCTTTCAAAAGTTTTTTTTTAACTTACAATTAAAAAAAGGAAATTGAATTTTTGAAATTATAATTTGAAAATTATAAAATTATAAATTAGAGCTTTACAATTAGGAAGTTTGTTAGTTTTTGAATTAGACTTTATAAATTATAAATTAAGGTTTTATAAAAATTTGAATAATGAATTTTAAGATAAAAGTTAATGTGTATTGTTTATTTAGTTAAAATAAGAGGAAACTTGCCTAATAATAGTTAATACAATAATCTTTAGAAAAAAGTCAAAGGTGATTGTAGTTCATGTTAACATAGGATTTAAGCTTGATTAGGAGTGCTAAAGAGCTATGTGTCTATTCTTAGTCATGTGTCATTATTAGTTAGATTTGTGCTTTCTTTAGGTAGATCTAAATTAAGTGGTTACATGTTTATTTTAGGTACCATTACTTTTAGATGGCTATTGCTCTATATGTACATCCATATTGTGAGTTAATTCATCGCCATTTCAACTATTTCTTTGTATATCCTACTTTTTTTTATCTTATAGGTAAGAGAATACAGTTGCTTGGCATTCATGGCTTGATCGGATACTACCATTCTATCCAAAGATCTTGACAAATTTTACATGATATCAAAGCTATTATAGAATTTGGGTGCTATTTTAGTTTTTTTTGTGACATTATTTTTTGAAAACACTAGTTGTATGCAATAGTTTTATTTGCTATGCATTGCATGTGTGGTGTTCTTACATGTGTATGCAATAGGTGATTCTACATGGTGGTCTCAATGTTGGAGTAAATAGATAATCATCTAATGATTAAAATTTTCATTAATTAATTATTAGGACCTTTTTTACTTTATTACACTTAAGCTAAACTTAGGAGTGCTTTTTATTATTAGATTAGACTATTTATAGATCAAGTTGTCTCATTGCATAGGATAAGGAAACTTGTCACAATCCAATCAAATCCTCATCTAGGGTTAATTTTTTTCTTTTATATAAATATTCATTTGTACATTATATTCATTAAAATTCATATTCATTATTCAATATCAAATAAATTTGTAGATCAATATCTCTCAAGGTTGCATAACACAACAATGAATTTTTCTCTTCATATGTGATAGGTATTTTGGTTGCAAGTGATTTATGTGAGCTGTGGGGTTCACTATCAACTCCAACATGGTAACAAAGCATCACATCTATGACTTCCTATCCAAATTCTAAGAGATCTGTCCTTGAGGGAAAATTTGGCTCATCTTGGAGCGAAATGAAAATCATTGTTGGATCCAGAATGACCAAAAAACTTAAGGAATGCCTGTCAATTCACCAAAATCTAAGAAATTGAAGAAACAAGATTATTTTTAATAGTTTGAGATTTACACATAGGAATCCATACGATCTAATGGCCTTGCATGTTCCCCCAAAACACCATTATTCTCTAAGAGAAGGTACAAAGGTCTTAAACTTTTTTTGATTTTTTATTAAAAAACCTCTAAAAAATCAAAAAACTTTTTGAAAACTAAAAAAAAATCAATAAAAGGGTTTTTAGTGGTACGTGAGGGTACTATGCATGCAATAGTACCTTGTAGGCCCATACAACATCATTTTTATTTTACAGTCAGTGATGGCCTTTTCTTGCACATCTATCGACACTCATCTTTGCTAATGATGGCTCTCTTGTCACTTGACAGTCCACCAAACAATTTGGTGATGACTCTAACTTGGTCAACATTTTCCACCAACCATGAACCTATCTCCTCAACATCTAACAAAATATTCCATCTACTTAATACCTTGTTAGCCTCAACAAAATTACTAGTGAATCTTCAAGGCATATACCAACAAATCCAAATTTTTCTAATGACCATTTTTAGCAGAAAGGAATATTCCTTGAATATTCATTGGCATCAACCATATTGCTAGACTCTTGCCCCCCTCCTAGCCCTCATTTGGCCTAAGAGAGAAATTTTTTTCTTTTGGTCATAACATGGGCATGTAGTGTTGAAATCGAGCAAATGAGATATCACTAGAAAACTAGTTTTGTGTAATTTCTAGTGTTGTAAGTCTCATTATTAGATTTTTTGTTGGCACATTTTATTCTCATTCAAAGTCAGATCATCAATTTCTACTTTCGAGCTCATAATTTTTCACATATATCTCCAATTTTCATGATGCTTAAAATGTTGGAGAGGTATTTTAAAGCTCTTCAAATCCATTCATGCACTTTTTCTAGAATCTTCCCCAGATACATTGTGATTTCACATTATACTTAATTACTTGGATGTCTTGGCACCTAGAAAGGATCTATTTCATGATATGACTTCACTTGATCTACTTTATATGTATTGTGGTTATCACTATTTGTTTTTTTCATTTGAGGAAGCATCATGGGTTTTTCTATTCATTCTTCTATGGTCATCCTAGAGAAGGATAATTATGAGTCTTGAAAACATGACATTCTGACACATCTCAGGTGGTTTGATATTTTTCCTTATCTGTATAGAATCATACCTACATTAGATACACCAAGGAGTAGATCAACATGGGAGTATTATCATTGATCATGTTGTAGGAGTGATTTTTTCTAGTGTTGACCATGACACTATGTGTGTTGTATAAGACATTGATTTCCCCACACACATTGGACAGACTTTGGGAGATCCATTGAGACCCTCATATCTCTCCATTCTTAGAGGATTGTACTATAGATTGTCTCATTCCTCTTGTCAATGCAGATTATATACCCTTTGATGATGATACTTTAGAGGAGCTTGAGTATATATAGGTCTTGCGTATTTTTATGGTTCAAAAACTTGTCTTCATGTTCCCACTCTTCAGATTGAGACCTAATCTCCATCTTATGTTGTTCTTGATCAAATTGGCATCACCACATCCTTGACCCCTATTGATTTAGTGTGGCAAGATTTTAATCTTCTTTCAGAGATAGAGAGGTGAAGGAGGGAGGGAGATAGAGGTGGGATAAACAAAAGTAGAGAGGGGAAATCCTACAATGCTAGTTTACAATTTCTGGGAGATTCTAATTTTTTTTTGAAATCACATATTTTTAGAAAATATAACGATTTAAGCAGGTTAAAAAGTTCCATTTTAAGGATTTCAATTGGAGAGGGTTTGATTAAACCACCTTAGATCAAACCCCCTTGGATATAACCCCACTAGTATTAAAACATACCTAAAACAGAGTCTCCTTTACACCTATCAAAATGTTGATAAAAAACCACTTTTGATTTACCTTTTGGGGGATCAAATGAATTCATTTAAAATTTATTATTTGTAAGTATGTATTCCTTATTATAAACTTCCCAAAAATGATAATTTTAAATAAATTTAATTTAATTATTATATTTATTTTTTATTTCTTGTGAATTATGTAGGATTTTCATCGAAAATCAAGCTCTTTGTTATGCACATGTGGAAAAATAGCAGATTATCAAAAAAAAAAAATTGAAAAATATCAGTGCACTAGATATTAAAATCCTTGATCCAACAAAAAAAAAAAATTTTGATCCATACAAAAAAAGTTATGTTGTATACAATGTGCCTATGTCTGAATTGTAATTGGTTTGACTTCGAAACTTGATTAAGAAAAAAATAATCAATAAATCACTATGAAACCAAATGAAAACACTAGATATCATATTTACAAATCAAAATTCAAAACAATTAGAATTTTATCCTTCATGGAAAAAAAATTATGTTGTATACGATGAGCATCACTCCTTAAAAATGGTGTTTACTGAAAAAAAATAGTTTTTGAAGGAGATGGAAAAAGAAGTGCAATTTGATTCCAATTTTTTTGAAAAAATAATATTTAGAATCTACAGACAAAATTTCACAAATCACCAGTTTGCATCATCTTCAAATTCCTCACGATTTAGCTGATATGGGTGTCCGAAAGTGAAGATGTAGTTAGAAAAAATTAGTTCAGTGTCCAATTTGGCCAAAAATTATAAACTAGTATTGTGGGTTCACCTAGAGGGAAGGAGAGAGAGAGAGTGGAGGATGGAGTGAGGGAGAGGTAGAGATGGGTACCTATGATATAGAGATAAGTAGAGAGGGTCCAAGGAGGAAGGGGGATAGATTGAGACAACGAGAGATAAAGAGAGGGAAGGAGGGAGGGAGAGAGATACAGAGTATAGAGGGAAGGAGAGAGTGAGAGATAGGAGGGTAGAAGTGTTGAAAAAATGAAGAAGGAACCCTGTGTTGTGTTGTCATTGATGCCAACCATGTTTATTGTCAATTTTTCCTGATTCAGTAAAATAAGTTGTGTCATCTTGATCCGATATTCTGGTCCAAATTCACTCATGTTTCAAGATCGGCTTATGCAATTACAACATGTTGTTTGGGATTGTACTCAATACACCTATGTTTAAGGTTTCAACAATTTTGGTTAATCTAGTTGAAAGTTACAAGTGACAAAAGTTTGGCAAGCTATATTTTGGCTTATACTGGACAGGTTGATAAAAGTTATTTGGTTTGTATTCCCATGGCACTTGGTTTTAGACTCTAAAAATTTGGGAGAAAGTTTATAGGTGTCAAAACTAGACATATTCCAAATGGCGAATGCTTATATGCTTATACAGATGATCAATGTTGGATGGATTGAGTTATTTTGTGGATTGAGTCTATTTCTTGGCCGACCCAATGCTTCAAGTTATGGTATTAAGATTAATATGTGTTGTAGATGTTAAGGGGATCTATTTTAGATCTGCTCCAACCTTGATTCAAGTTTTGCATGTGTGTTTTGAGCGCAAAGAGTTTGTCTCCATGCATGAAGCTGACAAAGTATTTTGAATTTAAATGGGCTACATCTAATGAGGCTGACCTAATTGATGTATGTGGAAGTAATAAGGTATATATGTGAAAAATTTTACAGTCACAAATATGATGAGGTGCATGATGTGAAATATATGTTGTGTTTGTGGGATCTAATTTCGTGTATACTTGCAAATTCATATGTGTGAAGTCAAAATAAGTACAAATTTGAAGTATATGTTGAGCGACTATAGAGCAGAGCAATGTTTTATTTTCAAAAATTCATTGGAACTGAATTCAACGTAAGGAAGGTGCATTTTGTATCAGTTCACACCTTGGCTATGTAGCCATTTTGTTTTATATCTATTTTCAAGTTGTGAGCCTTTTTAAGGATAGTGAGTCTTGGCAGTGAGCCCTGTAATATCTTATAACTGGTTATAATATATTGTGAGTTAATCCTCGCCATGATTTTTCCCTCCTTGGGTTTTTCACGTAACAATATTGGTGTTCATTTGTTATTTTGTGTTGTGATTTTCTTCATGTACTCTTTCATTGCTACTGTTAAATATGTTTTGATGATTGGTTGGATTATGACTAAGTGGTTTAATAGAATACTGATTCACCCCCCTCTTAGTATTTTGGTGTTCAACAATTGGTATCTAAGCCTCGTTCCTTTTGGAAAGACTAACAACTTGAGGAAGATCTTGGAGGTTGAACACATGGTAGATAAAAAGTATCCTCTTCCTCTGAAAGAAATTTTTGCAATTAAACTTGGAGAAGATGACTACATATTTGACAAAGAAGAACTCAAAGCTAATCTTGAAGATCTAGACAAAGTTGAAAATGCGAAAAAAATATTGAACAAGATCCTAGAAGAAGCAAATGAATGTATCAAAAATCTAAGAGAAAAATCAAGAAGTTCAAAGAGAGACATAGAGAAGTTAATGAACAATTGAAGAAGGAAAATGAAGACATCATCAGTCTAAAAGTGCAAGTGGAAGAGAAAAAGAGAGTTGAGGATTTTATGAATGCTAAAATACAAAGAAAGGTTGACGCATGTACACAAATTGAACAAGAGGTGGTAACCCTAAGGTCTAATCTAGAGAAAGCAAGAGCTCATGAGGACAAATTCAAAACAAGTACCACAATGCTTGATGAATTGATTGCAATTTAGAAACCTTTTAAGGATAAAGGTGGTTTAGGACTTGAAGAAGAACAAAGTTCAAAGAAAAATCATACATGTAACAAGGTGGACAATCAAAAGTAGACTCAAGGAAATTCCAAAAAATTCAAGAAATAAAGAAGCAACACTAGAAGACCTCCCCATTAGACAACCAAATGCTCAAACGTACCCATCTTTCAATAGTATTTGTTTTTCATTCAATAAATTTGGACATAAGGCTGTAGAATGAATCAGAATGTTGGATCCTTTTTCAGACAATGTTTTACATGCAAGAAATTTGGACATAGAGTTACCAAGTGTAGAAGTCAGATGATGAATAAACTCAATACTGGTAAAATGTTTCAATCCTTCAATGGATACTATTATACATGCAATATATTTGGACATAAGGTGCTAACTAGTGTAGATCAAGGATGAATATAAATCAATTTGGTCAAAAAAATGTTGTGTGCTACAATTGCAACAAGCCTGGACACATTTCAAGATTATGCAGAAGCAAGAATAGAAGGCAGACTAATCGAGAACAAAATAATAATCTAGTAAAGAAAATTGATCCCACTAAAGTCAAGAAAGATTTATGGAGAAGATTTGGAAGAAAAAAGAGGAAGCTGAGAATAAGGATGAATCAAATGCATCTGTAACTACATCTGGTGCAGATATTCCTTCTGAAAACTAAGCCCATGACAGGCTTAGGGGGAGCAGTAACAAAAAAATCTAACAACCCCCTAAAATCATGAGGTTTCAAGCAGTGGCATGAAGATATATGGTGCAGATTGGTATGTTTAAGCTTTTGGAAAATGTTCTAGTAGAAAATATGCAAATATGAGGTTTTGTAGAGCCTTTTAGGGTATAAAGCGTTTCAAAGAAGTGATTACCAACTTTTGGGTATTTGAGACATTAAATGTAAATTTAGGGTAGATCGGTAAAATATAAAGTGAAATCCCTGGTCGATTTTTAAATCACTTTTGCACATTTGAAAGAAAATAGAGAAATTTGAGGAGTATATGAAGTCAAATCGAAGTGAATTGATTCAAACCCTAGTTCTTGTTGAAGCACGAAAAAGGTATTTAATGTTATCTATTTTTTTGTGGGTTTATATTTGAAGCAATTTCACAATCATTTGAAGATATAATTGAGGTTGCAAGGTAGAAGCACAAAGCTGTGTCACACTTTTTAAAGGAAATGATCAACACTGATCCAACTTTTAAACTTGAATCACTAAAAAGTGACATATGTATTTTGAATTTTGAAATGATGCAAACTAATTAAATATATATATTTTTAGTATATTTTACGCTTGTATTTTTTAAAAAATTAAAAAATTATTTGAATATAGTTTTTTATAAATTGACACTATAATTTAGTTGCTAAAAAATGAAGTCACATGAGATGTCAACCTTTATATAGTAATTTTTATTTTTTCTCCTTCAATTATTTTTTATGTATTTATAACTTGAAACTTTAGTGCATGGATATATTTTTTTCTAATTTTGATAAATATATATTTTTAAATAAATATTGAAATGCGCGCATATTAAAACATAGTTGTTTCCATTCGACATCAACTTTCATATTATCTATTTATCTAAAATGGAAAAAAATTATACCCTCTTGATATAGATTCTTTTATCTAGTGTATCATATTTTTTCAAATTTTTAAAATAAGTTTTACTATTTTTCCTTGACATGGTAATCAACCTAATATTTTGTGTTGATAACCTACTTTTAGTAAAAATTAAAAAGAAAATATAAATAATAATTTAATTATTAAAATATATATTTTTTAAAAACTAGACTTATGGATCTACAAAAGGGCATTTTTATATTTTAAAAAAAATGTTATTTACATGAGTAGAAATTGTTGAAACATTAATTTTTTCAAATAAATCTATTTTATTGGTAAATTGGCCTCAAATTGGTGCTACATATGCATTTAGCCAACAATTTTAGTTGGAAAAGTTGTGGATATCTCTAACTTAGCTAGAATGAATCTTACAAGATCATATGTTTTACCAAAATATATTTTGTTAGAAATACTTAAATTCATTTGTACTGATAAGCTGGCTGAAAGTGTGACACAACTTTGTACTTTTACCCTGCAATGGCTACTCCAACCGTAGTTGAGGTTACTAAAAGACCTAGACTCAAAATATTTTTATGGAAAGTGTTTGAGAATGACCCCAATGGTGCATATTCGAAGATCCCGATTAAGGTGTTTCCCACTGAAGATACAAGAATCTATATACAATAAAAATTGGATGAGTATTATCAACAAGTGCTCAAGGATTTATGGTCTGATGAGTTAACTGGAGACAACTTTTTGGTGAAACCAGAATTTATGAAAACCTAGTACGAAAGAAGTTGGAAATTTGGGACTGGTTTCCTAACTTTAGCAGTGACTTGGATGCAAACTATGTAAAGATAGCTGTAAGTAGAATGCATGATAAATTCATGTGGACTAATGTGCCTGGGTTGATTTTAAAGGATGAAATAAAGGCTGTGATTGGATTGTGTGATACTTGACGCCTACCTGTGTTGAATTCTATAAAGAGTGATTTATTTACGAAGCTAACTGGTGCCAAATTTGACAGAAGAGCACTAACAACTAAGCCAATCATCAATCCTATAGTGAAGTATGCATCTATCATGATTGGTCTCAAAATCTATTTCTAAAAAAAAGATAACTCAGTACTTGCAATGACAATTTATTTTGCCCATGATATGGTGGTAAATGGGAAGGATTATAATTTGTGTGAGTTGCTTTGACAACAACTTTTAGAGAATTTGCAATAGACCAAAACTAATAAATATTCTTTCAAGTATGGAACACTGATTGTTTGCTTTCTTTTCTACTTCATGAGAGAGTTACTCAGAAGCAATAACATTATATGGGGTGGAAGCAAACTAGCTACACATCAAATTTTTTACTATTTACACAATATTGGAAACTACGATGCACATGTCGATGTAATGATTGCATTTTTGTCTATATTTCAAAGGAACATGTATGAGAGAAAGGATTCCTAAGAGTTTAGTGGAGAAATGTGCAAATGACACAAAATTTCTTGTTTCCACTGATGAATGTATAATTGAGTTTTTAGAAACCATAACAATATGGATTGAACCTCTAGGATATGAAATTGATGAAAAGTAGTTGAGCTCGATACATTGAAATATTGTTAAGCAGCCCTAAGAACCCCTCTCTACCTAGACATGGCACATATGAGGAGAAATCTACAGAAGTATACTTGGAAACTTCACCACCTACTAGAGGGTATGTGCAGGATTATCATGGAAAAAATAGGCCCTTAAGTGGCAATGAAAATTCAGAAAAATCAGAGTTAGGCAACTTGACGTAAAAACTTGAATAAGTTATCTATATTATTTCAAAAATATGTAAAAATACAATCTGTGGAAAATTGAATGTAGTTTCTAAACTACTAGGTTAATTTTTTGTTAAAAAAAAATCTATTTGGTGAAAACTTGAAATTTCAATGCAGTAGTACAAAAAAACTGGGAAAAATAAGTAGGTGTCTATCTGATCACCCTAACCATAATAAAATGATAATATTTTTTTATAAGATTTTAGATATAAGTAGAGGACTCATGTTCGGATGTGATCCATATTTTTTTATAAAAAAATTTCAAGTAAATAATTAATTATGAATTTTTTATTACAACTTTTAAAAAATATAAAAACTCGTATGTCTGACAACCTTAACTCGGTCAAAACTTCATGAAATTCATTTTTTTTTAATTCTATAGTATGCCAAGCATATAATGTGATGCATGTTTTGGATTCAAAAAATGTGATAACATTTGAAAGCTATAGATGTTTTTCTATCAGACTATCAATCAGGACTTTAGTTGTAATTCTAATAGAAAATGAATAATAATTATTTATTAAATTCAAAGTAAAGTATAATTTATATTGGTAGAAAGTTGAGAAGCTCCTTTACAAACCCTTTTTGTTTCATCAATTTTGGGTAAAATAAAAGTCGTCAGCCACATGGGTGAAGTCTGGAAAAGCAAGGTAAGTTGTTAAACACGTTTTTCGTGTTAGCTTCTTAGGATTGGCAGGCCCGAACCAAATTCCAAAGCAAGCCTAAGCCTAATCCCGAGCCTAATCCCTGGGCATTAAATTTTGTGTCATCATATCGGATATCTGATTTGAATCCGATATCTGATATGTTTTAGATATGAGTTTTAAAAGTTTTATACAATTTTTAATATATGATTTCAAAAATGTAATAAAGTTTATAATTTAATATATATAATATACAATTTATGACAATAGCTTACCAAATTATGTATTTAATATATAATATATTAAATTATTATGTATAATGTCTAAATATTATTTCAATATTTTAGTTAATCTATAAATATTTAAATATATATATATACATATTACTAATATATAAAATATTTAAATATTATCTCTTTCCCTCTCTCCACCTCTATCTCTCCCAAGTCTCTCACTCAATCACTCCTATCTCTCTCCCCTCTACTCTCTCTCTCTCTCTCTCTCTCTCTCTATCCTTCTCTCCCTCAACACTAAACCCCATCTCTCTCCCTCTGTCCCTCCCACTCTGTCCCTCTCTCTCTCTCTCAACCCTAAACCATGTCTCTCTCTCTCTCTCTCCCTCAACCCTAAACCCCCTCTCTCCCTCTTCCTCCCACCTCCCCTCTCTCTCCCTCCCACCTCCCACTCTCCCTCCTCACCTCCAACCTCCCCTCCCTCCCTTCCCCCCTCTCTCCATCCTCCTCCCTCTCTCTCTCTCTCTCCTCCTCACCTCCACACCCTCTCCCTACTCCCTCCCTTTCTCCCATCTCTCCTTCTCTCCCCCAACCCAAACCCTTCTCTCTCTCCTCTCCTCCCTCTCCTCTCTCTCTCTATCTCTCCAATCCTCCTTTCCTTCTCTCTCCTCAATCTCTCAATCTCTCTCTCTCTCTCCATCTCCAACTCCCCCTCTCCCTCTCTCTCTCTCTCTCCCTCTCTCTCCATCTCTCCCTCTACTTCTCTCTCTCTCTCCCTCTACTCTCCTCCCTCTCCCTCTCCTCTCCCTCAAATCTAAACCCTCCCTCCCCCACTCTCCTGCCTCTCTCCCTCTCCCTCTCCCTCTCTCTCATCCTCCTCTCTCCTCAACCTTAAACCTTCTCCTCTCCTCAAATCTAAACCTCTCTTCTCCCACTCTCCCCTCTCTCTCTCCTCTCCACACCTTCTCTCTCTCTAATATCCTCTTCCTCCCTCAACCTAGAACCCTCTCCTCCCTCTCTTTCCTCTCCCTCTCTCTCTCTCCTTCCCTCTACCTCCCCCTTCTCTTTTCTTTCTTCATATATCTCTTCCCACTATCCCTTCTTTCACTCTCCTAATTCTCCCTCTCCCTCTCCCCTCTCCCTCTCACTCTCTCCCTCTCTTTCTCCTCCTCTATGTCTCCCTCTGTCTCCCTCTCTGTCCCCCTCTGTCCCTCTCTCTCTCTCCCTATCCCTCCCTCTCCCACTCTCCATCTCACTCTCTCACTCTCCCTCTCCCTCTCACTCTCTCGCTCTCCCTATCCCTCCCTCTCTCCCTCTCCCTCTCACTCCCTCTATCTCTCCCTCCCACTCTCCCTCCCTCCCCCTCCTCTCCCTCTCCCTCTCCCTCTCTCTCTCCTCCTTCAACCTTAACCCCTCTCTCTCTCTCTCTCTCTCCCTCTCTCACTCCTCTCTCCCTCCCCTCTCTCTCCCTTTCTCTCCCCTCTCCCTCTCTCCTCTCCTCCCTCCCCTCTCCTCCTTTCTCCTCTCTCTCCTGCCCCCTCCTCTCTCCCTCCCACCTCCCTCCTCTATCTCTTCCTCTCTCCCCCTCTCTTTCCTCTCCCTCTCTCACCCTCCCACTCACTCTCTCCTCTCCCTCTCCCTCTCCCTCTCTCCCTCTCTCCCTCAACCCTAAACCCTCTCTCCCTCTCCCACTCTCCCTTTCTCCCTCTCCAAATCTCCCTCTCTCCCTCTCCCTATCTCTTTCTCTTCCTCTCTCCCTCTCCCTCTCTCAATCTCCCACTCTCCTACTCTCTACCATTAACCCTTAGGTCTATGTGGGCACAAATTAGATATCCGATTTGTAAAACTCCAATGTGTAGAGCTAAAATCTTACCGTTGCAAAACATTTTGAAATGTTTTCCAAATCAGATATCCGATTATATCGGATATTAGATTTGTGGGCCATAGAAAAACCCCATGTGGGTCGTTTTTGTGCATTCCAATGGACCCTACATTCTATTTGCAGCAATTTGCAAGCGACAAACATGTGGTTTTAGATAGGAAGAGACAAAGATCAACTTTTTGGAGAATCTTGTACTCAAATTTGTCATAAGGAATGATTTTTTAGCATCGTTTATGAGGTATAATCGGGAGCAACGGTCGTCGGAAGCAAAAACATAAGAGAAAGTTACAAAAAAGAACAAATTGAAGAATATACACAAAGAGATAGAGAAGGTCATAGGAAGAAAAGACAAGGTATGTTAAATATTGGTGAACCTGAGCCCTATGGTCTTTCAAGTGAAGAGGAAATTGAATATGTTCAAGGTGAAAATGTAGAACATGATATTGAAATTGGGAATGAAGATGTTCAAATTGATATTGAAAATGTTCAAGGTGAAAATGTTGGAATTGAAGATGTTGAACATGACATTCAAATTAGGAATAAAAATATTGAAATTGATAATGAAAATGTTCAAGGTGAAAATGTTGGAATTGAAGATGTTGAACATGATATTCAAATTGGGAATGTGAATATTGAAATTGATAATGAAAATGTTCAAGGTGAAAATGTTGGAATTGAAGATGTTGAACATGATATTGAAATTGGGAATGAAATTATTCAAATTGATATTGAAAATGTTCAAGGTGAAAATGTTGGAAATGAAGATGTTGAACATAAAATTCAAGCAAGTGTAAATTATGTTTCACCAGATTACATGAGAAATGAAGAACCTTGTGTGGAAGAAAGACATATTCCAAATTCAAGACCTTCAAGGGCCCCTAAATGGTTAGTTGAAATTGATGATAACATTATAAATAATTTTGAAGGCAAGAGGTCAACACAAACTATTCGGTTGTGGGATAGAAGACTTTTCAACCAATATTTTAGCGATAAGACATTGATCGAGAAATGCCAAATTTTTGTACAATTGCTAAAGATGCAAAAGATGAGACCTTTGCTAGCCAAATTGAAGATCTGTGTGAACAAGAAGACCAAAAAAATTTCTATTATTGTCAAAAATATTTTTAATGCTCTCAAGTCTATTGGAAAAAATAACAAGGAAAAAGATAAGAGAGCTACTCGGAGAGTCATTACAACTGCCCAAGTAAGCCATCATTTGAAAAAGGCTCGCTTTATGAGACAAACTTGTATTGATTTTGACATAAATCGTAAAACTTTGGATAGAGCACTTGCAAGAAGAGAAATAATAGATGATCCTCTTCAAAATGATACATGGGCTTTTGTCGGGAGGCTTCCACGTGTTAATAAGAAGCTAACTAATAATGTAAAGCAGGAAATTCAACAATTTTGGCATGATAACTCTAGAACATCACCCAATACAAAGGATATTTTAAAGTTAAGAATTGGCAATCGAGACCGTACACCGCATCCTAAAAATTTCTTGGAATCAATCCAAACAATGTTGTTCAACAAATTTATTGAAACACATCCAAATATGAAAATCTCGCAAAGGAATTTTGTAGGTTTGAAGCCATTTTATTATGTGCCTTTTAAGATTTGTAATACTTGTTGCAAATACCATGTGGAGTTTTCAATGTACCATGAACTATTATGCTATATCTGTTCTACTTTGCATACTAATGAAATATTACAGGAGTGGTGCAATGCATCTTCCGAAATTATCAAGGGACTCGCTAGATCTATTTTTATGTTCTAGAGATGATGGTTCCTTTTTCTATACAAATGATTGTTTAAATGTGAACTGCTCACAATGTGGTGGCTTGTCAAAGTTTGTTCATTTTTTTCATGAGGGTTCCGAATGTGAATTTGGAAAGAATCTTGTTGAGAAAAAGAGATATGAGATAGTCAAATATACTTTGCAGAGTGGAGGTGAAGGTTCTAGATGCAAATTGGTTACAAAAGAATGCACTGTTACTGATTTTATTTCAGATTTTAAAAACAATCTTTTCTACAAGTATGCAAGGAATAATCATAGGTCTCAGTGGTTGGATCAAAAATTCAGGATATGTAAGGACTCTTTTCCGATTGGCACTATTATATCAATGGTTGATTTTACAGAAAACTGCACATTGCAACCACAAAACGAGGTACAATCTCAATTTTACAATTCCATTCAGATTGCTATTTTTGTCCACATAACGTTTAGACATGCACCTGATGGTACAAAGGAGGATCGAAAGATAATCAGAGAATATCATTTTTATATGAGTGATGATATATCTCACTCATCCAAGTATGTCCAACATTGTTTCGATTTGTTTTTTGAGTTCTTGCAGGAGCATGATAGAGCACTGGGCTGACATCTCATTTGGTCAGATAACTGCACAGGTCAATTCAAGAATGCTTGTATGTTTTATTGGTTGAGTAGAATGCATGTAGAGAGGGGTGTACCTAATATTTGGAGTTTTTGAAGCTGGGCATGGGAAAGGAGAGAATGATGGAGCAGGTGCTTGTGTAAAGAGAGCTCTAGTTAAGGAGCAACTGAAGATTTCAGGAGAAAAATTTAGTGATGCATGTTCTATTGTTGACTGGTGTAGTTCAATATTGTCACAGGGAGGGACACTTGATTCAATAGTGCACAGATTCTTTTGGTTGGTTGAGGAGGGTACAGTGGGAGGCAAATTGGATTTTTATATAATCAAAGATTCTTCAAAGATGCACCCATTTCAAAGCTCAGATGCAAGCACATGGACCATTTGGACATGATAGTTGACTTGTTTTTGTCAAAGTTGTATTCAGTGCGAGTGGGATCAATGCGATTCAAGTGAGTGGGTGGATACATGGGTTCCACGGTATCTAACTCCTTTATCTCAAACTATATCGATGACAAATGACACAATGAAAAGTTCACTTGATTACGACTGAATTTCAGATCTACTACAACCAGGACATGTTTTTGCAGTTGTTGCATCACAGGGGAATGAAGAGATATCGGAATATTGGTTGGCTCGATGTGTGCAGGTAAATCACAAGCTAACACAATCGATGGAACATGATGATGCGTTTGTGTATCCTACAGGTTCAGTTGTGGTTGCAGGAACTTGGTTGCGAACATACATGATTAGAAAGAATGACATACCTAGATTTGAAGACTACGAGAAACACAAAACCATTCTCATGTATTCACACCTTGTTATAGCAACAAATGTTAAGTTGTTGAAGCATCATGCCAAACCAAAGACAAAACAACTATGGACACTTAGTAATGCTGATCATGAAGCAATATTGGATAGTCTTAAGCAAAGAGATGACCCTTTAGGCACACTTGAATAGCATACTCAAGAATGGAAGGTACAATGCTTAGGTTCATTATGCTTAAGTTTATTAGTGTTATTTATTTAATACTGATATTTTGTATACTATTGTAATGCAGGTGTCTTTAATAGTGATATTTTGTATGTAATTTTGGGATATTTTTGGCACGATTGATCATGGACCTGCTACAACAATAGCCAACTTTGATCCTTTTAGACAGGTATGTGATAGATTACAATAATATATATTGGTTATTCAAAGCGTCTTTTATAGTTTGCATTACCATCTCATCATCAATTAGGTCATTTAGAATAATATAGATTGGTTATTCTAAGCATCTTTTATAATTTGCATTACCAATTCATCATCATTCAAGTTGTTTAGATTAATATAGATTTGTTATTCTAAGCATCTTTTTTGTTGTGACAATATAGATTTATCATTTGACAAATTTTGTGATATTCCTGGCACTATTGATCATGGACCTGCTGCAACAATAGGCAACTCTGATCCTTTCAGAGAGGTATGCGACATATTAGAATAATATAGATTGGTTATTCTAAGCATCTTTTATAATTTGCATTACCAATTCATCATCATTCAAGTTGTTTAGATTAATATAGATTTGTTATTCTAAGCATCTTTTTTGTTGTGACAATATAGATTTATCATTTGACAAATTTTGTGATATTCCTGGCACTATTGATCATGGACCTGCTGCAACAATAGGCAACTCTGATCCTTTCAGAGAGGTATGCGACATATTGCAATAATATAGATTGGTTATTCTAAGCATCTTTTATAATTTGCATTACCAATTCATCATCATTCAAGTTGTTTAGATTAATATAGATTTTTTAGTCTAAGCATCTTTTTTGTTGTGACAATATAGATTTATCATTTGACAAATTTTGTGATATTCCTGGCACTATTGATCATGGACCTACTACAACAATAGGCAACTCTGATCCTTTCAGAGAGGTATGCGACATATTGCAATAATATAGATTGGTTTTTCTAAGCATCTTTTCTATTGTATGTAGTTTAACTACTACCTTGATGGTTTGTACAGGTGCTTGTCACTCTAGAACATCAACATACTACTCTTGTGGAAGATTGTGCCCTGAATGCCTCCAATAGGAAAATTTTGTAAAATTTGAATTTTGAAATGTGAAACAATGTAAAAAGGTCATAACTGTGTATAGGCATAATCTATATCCAGTGATGTTTTTTGAAATACAGGTCAAATGTCTGACATTGTATAAAGGGTATGTTTAAAATGTAAAGAGATTTTTCTACTTAATCGAGCTACAACCGAAGGTTTTCTTCCTAGTTCTTTCCTGTCAATATGCTCGTTTGAACCAGGTTTTGTAATATCTCCTATTTATATATAATAAATTGCAGTGGCTTGCCACTTTTTCCAAAAATAAAAATGTAAAAAGTTCATGTGAATTTTATTTCCCATGTAATTGATTCTTTGATCTAGCAAAGGAAACAAGGTATTTGGGTGTGCATGATGTTCAAGTTCATTGGGTAAGAGTTTTCTAATGCAAGAGCTAGGTGGCTTTAAACAACACAATTACAATTAAAGATGATTTAAACTCCAATTTGATCGTCAAAACCAAACTTGGGTACAACTTCACTCCCCAAACCTTGCCACACCCTATAAACTCAATAAACACGTCTATTAGGACTTGTAACAACTTGATCCAACCTTAAATATTTTTTCCCCCACATTTCATTGACATTAGCATGCTATAACCACCATTTTTCACCTAATTTCACTCATTTTTGCCATGCATGGCGACTCACCAACTCAAGTACAGACCTTTCCAGATTTTTAAACCCATATATTCACCTTATAAAGTCCTCATAACATCTACCATGGCCATACCATCGAGCTACAAATTGTACAATAGATGGTATGGCCTTTTAGCACTTTGGACTCTTAAGGGAAATAATTGATCGAATGTAGCTCAAAGTGATTCAGAGTATTTGGGTGCAAAAGAGGACCATCCATAGCATAAATGTACCCATCCAGACATGTTCGAAAACTATATTTGGTTGTATGAGTTAGAGAATGAAAGTTGCACCACTTTGAAACTTTACACTGCTTGCATTTGGCAACTTTTCCCTCAACTGAAAACTCATCACCATGGGAAAACGCCTCTGAGATAACAAAAACCGAGAGAGGTTATTGTAGATGGTCCCAAAAAAAATACCATATCCTCAGATGGAGAGTCTTTAATCATCACGATTTCCAAGAAATAGCCCTTCAAAGATTGTTGTCTTTTAGCAGTTTGGACTCTTAAGGGAAATTGTCGGTCCAATGTAGCTCAAAGTGATTTGGCGTATTTGGGTGCAAAAGAGGACCATACATAGCATAAAATTACCCATCTGGACGTGTTGGAATAGTCCATTTGGTCATATGAGTTGAAAAATGAAATTTGCACCACTTTGCAACTTTACACTGCTTGCATTTGGCAACTTTTCCCTCAACTGAAAACTCATCACCACGGGAAAATGCCTCCGAGATAGAAAAAAATCGAGAGGTTATTATAGATGGTCCCAACATGATCCCATATCCTTAGATGAAGATTTTGTAAGCATCACGGTTTCCAACAAAAAGCCCTTCGAAGATTTCTATTTTTTAGCACTTTGAACTCTTAAGGGAAATCGTCGATCCAATGTAGCTCAGAGTGATTCGACATATTTGGGTGCAAAAGAGGACCATCCCTAACGTAAACGTACCCATCTAGACATGTTGGAATAGTCCATTTGATCGTACGAGTTAGAGAATGAAAGTTGCACCACATTGCAACTTTACATTGTTTGCATTTGGCAACTTTTTCCTCAACTGAAAACTCATCACCACGGGAAAACGCCTCTGAGATAGCGAAAACCAAGAGAGGTTATTGTATATGGTTCCAACATAATCCCATATCCTCAAACGAAGAGTCTATAAGAATCACGGTTTCCAAGAAATATCCCTTCAAAGATTGTTGTCTTTTAGCACTTTGGACTCTTAAGGGAAATCGCTAGTCCAATGTAGCTCAAAGTGATTTGGCGTATTTAGGTGAAAAAAAGGACCATAAATAGCCTAAACGTACCCATCTGAATGTGTTGGAAAAATCTATTTGGTCGTATGAGTTAGAGAATGAAATTTGCACCACTTTGCAACTTTACACTGCTTGCATTTGGCAACTTTTCCCTCAACTGAAAACTGATCACCATGGGATAATGCCTCCGAGATAGAAAAAATTGAGAGAGTTTATTGTAGATGGTCCCAACACGATCTCATATCCTCAGACAGAGAGTCTGTAAGCATCACGGTTTCCAAGAAATAGCCCTTTAAAGATTGTTGCCTTTTAGTACTTTGGACTCTTAAGGAAAATCATCGATCCAATATAGCTCAGAGTGATTCGGCATATTTGGGTGCAAAAGAGGACCATACCTAGCATAAACGTAACCATACGGATGTGTTGGAATAGTCTGTTTGGTCATACAAGTTAGAGAATGAAAGTTGCAGCACTTTGCAACTTTACACTACTTGCATTTGGCAACTTTTCCCTCAACTGAAAACTCATCACCATGGGAAAATGCCTCCGAGATAGAAAAAAACAAGAGATGCTATTGTAGATGGTCCCAACATGATCCCATATCATCAGACGAAGAGTCTGTAAGCGTCACGGTTTCCAAGAAATAGCCCTTCGAAGATTTCTGCCTTTTAGCACTTTGGACTCTTAAGGGAAATCATCGGTCCAATGTAGCTTAGATTGATTCGATGTATTTGGGTGAAAAAGAGGACCATCCCTAGCATAAATGTACCCATCCAGATATATTGGAATAGTCTTTTTGGTCGTACGAGTTGGAAAATGAAAGTTGCAACACTTTGTAACTCTACACTGCTTGCATCTGACAACTTTTCCCTCAACTAAAAACTCATCACCATGGGAAAATGCCTCTGAGATAACAAAAACCAAGAGAGGTTATTGTATATGGTCCCAACACAATCCCATAGCCTCAGATGGAGAGTTTGTAAGCATCACGATTTTTGATTAACAGTCTATCAAAGATTGCTTCCCTTCTACACTTTGGACTCTTAAGGGATTCCGCTGATTGAACATAGCTCAAATTGCTTCGGTCTGTTTGGGTGCAAAAGGGAACCATACCTAACCTAAACGTACCCATATGGACATGATGGAATAGTCAGTTTGGTCATATGAGTTGTAGAACAAGATTTATTGATACCCTTACAAGTAGTTTTCAGCCTCCAATCGAACTCCAATGTTGTTTTTTGTGCAAAAAAAAGCCACGAGACCATAGCTTATTGGAAAAAACTAGTCAAACACCTTTATTTCAACCCTACCACAACTTCTAGACTCCTATCTTGCACTTCCCTTTAAAATTTTAATAATTTTCCTTTAAAAGACTACATGACAATTTTGACAATTTTGAAGCAAGAATGCATTTTTGGCATATTGGACCCCTTGACTCAACACTTCAACTAAGTACACCTTAAATGGTCTTCATTGACCTTATTTCACATAAATAGATCACACCTAACCTCTCAACCTATCAACCTTCAAATCTGTAATCTTGGAAATAGTAGATTAGGTGGGAAACTAGAGAGGAAGAGTTGATGGTTAGGGGCCTAGTGAAGGCTACAGAAGAAGAGTTTGAGGAATACGGTGTTAGGACAGGGGATTTTCCTTGGTTGTCATATTTGGTTATGTGAAAAATGTATGATACTATGAGGATGGTTCTAACCATAAAGAACCTCAGAAAGATTGTGAAGAGAAGAGTTGAAGGGCATAGATACATGTCTAGTTGGCAAAAGTTTATGGAAGAGCATGAAATAGAGATACTAATGTATAGATGTTTAGCTTTGTGTACTGCATTTTTTTGTGCAGGTGTCAAAGCTTGGGAAACACCATTTGTAGGTGTCAATGAAGACAAATAGCAGCAAGAAGATCCATTTGAGAAGGATCAAGCATGGCAAGACCAAGACAACACAAAGCATGAAGGGTACAAAATCCCTTAGATGATGATTTCCATGCAAGTGATTTGGAGTGGGTTTGAAGGGATTGTGAAGAAGATAGGAGTAGACCTATGGAGTGATTTATGGGGCATAAATATTTTGTACCCAAGGGAGTATGGTGTAGGAGCACCTAAAACATGTACGATTTCATGAATTGACAAGGCCATTCCTCCTTCTGTATAGGCTATACCTCAGAGGAATGGGCATGAATTAGATAGGGGTAGGTGTAGGAACAAATTTTTAGGGGTGATAAAGGGATTAGAGTGGTCTAAGAAGGCTGCCCTGTTAAGAAACACAGATTTTTGTGCCTTTTGAGTAAGGCTAGAGAGTGAGTTTTTTAGAAGTTGAATGAAAATAGGTTGGAGCTTGTTGGAAACTATTGGAACAGGTGTATTTAATGGTGTTTAAGAGGTCTGAGTGATTAAGAGTAACCTAAGAAGAGTAAAAGTGTGAAACCCTAGTTGGAAGGGGCAAAAACAAGGGAAAATTGGTGATTTTACAAAGAAAGTGTAAGCCAAATTATGGGGTAGCATAATACAATGATGTTTTAATTTTAAGCAAACAAAATTAAGAGGGAATGAAGTGGTTTCAGGATTGAGTGAGGTCATAGCATACAAGTTCCAATAAGCCTTACCAAAAAGCCAGTGAACTGTTTGATAAAAATCTTTGGTAGACATGTATGAAAAATGTGGTAGCATAGACAAGGCAGTGCAATTTGAAAAAAAGCCTCAAATAAATGTCGTCTCATAGAATTCCATGACAAGCAAATCCAATTGACAACTGCTGGACTAGTTTTTAGTTATGCAATTTGAAGTAATTGCATAACTGCTTAGGTTGACTTTGTACAAACTATATTGTAATTGAAATTTTTTCATCTATCAACATCTAGTTGTTAGTTATGCAATGTGAAGTAATGCTTTGAGTTTGAAATATGTGCAATGCAATGTAATCAACGATATAAATATAAACTACATAATATAACCATTATTTTTTATGCTATTGTACATTGATATTTAACCATTGCTCAAAATAAAATTTTCAAAGAGTTTAATCATGCACATAGGAACAAATTAAATTTCAATTGTCAACTTCTATATATCAAATTATCCAATAATCAAGTGTATGTCCATATACAAAAATGGCATCGACGCCAACTCAAACAAAGTTTTACAAAATGTGGCATATGCCATCTCAATATCTATTCAAAATTTACATGCCAAAATATCTATCTCATCCTAAACTATTGGTGGATCATCAAAATGGAGCCTCTTTGAAGCACTCATTGGCAATGAAGGTAGCTGCACAAGAAAAATTCAAACCACATTTGAGATTAGTTATACTATATAATTTAAAATTGAATAATTAACATCAAAATCAATATACATTGAATTTTAATTGAACTCTAAAATTGAAATCTCGATTACCTGAAATATACATCCCTTCAAAGGGTCAAGAGTCCTCGAATATACCAATTTTTTTTTTGAAATGCCAATCTATATATGTGAACAAAAACATAAAATTGATCCAAGTTAGCATATGATTATTGGTAATAGGAACATATTTACCAAACACAAAATAAAATAAACACATACCTCTTTAGGTTGATCTTTTTCTTTATCTCCTTCAAGTGTTTTGACATCTCCTCCTTGAGGTGTTTCAACACCTACTCCTTGAGGTGTTCCAATACCTACTCCTTCAGGTGTTGTGTCACTTGTCAACAATGATGTATAGCTCATAATCACCTGTACATAAAAATGACAAGTACATATGAAACTACCGGTTTATGTCGATGTATGCATAATCAATATAAGATCTTAAAAATCTTAATTCAATCCAATTTGAGTTCAATTACCTTCCCCTTATCTAACTTTGTGCCTCCATAGTCTAGATGAGGTTGCACCTCACTCGCACTAGATATTTCCTACAAGAGGAAAATAAGATAAACATATAAGTTATTATATAATTTCATTAATGAAAATTCAAATGACAAGCAAATATATAATAAAAAATATAAACGAGTGTGTGCAAAAATATATTTTGTGTGCATGTTGAAGCCAAATGAAATGGCCCTAAGGGTTCTATCAGTCACCTGTGTGAGCTCCTCCTCAGACATCAACTGTTAAATAGACCATGTAAATAAATATTAGTACTTGCTACTATCTCTTATTAATATTCATTTTTAAAAAAATGCAAGTTATGAATTTACAACTTAAATCTTACTTGTGTCACTATTCCAACATCCCCCTCTCTATCAGGAGAGGACTGTATAGGGTGCACTCCACTCCCCTGCGACTGATCTATAATGTCCACATCATGGAGGTCATAATCAAAAGTGTCCAAGGGATACTCAGCGGGCTATACAAGAGGACCCAAGCATATCTGGTGGCACATAGTGCAAGTATGTGGCACACAAATATGTGGACCTAAGGAGGAGGATGTAGTAGCACTCAAGTCTTCGCCAACATCACCAAAATGTGGCTGAGCTACTGTAGAAGCATGCGAAACCAAATGACCACTCAAAGAGTGAATAGCCTGAATAGTCTGTGTGGTTGCATCCTAGATAATCTCTAGATGATATACTAGAGGTGGTGGAGGAAGGGGAGGAGAGGGAACATATGGGTGCAGGACTACTCTAACTGCCCCTTGTCTATCCTGGGGCATACCTCCACTGACGTCGTGGAAGGGTTTAATTTCAAAGTAATTGACATGATTCCCTATCACAAACTCAGCATATAATTTTTTAATATAGTAAAATGGTATATCAGAATTGTTGTTCGGTGGTTTATCAAAAACCATACACCAATGATCCCAAAATTTATCTACAATGTCCCTATTCGTGCACCATTTTATATAATTTTTTTTTTTATTAACATTCACTGGCAAACCGGTGTGGGGATTAGTGAATAAAGAGGCTATTTGGGCTTTGGTTACTTAGAGATCTTTCACATCATCGTAAGACAATCCACATGCATAATATTCCCTCATGTCTTCTCGCCACGAATGAAAGGCATTATGTTGGGTGGAGAGGGTTTCTATATTTTTAATTATTTCCTTCAATGTGTTTGTCATATCTCTCAAGCAAGGGATTGTCTTATAAACTTCACA
Organism: Sequoiadendron giganteum; assembly: GCA_007115665.2. Taxonomy (NCBI): domain Eukaryota; kingdom Viridiplantae; phylum Streptophyta; class Pinopsida; order Cupressales; family Cupressaceae; genus Sequoiadendron; species Sequoiadendron giganteum. The sequence continues at coordinate 645,484,981 of CM021102.1, forward strand.
AGTGCCCGTCAATTGCCCCAATTTTTCACCAATTAAGTCTTCAATTGGTGGTTGAGGAGGCGGTGGAGCATTTGGTTTTGGAGGTGGTGGATTGTTTGGCATTTGTGCATTTTCATTCTCAGCCATAATACTAGATTAAAGTTAAAAACTAATTAATCTAATTGAAATTACACAATATAAATGAAATTATTGTAAAAAAACCCTATTTTTTCTAAAAAACCCCCAAAAAACCCTACTTTTTCACAAAAATCCATAACAAACTCTAGTTTTTGATAAAAATACATCAACAACACTAGTTTTTAATCAAAATCCATTTAAAAACATTAATTTTTAATAAAAATTCATTGTAAACTCTAGTTTTTAATAAAAATCAATAAAAAACCCTACTTTTGAAAAAAAAAATCATTAAAACTACTTAAAATTATAAGAATCTAATTGAAAAATTGATTACAACATTAAAAAAACCAAAAACTTACCTTTGAAATTGGATATCTGGTGAAATCAGATATCGGATTTGACTTCTCTTTGTGCACCCGCGTTCAAAGTGTGTAAAATGACTTTGACAATCGGTTGTTTTTTATTTATATTGTTTGCACAAATCTGATATCCAATTTGTAAAAATAGGTTTGGGCATTGCTTTGGAGGAATGTACTGACACCAGAGCCTAAAAAAAGTCAACTCGGCATTTCCGCATTTTTGAGTTGATCCAAAATGTAATTTTTTTCCCATTGCCACGTTTTGGCCCATCATGATCCTGCACATACCCATTTGTGTTGGTATTTTTTGAAGTTGGTTGACAATTTTGTATTGACTTGGAGGTGGAGTTGTGTTTTTAGGCGCAACTCCCTTTAAAATTACCTTGGATTTCCCCCTTGTCATTACATTAACCGGTTGATAGTCTTGTATTTCCCTTATTTTTAAAACATTTATCTGATTATCAGATATTTGTATGCTCAGGATTAGATCTAGGGGGATAATGTCACTACTTTTGTTGTTGTCCATGTGATTACTGGTCGCAGTATCACTTTCTACTTCGAATAAACAAAAGATCGTGTTATCTTAAACGTGATTGATATTTTTTCCTTTACTTTTTGTAGAAGATGACTCTCCCTTGTTGTAATTTGGTAAAGGGTCTTTAAAGGTTGTATGATCGTTGTTGTTTTGATGTCCCTCTACGTATACCTTTTTGTTGTCAATCAGATCTTGGACTATATGTTTTAATTCCATGCAATCATTTGTCTTGTGTCCCTTATTGTTATGGAAGTTACAATAATCTGCATCATTCCACCATGGTGGTTTGACTTTTGGATCCCAAAATCATGCATCTCATGTAGTGATAAGACCACTTGCAACAAGTTCCTTCATTGTCGATTCTAGTGTTTGGCCTAATGGTGTGAATCGATGTCGGTTTGATGATTTTTGATACATTTGTGGTTTGGATTCTCCTTTGTTTAGATTATTGTTTTGATTGATATTTGACTTGATGTTTTGATCACTTTTTTGGTTTTTTTTTGTAGTAGAGGTTGTCTATTTAAAAATTGGCTTTGCATTTGGTAAGTCATTTGCAGTTTCGTTGATCTCGGTATTTCTATTTTTTTGCCAGAATTTAGGTTTGTCGTTGTTGCTATATTGATTTGAGGAGTTGGTGTTGTTTGATTTTTCATTGTAGTGTTTGATCACCCCTCGTTTGACTAAGGCTTCTTCGATTTTAAGGCCATTTTCAATCACTTTTTTGAATGTTGGAGGACATTGTAATTCAAGCCTATATCTCATTTCATCAGTCAGGTTGTCAATGAATAACTCCATTTTCTCTTCATTGGGTATGGAACAAGGATACCTAGCAAATAGTCTTTTCCATCACTGTAAAAAGGACAAAAATGTCTCACCTTTGTTTTGCTTCATGTTATAGAGGTCCTTTATTGTGACGTCATGTTGGATGTTAAAGGAATATTGTGATATGAACCTATTGACGAGCTCTTCAAAAGTGCATATTCTTGGTTGTAGTTTGGAAAACCACTCTATACACTGACCTCCTAAGCTTCTTGGGAATAACCTCATTAGGTAAGTTTCTTCTTGTGCAAACTCTAAGCTCATGGTTCTGAATTCCCTTACATTTTGGGTCTGTCTTACTAGTATATTTTTCATATTTTGGGAATTCATAGTGTCTAGGGAATGGTATCATATCCACAATTGGGTCAAAAGGATAAGGAAAAATTTCCTATAATGCATACCTTTTCGTGTTTCCCTTTTGCATATCTTAAATTTGTTGTTGCAAGTTTTGCATTTGTTGTGTTAGGGCCATAACTTGATCCGTGTTTGGCATATGTTGTGGTATTTTAGTTTCATTTTTTCTAGGTGCTTCTTTTAAGTGATTGAGATCAAAATCTTTGGGAAGTTTGGCACCTGATTTAGCTAGCATTAGGAGATATTTCTCCATGTCTTGCTCTAAGATCTTTTCCATAAATTTATGGAATTTTGGTTCCTGTTGCATTGTTTGAATGTCTTCTGTCGTTATTTCATTTATGCCATTTTGATGAAGTCCACTCCAAGGATTTTCTTCAGCCATGATGTTTGGTGTTTTGGTTTCTTTTTCTTTAAATTTATGTCTTTGTGATCTCATCAAAATTGGCATACGAGTGTTTTTTACCTTCACTAAACTTTGATCTTCTATGTTTGGATTAGTGTTAATTGGATTTTAACAAAGTCAAATAGAATGATATATTCTATTGATGAGACCAAGTATAAAATTTGATATTGTGTTTCATTTCATGATTGTAGGATGTCAAGATCCTGATGAGGAAACTTAACTCAATAATCATGATTTGTATTTTGATAATTGGACACTTTGTAGTTTACAAGATCTGGGTTTAGTTGAAAAGAATTTTGACTTGTAAGAACCTATTTCATTTCAGGTCTAAGACACTGTCTAGATTGAGAAGATGTTTTTTTCTGATAAATATACAAGTTTTAGATGTCAACAAATCTGATTGATATGTTTGGAAGTGCTAAAATAGAGTGCAGAAGCACTAAAACAAAGCATAGAAGCACTAAAATAGAGTGTGTAAGCTCTATGACAGTTTTTTGAAGCATTATTTTGCAGAAGCGCTAAAACATGGTGTGGAAGCACTATGACAATCTTCTGAAGTGCTATTTTGTGGAAGTGCTAAAACAGAGGTTAGAAGCACTGAAACAGAGGGTGTAAGTGCTAATTTGGATTTAGAAGCACTAAAATAGACCTCAAAAGCACTAAAAAAAACCTCAGAAGTGCTACTTTGGGTTTTGATGATTTTCTCTGATTTTTCTATTCATGAAGAGATTGTTTTTCGGGAATTTTGATTTTGACAAGATATCTCCACTAGTAATTTTCTGACGTTGGATGATAAGCCTAATGATTTTGAGTTTCTTTATTGCAAAAATTGATCGGGCCTAGTGGAGTATTCTATCATTGGTTACGAGATGGAGGACTGATGTATGGGTTGACTATGATTATGATATTGTGTAAGAGCTCTTCTTTGAAAATAGGCTTGTGAATAAAGAGGCTCTAAGGCATAATCACTAGTATAACCCCTAGTGAAATCGTGATACCTATGTAGGAAAGTTCTATGATGAAGCAATATTTTTCTACTCTAATACAAGAAACGTCTTCTTTTTAAAATATTTTTGTATCTAAGTGATTTATCTGGTTTCTTGACAATTCTTTTGGATTTCCAATTTCTATTCATATATTTCCTAGTTTGATTTGGTTTGTGGTTTTTAGGATGATCTTTACCTGAGTTAAATGATTTGAGAACACAACAAGCAATTTGTAGAATAGTTGTTTTTTAATCCTAGAATCTTAATAGATAGTGTATGTCTAAGAACCACGAATGGTCCTTATTGATTTCCACTGGTTTGTTTTAACAAAGATACACTTTAGACAGACTCACTCTTAAGGTAAAAAAGGTCATCGTTATACTCAACAACCCACATCTTAAAATTGTGTTGACTCACACAACCATGTCACCCCCTAGAGGGCACCCATGTTTTTGTCTTTTCTAGGCACGTACTCAAAGTTGGATTTATCATCCCTTGAGAAAAAAGTCCTTGGAAATTATATGGTGAGTGTCTTGGGGGAAGATTATTCCCTCCCCTTGCACTATGAGTATTACAATGTCTAGTTACTGACTCAGCTAGATACTACACTATGGTTCTTAGATAGGGTTTCTGTTCAAAGAGGAAATAGATAAAATCCCTCAAGAGACCTCCCAATCTTTAGAAATTTTTTTTTGGGGATGGTTATCTTTGCACAACTCTGGAAAAAGTGGATTTCCCCAGATTAGCTTTAAATTTTATAGTGGGGTGGAAAACCTGGCTTTGGTTGTTCCCAGTTAAGTCGTTCCCATAGGGTGAATACTTTTTCCCACTATGATAGGCCTTCTAAAGGATTTAAAAAGCATAAATTGCATGGAAATAAAGGATGAGTCTGGCATTTTGATCACCCAGTTAAGGGGAGAGCATAAGCCTATTCACCACAAAAGCACAGTGATCAATGTTCGATTTTAAAACCCAAAAGATAATTTTTTCTATTATATGTGAAGATTTTGCTTCACAAAAGTCATGACGTCAATATTAACTGATAATGAAAAATGTGTGATGTTTATCCTAGGATTGATAAATTTTAAATCAAGTGACTACCCTAGGATTGATTCTTTTTAGTCTAAATGCATCAAAATAAAATTCTAGTCGCAGTCGCATCGGATCCAGATAAGCAGTTATAGAAGCATTGAAATATAAAATAGAAGCACTATAGTTCATATCAGATGCACTATAGTCAAAAGTGCTATAACAATTTGTAGAAGTGTCATATAATTTCACAGTAGTGCTATAACTATTTTGAAGAACAAAGTCCAACTGTGCTGGAAATGGGTGGTCGATGCGCTGAAATAGACCGTGGAAGCGCTATAGTTTCCTCCTCATAAGTGCTAAAAAATTATTTGGAAGCACTATAGTTTTTGTGGAAGCACTGAGACAGAGCTTAGAAGTGCTATAGTTTTCCTCAGAAGCGCTATATTTTTTGTTGGAAGTGTCAAAAAACCTCTCGCTCGCGATAAACTGAACACGCCAGAAACCTGTATGACACTTTTCAAAGATTTTTTTTGAAATATGGGGTTAGGCCCCATGGTGAGTTCCAAATTGTAAGTGTGAAATAAGTAACAAAGGTAAATACACTTCTTAATGAAACATTATATCAAGATTCTACAGTAATTAAGTAATAAAAAAGAGTAGAAACTTGAAAGTGTCTCATTGTTTCCTATCTCCAAAGATTTATTAAATCATAGAAGGCTCTTAGATTTGGTAAGCACTTGTGACTGTTATAATGCCAATCTAGAGAATGGAATGATGCTAAATGCAATTATGTGATGATTAGTAATGATTTCTAGATGATATTGATAAAAAGAAGCTACTATAATCTATTCTGACATGAAACTATGATGAAAGCTACAACCGTGATATGAAATCTAACGCTACTACTAAAATTCTTGAGGCTTGATTGCTTGATTGCTTGATGGTTTCTTACAGAGTAAGATTGCACAAAGTTGGGATCCATTTCTTGTTGAATGAGGTTGTATTTATAGATTTATGACAATAGATTTGCACAGGGGCAACAAAGTAGAGGCTTGGATTCAATCTGGAGGATTGAATGGTGAGAGATTGAGAAGATTGAGAAGATTTTGGGAATTGTTCCTCCCCACAAAAACATAAAGCCAGATGATAGGAAGAATTGATGGAAGAGGATGAAGGAGTTTCCTGCAAATTTATCTTCAATTTGTCTCCAAATTTTCTTGTGAAGATTGAGTCAACTGATTTAGACATAAATTAGACATATAATATCTAATTTGATTTGTGCAACTTTTGAGTGAAAATAGGAAATAGTTGTAGAATGCATTTCTATTGAATATTTGGATTTATTCAATTTAGGCAAGAAGATATTTAATTTAATAAAACAAACTATAGAAGTCTATTAATTAATTAAATAAATATGGAGGAAGTGTGATAATATAATTAAACAAAGTCAAAAATTTGTTTATCTAATTTAGATGATGATGTGATTAAGATAATAGAAGAATTTAATAATGATAATTAAATAAATTTGTTTATTTAATTAAGAAGAAATAATGTAATAAAGATAGAAGAAATAAAATGTGAACTATATAAATAAATATTTCTATTTATTTAATAGTATAAGAATTTAGGATAATTAATCAAATAAGTCATATTTAATTAATTAGAT
>CM021102.1:645491351-645515799 GCA_007115665.2 Sequoiadendron giganteum
CTCCCTAACTCGAAGAATACCTAGTCTTGCATGAGGCACCTAAAACCTATATAGAAAGGGTAGGAGGGAAAATATCGATGCATGTCCAATGTCTTATATGCATTCAACACTAGAATGGACATATCTCTTGCATACATGATGTGGCAGAGAAAGATATAACATAGAAGCTAGGAATTCATTATACATCTATTTCAATGATACAATATAGCTTTTCCCAAAGCATAAATACAAAAAATGGTTGATCTCAAAAAATAATATCACCTTCTCTGTTAACCCACATTCCACATCCTGTCCTTGAAGGTAAGCTTAAAGCTTATCACATGCAACACATTCAACAAGAATAATCTATCTCAAATTGCATAAAAATACAAATAAGATAACATAATAGTGCATAACACACACCCATGCACATAGAATGATTAATTAACAAAAGAATAAATGAACCCTTTGTGCATAACTCGCACAAGGTACGAATACTTAATTTACTTGTAGTGCCTCACTCGCATAAAATATGGTATATGCATCACATACAATGGACATTTCTCATTCAAGTTTACATACAATAAATATGGTAAGTACATCTCTCGCACAAGTGTATCACTCATACAATAGTATAGCTATAGTGATCATTACTTGATCCCTTAAACACAATGAGTATAAAGAGTGTATCTCACACAAAGGAGTCAATGACTTGCTCTAGTTCATTACTCGCACAAGGACAACAAAGATAGGAATATGCATTTTTCACGTTAGTATATATATTTTCTACTAATTTCCTAATGAGGTAAATATTTATCTATTTGAATTGTGTGCTTATCCTACTCGACCTTCCATAGCATATGCTCTGGGGTAATTAAATAGCTTGCTAATATTCCATATTCGAGCAGATTCCTCGCAGCTCATTTTGGAGTTTAATAAAATAGAGTAATCAGTATAACGTACACACATGGCCTAAAGGCCAATATAAGCATATATTTACAATAATGCATCTTCCATAGATTAAAATGAATGCACCAATCACATACAATACCCCTTGTCTGAGTGTAGTCACACTATTCCATTTAAAGAGAATTTTCACCATCCAAGCACACTAACAGATCTAATCTAGTTCATCTTAGGCATGAGTAAGATGAGTCAATTATCATAATTCTCACCTATCATCCTTAAGTTGGGAGCTTCCAACTACGAATGACTACTCTGAAGCAACTCAATTTCAAGGTTGGAAATACTACATTACCATTCTTACAGACACTACATGTTTGTATCAACTACGAATCCACCATCTCTTGCACCTACCATCAGCTATAAAAGTTCAGTCTACCCCATTTCCAATACATAAATACACACCCCAGACTTAGTGTACTCTCCATGTTCTACTCCCTTATACATTCCATTAGAGTCTTCATGGCATGATGGAGAACATAACATAACATAATACAAAACCAGTAGTCAAAACTTTCGAGCATAGCCATCAATAAATAAAAATAATGATAAGATATCAAGCGGAAAGAAAAATCATCAAAGCATAAAATGAGCTCAACAATCAAACATATTCATAAGAACTGTAAGGTCAAAATCTTGATGGCTATACTTAGGCATAATTAAAAATAGAAAATTTCATGATGGCCCTCAACATCTTGAATTTTCACCTAATAAAATAAAATATTAAAATCTACAATTTCACATTATACGAAGGGAGCACAACGCTACACTTCACCTTGATTAGAGGTGATTAGGAGGATAAACAAGGTCACTTTGATGAACAAGTCTTCTAAAACTCTAATTGCATTCATAATTAAAGATTATTCCAAATAACTACTTGTATCATACTTCATATCAATCAACACAAATACCATTGAATTTCCCAAAATATTTACACGTTATAAAACAAAGGTCATATTTTATTTACTTTTGGATTCTTACATCCTTATGCTATATAGAAGTTCTTGTTTTCCAGAACATAAAAGTTTACATATCATTCTCAAATAATGGAAACTCTTTTGGTTCCTCTTCCTCCTCGAAATCAAGGGTTACAAATTTGGAGGTCGGGTTTAGTTGTGAACACTCCTTAATCTCTTATTTATTTAGCATGGTTGCACTTCGACCACATCCAATAGGAAAATCCTAGTGGGCAGAGGGTTTACTTTTGGCCCTCTTGTTCATTTTTACTTGCTTATTCTTTTTTCTTCCCGAGGTGAATATGCTTAAGCACTTCTGCCAATGTCTCTGTGCCCTCTCTTTTATCATCTTTCACCCCCTTTTCCTTGGGTTCTTTTTCACCTGAAGACCTAGGCCTCCCATTTTGTTTGGTTTTTTTGAATCATCCTTGTGTTCTTGATGTCCCCTCCATTTTGACATAGGAAATAATGTATTATTACTAACATATCCTATATACAATCTCACAATGAGCCCTACGATCGAAGATTTGAACCTAAAAGCTTTGATACCAAATGTAAGGTCCGTAAACCTCACTTTCTAAAATTAACCTTCGATAAGAAAATCAATACCCAAAATAATTAAATGGTGCTAAAATAAATAATTAAATAACTTCATCATTATTTCAAATGGAGTGTTATACATTAATGATATTAACTCAAGGTCGTGCCTTTACAAAATTTAGCCATGTAGGCTTACACAAGGTTGACGCAATATCAATACATGTAAATTTAAATGTTGTAATACAAATTAGGGAAATAGCAAGATCATAAATGCATCCACAAAAGAACCATAACACAATGAATTTCATGAGTCGAAAACCCTCATATGGATGAAAATCACTCGTAAAAATGCCTCATTGGCAGAGCCTTATTGGCTACAAAATGCCTCACTAGAAAATCCCCACTGGCTATACAAGCTAACTAGTTACAATGTTCCTCACTAGCAATGATCAAATTGTTTCACTGACATGACCATTTACAACTTCATTACACATTTCTAAATAATAAAGCAATCAACTACAAAGGATCACTCTGTTTCTCTACATAACATTTATCTCCTTAATAATTTCACATTTCATATCCTAAGATTCATTAGAACTAGAACATTTGACATAGAAAACAAGTTAAATAATAACCCCACTATTTTGCATACAATTTACAAGATATTCATTTTAGTATCTTGATTTACAACTTCAAAAGATATGTCTTTGTAAAGAATCAAACAAGAAACATTAATAAGTCATTGTTTATGTAATAAACAATAACAGATGTAATGCTAGCACTTTTCATCAAACAAACCTATCAAATAACCCTTTCAACCATTCTCATAACTTCTTGTTCGGGTTCCTGTTGTGACTATCTTTTATCACCTTTTAATCATGATTTTAACTCATAAATGGATGACACAAAACAACCCCTATAGTAAAGGATTGCATACATAACCCCAAATCATAGGATACCATTTCTGAAGGTTGTTACAATATACGATCACTGAATTAAATAAAGAAGGTGTAACTCATGTATGTATGTGAATACACATATACACTAGAGAATATATGAGTATATATTCTTATAAGTACAAATAGTCCCTATACATAGTTAATTATTTCCTTCAACCCACATATAAATAATGTCATCAAAAGTATAAATAATGTCTTCAATTATGTATTACTTCCCATTCTAACTAAAACTCAATCATATATATATATATATATGTATATATGTATATATGTATATATGTATATCTATCACATAGAAAGAATAAATATAGCATCTCATAAGTTTGTTTAAGTTTCAAGCATTCACTAATCAATGAGTTCTTTGGGAAACACATTTTTACTCCAAAGTTTGTTATATTGGTTTGCATGTCCATCTAAATTTTCAAATCCAATGGAAAGAAATAATCCATAAGAAAAATAAGTTGTTTATCTGGTTTTGAGTAAATATACTAGTTTATGATCATTATCCTTCTAGTTTCCTACAACATCATTTGAAGAAGATCATTCTTTCCAGTTAGTGTTTCATATTTAATTCTACGACTAACAATTTACTCAATTCAATTAGATTACTTACATTCCAAGTGAAAATACCAAATATATGTATATATATGTCTCTCGATTTGCATAGAAAATTCTAATAATTTATTATGTATAAACTATTTCCAATTTGAATGGTTCTATCTTAAAAAAATAAATTTATATTTATATATTCAAAATGAGCAATTGTGTATAACAGATACACATGTATATATCCAATTCAGAAAAGAAATCTTGCTTGTACATATGTATATATATATATATACATATATACATATATTACATATTCAAAAAAATTATTTTACAAATAATAAATAATTGATGAAAAACGTATACTCTGCCAAATATATTGTGATGGATATATACATATATATATTTGTATTTGCAGCCATAAAATAATCTATAGAAGAATTCACATAAATTAATTATACATAAGACTTTTTCAAGTTCGAATCAAACTTCATCAAATGAATTGAATTTTCCATAAAGATCAAAGAGCATGAAATTTTAATCAACAAAGAGGCTATAAGAGGAGAGGCCGACGAACCCTAAGGGAGTGCTTCTTGTGGAAGGAAACACCCTTTCCACAGGCCATGACCTATGGAAAGTTCGTTGCTATTCCATAGCATAGCCTTCCATGACTAAAGAAAAATACAATATAATTTTAAAATTATATTTCTAAAACTTATTTAGAATAAGAAATGCTATACAACGATTCCAAAATGAAATTTGTATTTATTGTTCGACATTATATATATATATATATAGAATAATAATATATATAGTTCTATTTACATATAGTATAATATATGTTTATATATACATACATATATATATATATGTATATATATTATGAAGAAATAATAACATGCAGTTCTAGTACAACCATGAAATAGTTATTTTTATACAAAAAAAATGAGTTTAACTTCAAATTGCATATTCAATTTGATATCAATAATGAGATTTATCCTTTCACATAGAAAAATGGAGATTATCTCAAACATTTATTCACACAAGCTGAGATTTAACATAGTAGAAATTGCATAAAAACATGGTAAAAAACTATCCTTTTTGACTCTTTTCTTGTTCTTCTCTCTTTTTCACTGTTCTACTTTGTCCAATTCCCCAACTCTACTGTTCCTGTTTCTATTTTAATTTTGCAGATTGAAAATTGAGAATGAAACTTGTGTTCTCGAGAATGAGAGATTATTCTCTTTTTTTATTTTCTTTCTTTTTTTCTATCTTTGTTTTGCTTCATTTTTGTGTTTTATTTTCTAAATTTAAGTTCTTTTCTTCAAATTTTCTAATTTTCTATTCTTTTCTTTCTCATTGTTTTGTTTTCAAAAATCTTGCTTTCTTTTCTATGATTTATTTCTAATTTATCAAATAAAACTAATTTTTTAATAAAAAACATGATTTATTAGCTCGCATCACAATTATCTGTAAAACAATAAATAATAATAATTTAATCTATTAATAAAATCAAGAAATAAAATAAATTTAAACTATTTCTTCCATTTTCTATATGCATTTAATTTTTACCACTAATCAATTAAATACCAATTATAAAGTAAGAAACAATATGATATGATTAATTAAATGAAATTCTAAAGCAACTATATGATTTCTAAGTGTTTGTGTGCAGATTTGTTTTCACCAGAAGTCGCCACTAGTCGGCCAGATACCTATTCCTGCTGAGAGTATATTCTTGTTACACACATGAGTCAAAGTTTTGTCAATGATATTTTAAATAGTAATATTAAATTATAAATTAATTATTGAAAATAGGGGTCGTGACATTTATTTGAGAAAGATAAATTATAATAAAATAAAAAATTCTAATTCAAATCTAGGGGCTATTTACAAAATAAATTATAACACATCGTTTCATTATATGCACTTTTTGTTGGAAAAAGAAGGTGTCTCAACCTTTGATTTTTCCATAAGAATTGATTTTACCATAATATTAAATATTTTTAATTTTCTCACTTTGTTTTGTGAGTTACAACTTGCAATTTCTATTCAGATGAGGATTCAAGATGGAAAGTTAATTTTACATGTGGAGTTGTGCATAAATGTTTTTCCATTTCTATGTTGAGTTTACATGGAATGTGAGTTTTCAAGGTGCAATTATTTTGGTAAGTGAAAATTTTGTAGATTGGTATGTGGTGACAATTGGAGGACTGAATGATCTGAGCATCCAACATCTGATTTTGTTTATTTTGATTGAGAATATTCATAACTGACTGCCACCATTTGATTAATAGTCTGAATGACACTTTACTAGAATCAACTTGACATTTAATAGGTCAAATTGATATTCATTTGGGAAACATATCATTGAATCTTGAAAATGGAGGTTTTCATTATGCCTTTTCATCTTCAATGAAAATATATGGATCGATGAAAAATAGGGGGAGGAGGTGGTTTTTTTTTTAAAAGGCCAATTAGGTGAAGATCAAGAGACACTAGTCTAAGCTTGGACAGAAGAAAGAAAATATAAAGTGCATAGGAAGAAGGAATGTGAGGTGGACATCAAGCCAGGTGTGAGGCAACACGTGAAAGAGGGGGTTGTGCGTAGAGGAAATAAGCATTAAAGGAATTTTAATTTGAAAATATAAAAAATAAAATGTAGATTGCAACCGACATTAGAAGAAAGGAAGAGAGCATAGGGAAACAAAGAAGGAGGCCATGCCAATGAGAAGAGGCATTTGAATTTTCTGAAAATTAAGCATGTACAAGAGATTTGGGGTGAACCAAGTCATGGGATTGCACATGGAATACAAGGGAAAATAGACGCTGAATCAAATTTGATAGGGTTGTGTTGGGATTTAAAGTGGAGCTCCACAAATGTGTGGATTTTCATATGGTGGATTAAAATTGAATTGCAGACTTTGGAAAATTAAATAGATGTGCAACAAGAGAGAGATAGACAGGTAATTAAATGGAAAGTAGGATAATAAGGGTGGAATGGCATGAGAAGCCATCCAATGCAAGAAAATATTTTTATATTGTAGTAGTATTGGTATTTGAATTGAAATAATAATAGTTTCTGATTTTGTTGCAATCATTTTTTATTGAATGAGGAGTTTGGACAGAGTATGACTGTGTGAATTTTTTTTGTAATTTTTTTGTTTGAGAAAAGGGGAGTAGCCTCCTACATCAATTGGTATCAGAACGGGTAGTCCCGAGAGTGGAGAGGATCCACTAGGACCTGTGGTTGTTGTGTGAGAAGATCTCCAACATGGAGGTAGTTCACTTTTAGTGGAAAGTGTGTGAAGTGGTTGTGAAGAAGCTCATGAGAGTTGTTGCAAATGTGTGAGGAATCCTGGTAGCAAGAGGGAGAGCTTGAAGCCACAAAGGAAACTTGAGAAGTGATGACAGATTGTGAGAGGTGAAATTACAATAGAAAAAATGGGTTGGGTCGTGAAGAGGCCTGTACGAATATGATTTTGGGAGCAGTATTGGGATGATGTAGAGAATGAAATGTGTGAAAAGTTGGAAAAGATAGTTGGTGAAGAAGTAGGAAAGATTGAGACAAGGCTTGAGAAATTGGAAAATTAATTTTTGGAAAGGTTAAAAGAAAGTGGCAAAGAGGAATGAGAAGAAGAATGAGATAGTAGCCTGGGATGGAAAGAGGAAGAAGAGAATTCCCTATCGATGAAGAAGTTGCAGCAATGACTTACCATGAGGAAGGCATGACAATAGAAGAAGAAAAGGTAATTGTGAACAATGAAGAGGTCGTAATTGAAGGTGAAGGTGAATCAGATTTGTTCGCTCAAGTTTTGGCGATTGAGGAATAATGGGAGATGAGGCTTGTTGGTGCAGCGAAGAGAGAAGAATGAGAAGTTGCAGTTGACGAGGAGGTGGGAGATGTCACAGTGAAGCTCGGTATTGCAGCTCTGAGTGAAGTTTAGGTAAATCAGATTTGTGAAGTTATTTAATTTTCAGATGTGGTAGTAAAAGGTGACTTGAATAGAAGATGAAAGCATGTTGTAGATGTTACATGGTTGTGTGTAGAAATGGCGAAAGATGTTGTAGGGTGTTTTTGGTGGAGGTGGACAGTTAGAGGTGGGTTTGAACCCACGTAAGAGGAGAGGAGTGAGGAAAACATTTTGTAGAGGAGGTCGAGATTTTGTGGACATGATTGCATGAGGGGGGAAAGGAGGAAAAAGTGGTGTGTGTTTCGGCCTGATGCTGGAAAAGGTGAAAAAAGTTTGATTTTTAGCACTTGGACATCAAAGGAGTTCGTTGCATGTTGATGAAAACTTGAAAGAGTAGTGCAACTACTCAACTTTGTTATTGTGAGCCTATGCTCACAATCTTTCTACCCAACGTGTCTAGTGCAAGAGCAACCGGGAAAACACGTAATCAACACCAACCAAAAACATTGTTTGGTTTTCTTTTGACTTTAGTTTTTGTTCGTGTTTGATTTCTCTCACTCCAATCAATGCCTAAATCTCTTAAATTTTATGACAATATAAAATTCTTTTAAGAAAATGCATTTGGCTAGTACATGTATGCAAAGTGTAAAAAAATAACTTGGGTAAATAAACCATTTGACCCAATAATGATTGTTGAGTATGCACAAAATGGATTGGTCAAAGGCCTTGAACAATTCAAATATATAAGTCAATAGGTGTAAGAGAATCAACTTGACATTTAATTGGTCAAATTGATATTTATCTAGAAAAAATATAATTGAATCTTGAAAATGGAGGTTTTCATTATGCCTTTTCATCTTCAGTGAAAAGATATGGATCAATGAAAAACAAGGGGAGAAGGCAATTTTTTTTGCAAAGGACAATTAGGTGAATATCAAGAGACACTGGTCTAAGCTTGGGCATAGAAAAGAGAAGATAAAATGTGAAAGAATAAGGAATGTGAGGTGGGCATCGAGATAGGTGCGAGACATCACATGAAAGAGGGGGTTGCACGTAGAGGAAGTAAGGATTAAGGGAATTTTAATTTGAAAATATAAAAAAATGAAATGCAGATTGAAACCTGCATGAGAAGAAAGGAAGAGAGTGCGGGGAAACAAAGGAGGCAATTCCAATGAGTAGAGGTATTTGAATGTTTTGAAAATTAAGCATGTACAATAGATTTGGGGTGAAACAAGTCATGGGACTGCACATAGAATACAAGGGAAAATAGATGTTCAATCGAATTTGATAGTGTTGCATTGGGATTTAAAGTGGAGCCCCACAAATGTGTTTTAATTTATATGGTGGATTAAAATTGAATTGCAGACTATGGATAAATAAATAGATGTACGAAAAGAGAGAGATAGATAGGTAATTAAATCGAAAGGAGGAGAATATGGGTGGAATGGGATGAGAAGCCATCTAGTGCAATAATTTATTTTTTGTATTGCAGTAGTATTGGTATTTGAATTGAAATAAATAATAGTTTATGAGTTTGTTACAATCGTATTTTATTGAATGAGGAGTTTGGGAAAAATATGCATGTGGGTATGTGCAGGATCGTGAGGGACCAAAAAGTGGCAATGGGAAAAAAATCACGTTTTGGATCGACTCAAAAATGCGAAAATGCCGAGTTGACTTTTTTAGGTTTGGGTGTCAGTACATTGCTCCAAACCAATGCCCAAACCTACTTTTGCAAATCGGATATCTGATTTAGATCGGATATCTGATTTGAAAAACTTGTATAAATAAAATAAGTCGATTGTTAAAAGTGATTTCACAATTTGGACGTGGGCGCATAGGGAGAAGAAGAAATCTGATATCCGATTTCAAGAAAAATCCGATTTGAAAGGTATGTTATTGGTTTTTTTTATGTTTTAATCAATTTTTCAATTAGATTCTTATAATTTTAAGAAGTTTTTATGATTTTTTTTTCATAAATAGGGTTTTTAATTGATTTTTATTAAAAACTAGAGTTTATAATGAATGTTTATTAAAAATTAATGTTTTTAAATGGATTTTGATTAAAAACTAGTGTTGTTGATGTGTTTTTATCAAAAACTAGAGATTGTTATGGATTATTGTTAAAAAGTAGGGTTTATTTTGGATTTTTATTAAAAACTAGGGTTTTTTTACAATAATTTTATTTATATTGTGTAATTTTAATTAGATTAATTGGTTTTTAACTTTAATCAGGTATTATGGTTGAGAATGAAAATGCACAAATGCCAAAGGCTCCACCACCTCCATAGCCAAACACTCCACCACCTCTGCAGCCACCAATTGAAGACTTAATTGGTTAAAAATTGGAGCAATTGAGGGGCATTTATGAAGTTTATAAGGCAATCCCTTGATTGAGAGATATGACAAACACATTGAAGGAAATAATTAATAATATAGAAACCCTCTCCACCCAACATAATTCCTTTCATTCGTGGTGAGAAGACATGAGGATGTGGATTGTCTTACGATGATGTGAAAGATCTCCAAATAACCAAAGCCCAAATAGCCTCTTTATTCATTAACCCCCGCACCGGTTTGCCAGTGAATGCTAATAAAACAAAACTTTCTATAAAATGGTGCATGAATAGGGACATTGTAGATAACTTTTGTGATCGTTGGTGTATGGTTTTTGATAAACCACCAAACAACAATTCTGATATACCATTTTACTTTATTAAAAAATTATATTCTGATTTTTTGTTAGGGCATCATGTCAATTACTTTGAAATTAAACCCTTCCATGACGTCGATGGAGGTATACCCTACGATAGACTAGGGGCAGTTAGAGTAGTCTCGCACCCAAATTTTTCCCTGCCTCCCCTTCCTCCCCTTCATCTGCCACCTCCAATATATCATCTAGAGATTATCCAGGATGCAGCCACATAGAATATTCAGGCTATTCACTCTTTGAGTGGTCATTTGGTTTTGCATTCTTCTATAGTAGCTCAGCCACATTCTGGTGATGTTGACGAAGGCTCGAGTGTTGCTATATCATCCTCCTTAGGTCCACATATTTGTGTTCCACATACTTGCACTATGTGCTGCCAAATATGCTTGGGTCCTCTTGTACAACCCGTTGAGCATCCCTTGGAAACTTCTTATTATGACCTCCATGATGTGGACATTATAGATCAGCCGCAGGGGAGTGTAGTGCACCCTATAGAGTCCTTTCCTGCTAGAGAGGGGGATGTTGGAATAGTGACACAAGTAAGATTTAAGTTGTAAATTCATAACTTGCATTTGTTTTTAAATAAATATTAATGGTGTATTTAACAGTTGATGTTTGAGGAGGAGCTCATACAGGTGACTGATAACATCCTTAGGGCCATTTCATTTGGCTTAGACACACACAAAGTATATATTTTGCACTCACTTGTTTACATTTTTTATTATATACTTGCTTGTCATTTGAATTTTCATTAATGAAATTATATAATAATTTATATGTTTATCTTATTTTCCTCTCATAGGAAATACCTAATGCGAGTGAGGTGCAGCCTCGTCCAGACTATAGAGGTGCAAATTTAGATAAGGGGAAGGTAATTGAACTCAAATTGGATTGAATTAAGATTTTGAAGATCTTATATTGATTATACATACATCGACATAGATTGGTAGTTTCATATGTACTTGTCATTTTTATGTACAGACAATTATGAGCTATACAGAGATGTTGATAAGAAACACACTGCCTAAAGGAGTAGGTATTGGAACACGTCATGGAGTAGGTGTTGAAACACCTCAAGGAGGAGGTGTTGAAACACCTAAAGGAGATAAAGAAAAAGATCAACCTAAAGAGGTATGTGTTTATTTTATTTTGTGTTTGGTAAATATGTTCCTATTACCAATAATCGTATGCTAACTTGGATCAATTTTATGTTTTTGTTCACATATATATATTGGCATTTCAAAAGTTGGTTTGGTATATTCTAGGACTCCCAACCCTTTGAAGAGACGTATATTTTAGGTAATCAAGATTTCAATTTTAGAGTTCAACTAAAATTCAATGTATATTGATTTTGATGTTAATTATTTGATTTTAAATTATATAGTATAACTAATCTCAATTGTGGTTTGAATTTTTCTTATGCAGCTACCTTCAGAGCCAACAAGTGCTTCAAAGAGGCTCCATTTTGATGATCCAATCAAAGAGGTTCAGATGAGATAGACATTTTGGCATGTAAATTTTAAATAGATATTGAGATGGCATATGCCACATTTTGGAAAACTTTGTTTGAGTTGGTGTCAATGCCATTTTGTATATGGACATACACTTGATTATTGGATAATTTGATATATAGAAGTTGACAATCGAAATTTAATTTGTTCCTCATGTGCATGATTAAACTCTTTGAAAATTTTATCTTGAGCAATGGTTAAATATCAATGTATAATAGCATAAAAAAGAATGGTTATATTATTTAGTTTATATTTATATTGTTGATTACATTGCATTACACATCTTTCGAACTCAAATCATTACTTCAAATTGCATAACTAACAACTAGATGTTCATAGATGAAAAAATTTCAATTACAATATAGTTTTTACAAAGTCAACCTAAGCAGTTATGCAATTACTTCACATTGCATAACTAAAAACTATGAGCAGTTGTCAATTGCATTTTCTTGTCATGGAATTCTATGAGACCACATTTCTTTGAAGCTTTTTTTCAAATAGTCCACTTCCTTTTCTATGCTACCACATTTTTCATACATGTCTACCAAAGATTTTTATCAAACAATTCATTTTTCATACCTTTTTCATAGCAATCACATTAAGTTGTAATAAATTAAATTATAGCCTATGGCTATTTAATTTATACTCATTTGATTTAAATGGATGAGGCTGAGCTTCCTTGATATTATTTTGTAATTTATTTTTTTCAAGAGAGACCGACCTCCTTGAAGAGTCACCTTATTTTGTATAAATACAAGGTGATGTTTGTTCATTTCCTCAATCAAGTTCATTCAACATAATTCACATTCCAAGCAGAAGTTTGCACTTGAGCAGCTACGGGTCATCTTGTAGCAGCAGGCCGATTTCAGGGAGAAGCATATTCGATTGTATCTTTGCATCTAGGAGAGGTTCTATTATTCATTGTATCAAATTCAGTCATGAGCTAGGCTTGAGTTGTAAGCAGATTTCTACTCTTATTCCTTCATTATATAAGACATATTTGTTGGGTTTTTCTCCCTCAAGAAGAGGGTTTTCCTAAGGTATCTTGTTGTGTTTATTGTCTTATGTGTTGCATTTTCTGAGTACTTTTAGTTGTATTATTTCATCATTAAAACACTAATATGGTATCAGAGCGGGTTTGGAAAAGATCGTGATCAGATTTGTTATTGCAGCGATACCTCTATTCCCTTTTTTTTTTGTCTATCTCTATCTTAGTCAAGATTGTAAGGAAACTCAGGTGCGGAAACAACTTCCTACACTAATCTCTTAAGGAAAGTATGGTGCAAATTCGTTTTAAACCCTTACAATTTCAGATTCGTTAATCTACTTAACAAAGATATTGCACAGTACTGTGGAAGAGTGTACAGTACTCAACTTTATCAATTGCCACATGTCTTCACCTGTCATTGAATCTTCCAGACATAGCTCTTACGTGTCATAGGAATCCGTCATAACCGTTTCAGCCATGATCTCCTTACACACAATTCAAGATGCGGACACATTAAGTGGAGTGACACATCAACATGCAAACTAGACATGTACACTCACACTTAATTACATTATTTGAAAGAAATACATTTTACAAAACAAATAATAAGAATAGGAATTATCCAAGGTTGAGACACCTTATTCCTAACATTCTCCCACTTGTCGAACACCTTGTAAGAGCAATAGGAACATAACAGGAATTAACCGCTATAGGCCAAAAGGCCCATAGACTCCAAACACCATCTGAACTTCACAGTGCCCACTGGTTTCGTTAATGCATCTGCAACATTCTTCACAGTATCTACCTTCTCCAAATTTATCTTTCCATCTTCCACCATATCTCTCACAAAGTGAAACTGCACATCAATGTGCTTCGTTCTGGCATGGAAAGTTGGATTCTTCGCAAGGCAAATAGCACTCTGACTGTCACACCAAATAGTAATCTGTTTTGCATCAACACCAACATCAGAACACAATCTCCTAAGCCAAATGGCTTCCTTACAAGCATGAGTAGCAGCCATGTACTCAGCTTCTGTAGTGGACAAAGCAACCACAGGTTGTCGCTTACTCATCCAACTGATGGCACCACCAAACATAGTGAAAACATAAGCACTGGTGGATCTCCTGCTGTTAATATCACCTGCCCAGTCTGAATCCACAAATCCACGAATACAAACTGAATGTGGAGATCCAGAAGAGTTACCATGGTAACATATGGAGTAATCTGATGTACCCCTCAAATATCTGAATACTCGCTTAACTGCATCCCAATGTACCCGTCCAGGGTTAGCCATAAACCGGCTTAGGACTCCCACTGCTTGGGCAATGTCTGGTCTAGTACAGACCATAGCATACATAAGACTGCCAACTGCACTAGCATAAGGTACTCTACTCATGTCCTCCACCTCACTAGGAGATTTTGGACAATCATCTACAGATAACTTTGTTCCCATTGAAACAGGAACACATAGTGGTCTACAATCTGCCATGCTGAACCTGTCCAACACAGACTTCACATACTTACTCTGACTCAACCAGAGTTTTCTGTTAGACCTGTCTCTACTGATTTCCATACCCAAGATGTACCTTGCTGCCCCAAGATCTTTCATCTCAAACTGTGCTGACAACTGAGATTTAAAATCAGAAATCATACCCTTACCCTTCCCAAACAGCAACATATCATCAACATATAATGCAACAATAAGAAGGCGATCATTTTCAACTCTGAAATAAACACAATGATCTGATTTCGATCTTACAAATCCAATTGACAACACAAAGGCATCAAACTTAAGGTACCACATCCTAGGAGATTGCTTCAAACCATATAGAGATTTCTTTAATCTGCAAACTAAGGATTCATTACCTTTAACAATGTAGTGCTCAGGCTGTGACATATAAATCTCTTCCTCCAAATCACCATGAAGGAAAGCTGTCTTCACATCCATCTATTCTATCTCTAAATCATATGATGCAGCAAGAGATAACAGAAATCTAATGGATGTCAACTTTGCAACAGGAGAGAATATTTCACCATAATCTATTCCCTCTACCTGTGAATACCCCTTTGCAACCAATCTAGCTTTGTACCTTTCAACACTGCCATCTGCACAGAATTTCTTCTTGAACACCCATTTACAGCCAACAGATTTTCTCCCTTTAGGCAAAGGTACAAGGTCCCAAGTTTTGTTTTTCTCCAATGAAGCCATCTCATCATCCATAGCCTCAATCCAGGAACCTGCATCTTCCATGCCCAAAGCCTCTTTCACAGATCTAGGCTCATCAGTGTTAGTAATCAAAGCAAAAGCACAACTGGAATCTAACATAGAATAACCAAACCTTTCTGGTTGCTTTCTTTCTCTCATGGATCTCCTCAAGGGCTGAGGTTGAGGTTGTTCTTCCTCTTCTTCCGAACTATCAGAGCTGCTAGAGCTCTCCTCATCATTAGACCCAACATGGTCTCTCTGTTCAGTCTTCTCAGGGGTAGGAGGAAACTGAACAACATCTTTTTCCTTTTCTTTTTCATCTGGTTGTAGCACAATAGGAGAAGATGTTAGCTCTCTGAAAATAACATTTCTACTATACAACACCTTACTAGTCATAGGATTCCAAAGCTTGTATCCTTTCACACCAACACTGTATCCGATGAAAATACATTTGACAGCTTTGTTTTCCAACTTAGATCTTTTCTCCTTTGGAACATGTGCATAAGCTTCACAACCAAAAACACGAAGATGTCTAATTGAAGGCTTCTTACCAGACCACACCTCCATGGGTGTCTTACCAACAAGAGCTGATGTAGGAGATCTGTTAACCAGATAGCAAGCAGTGGCAACAGCTTCGGCCCAAAATTTTTGTTCTAGGCCAGCTCCACTAAGCATACTCCTAGCCTTCTCCATCAGTGTCCTGTTCATTCTCTCTGCAACTCCATTTTGCTGCGGGGTGTAAGGAGTTGTCTTATGTCTCTCGATTCCTCGTTCTTTACAGAACTGTTCAAACTCTGTGGAACAAAACTCACCACCATTATCAGTTCTCACACACTTGATTCTTTTACCAGTCTGATTCTCCACGAGAGCCTTAAATTCCTTGAACCGACTGAAAACCTGTGTCTTACTTTTTAGGAAATATATCCAAGTCCTTCTACTGTAATCATCTATAAAAGATACAAAATATACAGAACTGGAGATAGAAGGAACTTTTACAGGACCAAAAACATCAGAATGAATAAGATCCAAAAGTCCAGAAGACTTGTGAGAACTAGAGTAGAACTGAACACGATTTTGCTTACCATAAACACAGTGTTCACAGAAATCGAATTCGAGATTACAATCATTTAGCCCCTCAACGAGATTTTTAGTTTTCAAGGTCCTAAGACCCTTCTCACCAATGTGGCCAAATCTCATATGCCACAACATTGTCTTTTCTGCAGGAAGCTTGCCTTCCAAAGTGTTTACACCCTTAGGCACACTTACTGCACTGCCATCGGAACCCATTGCCACAATCTTCTTTACTGCTCGTTCAGATGGTGGGGATGAAGTGATAGCCGCTCTCTTCTTTGAAACAGAAGAACTATTGCATTGAGCAATGCATGCATCAAGCTGAAACAAAGTACCTCTCCTAGTACCTTTAGCGAGCACCATAGATCCTCTTATCATCTTGCATCCATCTTTCGAAAAAACAACTTGCACACCTACATCATTCAACATACTTACAGATAATAGGTTTCGTGCCAAACCCGGAATGTGCATAACTCCATTGATTCCCTTTACTCGTCCATCAGGAAATCTGATAGTGACCCTTCCGCGTCCAACTATCTTTAGGTGAGAATCATCACCCAAGTACACCTTTCCACCATCAAACTCTTCATATTTTGAGAACCAGTTTCGATGAGAGGTCATGTGAAAAGAAGCACCCGAGTCTACTAACCACACATCATCAGATGCATGGGCTGCCAAAGCTGCAATAAAAGCATCTCCATCTTCTTGAGATTTTTCAGAAGCTGAATCTGAGCCTTTCTTCTTCTTCTTCGGTTCTTTGCAGTCCCTCCGGAAGTGCCCAGATTTATCACAGTTCCAACATTTCGCCTTGGACTTTCCAGGAGTCTTAGAACTCCCACGGGATTTGGATCTGCCCTTCTTTGACTTATTGTCATTCTGCTTTCCTTTGTCGTTGGATCTCCCGCGAACAGCAAGGGCTTCCTTAGACGAATCCGAAGTCTTTCTTCGCATCTCCTCAGACAGCAGTGAAGACACCACATCATCCATACGGAATGTGACTATAGTACTTCCGAGAGCCATCACAAGATGGTCCCACGAATCCGGCAAGGAACAAAGCAGGGTCATACATCGATCCTCCTCCTCAATCTTGGCACCAGATGATGCCAACTGTGCAATCAATAAATTGAATGCATTGAGATGATCAGTTACGGATCCACCTTCCTCCATTCTTAAAGAATACAACTTCTTTCTCAGGAACAACTTATTCACCAGAGATTTGGCCTGATACACAGACCCAAGCCGTTTCCACAAAGAATTTGCAGTAGTCTCATCAAGAACATTCAGAAGAACGGCATCTGCTAGACAGAGTCTGATGAGACCCTTAGCCTTCCGATCCTTGATATCCCAATCCGCTTGAGGTATCGCTACAGGTTTCACATCAAGTGAAGTAGCCTCCCATAGATCGCGGTCTTCAAGCATGTCTTCCATCTTGAGTTTCCACAACTCGAAATTAGTGCCATTAAATTTCTCCACCTCCATTCTACTGTATGAGGAACTTGCCATCTCAATCTGCAAATAAGATTCAGAATGCTCTGCACAAAAAACTCCCACTCAACTTGAGATTAGCTCAAAAAACCCTACCCAACAACTAGGATCAAAAGTTGATCAGGCTCTGATACCACTTGTAAGGAAACTCAGGTGCGGAAACAGCTTCCTACACTAATCTCTTAAGGAAAGTATGGTGCAAATTCGTTTTAAACCCTTACAATTTCAGATTCGTTAATCTACTTAACAAAGATATTGCAGCAATATACCATACATACAGAAAATGAAGAATGACACAATGATTTACCCTGGGGAAAACCTTTCGGTAAAAAACCCCAGCACTCCAAAACCTGCACAATGTATTATCTTCAACACAACGGTTACAACACACTTGCAATGCAAGTTCTTTCAGGAGATTTCCAACTCTTGAAGACAAAATGCGGCAGCATGAAAAAACGTTCCAACAATACACTCACATCACAAATCTTCGCAACCCTAAAAAACGCTTATATCATGCGCTTCCCTTTTAGGGCAACTTCCGAAGATAACTGTATTAGGGTTTTACCATTCTCCGAGAAAATAGGAACTCTTTATCAATTGCCACATGTCTTCACCTGTCATTGAATCTTCCAGACATAGCTCTTACGTGTCATAGGAATCCGTCATAACCGTTTCAGCCATGATCTCCTTACACACAATTCAAGATGCCGACACATTAAGTGGAGTGACACATCAACATGCAAACTAGACATGTACACTCACACTTAATTACATTATTTGAAAGAAATACATTTTACAAAACAAATAATAAGAATAGGAATTATCCAAGGTTGAGACACCTTATTCCTAACAAAGATGGTGAATGGTCTTAAAATTGAGGATAGAATCGAAGGAGCATCAAAATTCACTTCATGGAGATTCAAAATTATGCTCACTTTGGAGGAAAACGAATTGGTTGAGTGTGGAGAGCAAAGTTTTCGAACCTACATATGGAGAAGAGAAATTTCAATGGAGGAAGAAAGATACCAAGGCGAAGAAGATGTTATTTGATTTCATGAAGGACCATATTGTTCCTATCACCTCTAAGTTGAAGATAGCGAGAAAAATGCTTAAGAATTTTGAAGAGATGTATGAGATCAACAACACAAGTCGTGCTCTAGCCTTGAAGCAAAAAATTCATCATGTTAAGATGGTGGAAGGAGAATGTTTCATCACCTACTTCATGAAAATTTCTGAATTGAGAGATCAACTCTCTACCATTGGTCATATTGTTGATGACAAGGATTTGACCATGTTGGCTCTTAATGGTCTTCCTTCATCTTGGGAGTCTTACATTCAAGGAATCAGTGTGAGATCGAAACTTCCCAAGTTTGATCAGTTGAGGGATGATTGTATTCAAGAGGAGTCAAGGTTGGCTTTGAGAGGTATGGACGAAGCCCTACAAATGAAGACATTCATGTTATTTCCGCTCAATCCTCAAAGAAGGAAGGAAAAGAAGGAAAGAAAAGATGCTTCAATAGGAATAGAGATAAAGGGTCATATGGTGCTCCTGTATTCAAGAAGAGGTGGGACCTCTCTTGTGTTCAATGCCTTAGATGTGACAAGTTTGGTCACTATGCGAAGGATTGCCCTAGCAGGCCTAATCAGGATTGCTAAAAGACACAAATATTTGATGGAATGTTACTCAGAAACCGTGATGCTTACAGAATCTTTGTCTGAGGATATGAGATTTTTTTGGGACCATATACAATAACCTCTCTTAATTTTTTCTATCTTAGAGGCGTTTTCCCGTGGTGATGAGTTTTCAGTTGAGGGAAAAGTTGCTAAATGCAAGCAGTGTATAGTTGCAAAGTGGTGCAGCTTATATTCTCTAGCTCGTACGACCAAACAGACTGTTCCAACATGTTCGGATGGGTACTTTTACGATAGGTATGGTCCTCATTTGCATCCAAATACGTCGAATCACTCCGAGCTACATTGGACCGACGATTTCCCTTAAAGAGTCCAAAGTACTAAAAGACATAAATCTTTGACAGACTGTTACTTGGAAACCATGATGCTTACAGACTCTCCGTCTAAGGATACAAGATTGTGTTTAGACCATATACAATAACCTCTCTCGATTTTTGCTATCTCGGAGGCATTTTCTCGTGGTGATGAGTTTTCAGTTGAGGGAAAAGTTGCCAAATGCAAGCAGTGTAAAGTTGCAAAGTGGTGCAACTTTCATTCTCCAACTTTTACGACCAAACATACTATTCCAACACATCCGCATGGGTACGTTTATGCTAGGTATGTCCTCTTTTGCACCCAAATATGCCGAATCACTCCGAGCTACATTGGACCAATGATTTCCCTTAAGAGTCCAAAGTGCTAAAAGGCAACAATCTTTGACAGACTGTTACTTGGAAACCATGATGCTTACAGACTCTTTGGCCGAGGATATGGAATTTTTTTGGGACCATCTACAATAACCTCTCTCATTTTTTCTATCTCAGAGGCGTTTTCCCGTGGTGATGAGTTTTTAGCTGAGGGAAAAGTTGTCAAATGCAAGCAGTGTAAAGTTGCAAAGTGGTGCAACTTTCATTCTCCAACTCATACGACCAAACAAACTGTTCCAACACATCCATATGGGTACATTTACGCTAGGTATGGTCCTCTTTTGTACCCAAATATGCCAAAGCACTCTAAGCTACATTGGATCAACATGAGTGAAATTAGGTGAAAAATGGTGGTTACAACATGCTAATGTCAATGAAATTGGGGGCAAAAATATTTTAGGGTGGATCAAGCTTCTACAAGTCCTAATAGACATGTTTGATGAGTTTATAGGGTGTGGCAAGGTTTGGGGAGTGAAGTTGCACCAAAGTTTGGTTTTGACAATCAAATTGGAGTGTAAATAATCTTTAATTATAATTGTGTTGTTTAAAGCCACCTAGCTCTTGCATCAGAAAACTCTTACCCAATCAACTTGAACATCATGCACACCCAAATACCTTGTTTCCACTTTGGTAGATCAAAGAATCAATTACATGGAAAATGAAATTCACATGAAATTTTTACATATTTGTTTTTGGAAAAAGTGGCATGCCACTGTAATTTATTATATATAAATAAGATATATTACAAAACCTGGTTCAAATGAGCATACCAACAAGAAAGAACCAGGAAGAAAACCTTCGATTGTAGCTCGATTAAGTACAAAAATATCTTTACATTTTAAACATACCCTTTATACAATGCCATACATTTGACCCGTATTTCAAAAAACATCACTGGATATAGGTTATGCCTATACACAGTTACGACCTTGTTACATGGTTTCACATTTCAAAATTAAAATTTTATAAAATTTTCCTATTGGAGGCATTTAGGGCATAGTCTTCCACAAGAGTAGTATGTTGACGTTCTAGAGTCACAAGCACCTGTACAAACCATCAAGGTAGGAGTTAAACTACATACAATAGAAAAGATGCTTAGAATAACCAATTTGTATTATTGTAATTTGTCGCATACCTCTCCGAAAGGATCAAAGCTGCCTATTGTTGCAATAGGTGCATGATCAATCATGCCAAGAATATCACAAGAGTTGTCAAATGATAAATCTATATTGTCACAACAAAAAATATGCTTAGAATAACTGATCTATATTATTCTAAATGACCTAATTGATGATGAGATGGTAATGCAAACTATAAAAGATGCTTTGAATGACCAATCTATATTATTATAATCTATTGCATACCTCTCTGAAAGGATCAAAGCATTGCAATAGTATACAATAAAAACTCCAAATATTAGGTACACCCCTCTCTACATGAATTCTACTCAACCAATAAAACATACAAGCATTCTTGAATTGACCTGTGCAGTTATCTGACCAAATGAGATGTCGGCCCAGTGCTATATCATGCTCCTGCAAGAACTCAAAAAAAAAATCGAAATAATGTTGGACATACTCGGATGAGTGAGATCTATCATCACTCATATAAAAATGATACTCTTTGATTATCTTTTGATCCTCCTTTGTACTATCAGGTGCATGTCTAAACGTTATGTGGACACAAATAGCAATCTGAATGGAATTGTAAAACTAAGATTGTACCTCGTTTTGTGGTTGCAATGTGTAGTTTTCTGCAAAATCAACCACTGATATAATAGTGCCAATCGGAAAAGAGTCCTTACATATCCTGAATTTTTGATCCAACCACTGAGACGTATGGCTATTCCTTGCATACTTGTAGAAAAGATTGTCCTTAAAATCTGAAATAAAATTAGTAACACTGCATTCTTTTGTAACCAATTTGCATCTAGAACCTTCACCTCCACTCTGCAAAGTATATTTGACTATCTCATATCTCTTTTTCTCAACAAGATTCTTTCCAAATTCATGTTCGGAACCCTCATGAAAAAAATGAACAAACTTTGACAAGCCACCACATTGTGAGCACTTCACATTTAAACAATCATTTCTATAGAAAAAGGAACCATAATCTCTAGAACATAAAAATAGATCTAGCAAGTCCCTTGATGATTTCGGAAGATGCATTGCACCACACTCCTGCAACATTTCATTAGTATGCAAAGTAGAACGGATATAGCATAATAGTTCATGGTACATTGAAAACTCCACATGGTATTTGCAACAACAAGTATTACAAATCTTAAGAGGCACACAATAAAATGGCTTGAAACCTTCAAAAGTCCTTTGCGAGATTTTCATATTTGGATGTGTTTCAATAAATTTGTTGAACAACATTGTTTGGATTGATTCCAAGAAATGTTTAGGATGCGGTGTACGGTCTCGACTGCCAATTCTTAACTTTAAAAAATCCGTTGTATTGGGTGATACTCTAGAGTTATCATGCCAAAATTGTTGAATTTCCTGCTTTACATTATTGGTTAGCTTCTTATCAACACGTGGAAGCCTCCCGACAAAAGCCCATGTATCATTTTGAAGAGGATCATCTATTCTTTCTCTTCTTGAAAGTGCTCTATCCAAAGTTTTATGATTTATGTCAAAATCAATACAAGTTTGTCTCATAAAGAGAGCCTTTTTCAATTGATGGCTTACTATGGCGGTTGTAATGACTCTCTGAGTAGCTCTCTTATCTTTTTCCTTGTTATTTTTTCCAATAGACTTGAGAGCATTAAAAACATTTTTGACAATAATAGAAATTTTTTCGGTCTTCTTGTTCACACGAATCTTCAATTTGGCTAGCAAAGGTGTCATCTTTTGCATCTTTAGCAATTGTACAAAAAGTTGGCA
This sequence comes from Sequoiadendron giganteum, assembly GCA_007115665.2. NCBI lineage: Eukaryota > Viridiplantae > Streptophyta > Pinopsida > Cupressales > Cupressaceae > Sequoiadendron > Sequoiadendron giganteum. The sequence goes on from CM021102.1 coordinate 645,514,446, forward strand.
TTTCTCGGTCAATGTCTTATCACTAAAATATTGGTTGAAAAGTCTTCTACCCCACAACCCAATAGTTTGTGTTGACCTCTTGCCTTCAAAATTATTTATAATTTTGTCATCAATTTCAACTAACCATTTAGGGGTCCTTGAAGGTCTTGAATTCGGAATTCGTCTTTCTTCCACACAAGATTCTTCATTTCTCATGTAATCTAGTGAAACATAATTTACACTTGCTTCAATATTATGTTTAACATCTTCATTTCCAACATTTTCACCTTGAACATTTTCAATATCAATTTGAATAATTTCATTCCCAATTTCAATATCATGTTCAACATCTTCAATTCCAACATTTTCACCTTGAACATTTTCATTATCAATTTCAATATTTTCATTCCGAATTTGAATATCATGTTCAACATCTTCAATTCCAACATTTTCACCTTGAACATTTTCATTCCCAATTTCAATATCATGTTCTGCATTTTCACCTTGAACATATTCAATTTCCTCTTCACTTGAAAGACCATAGGGCTCAGGTTCACCAATATTTAACATACCTTGTCTTTTCTTCCTATGACCTTCTTTATCTCTTTGTCTATATTCTGATATTTTTTCTTTTATAAGATTTCTCTTATGCTTTTTCTTTTGACGACTGCTGCTCCCCATTATACCTCATAAAAGATGCTAAAAAATCATTCCTTATGACAAATTTGAGTACAAGATGCTCCAAAAAGTTGATCTTTGTCTCTTCTTGTCTGAAACCGCACAGTTTTTTCTTGCACACTATTGCAAACAGAATGTAGGGTCCGTTGGAATGCACAAAAATGACCCACATGGGGTTTTTCTATGGCCCACAAATCCGATATATGATCCAATCAGATATCTAATATAGAAAACATTTTAAAATGTTTTTCAACAGTAAGATTCTATCTCTACACATCGGAGTTTCACAAATCAGATATTTGATCCAAATTGGATATCCGATTTGTGCCCACATAGACCTAAGGGTTTTAATGGTAGAGAGTGGGAGAGTGGTAGATTGAGAGAGGGAGAGGGAGAGAGGGAGAGGGAGAGTGAGAGGGAGAGTGGGAGAGAGGGAGAGGGAGATATGGAGAGAGAGAGACAGAGATAGAGAGGGAAGGACATGGATAGAGAGGGAGCAGAAGAGAGTGAGAGGGAGAGGGAGAGTGGGAGAGTGAGAGGGAGAGGGAGAAATGGAGAGTTGGAGAGGGAGAGAGGGAGATGGAGAGAGGGAGAGAGAGAGGGTTTAGGGTTGTGGGAGAGAGGGAGAGGGAGAGATGGAGAGAGAGAGAGAGGTGGAGAGTGAGATGGAGAGAGGGAGAGTGGGAGGGAGAGAGGG
>CM021102.1:645515899-645527648 GCA_007115665.2 Sequoiadendron giganteum
GAAGAGTCTATAAGAATCACGGTTTCCAAGAAATATCCCTTCAAAGATTGTTGTCTTTTAGCACTTTGGACTCTTAAGGGAAATCGCTAGTCCAATGTAGCTCAAAGTGATTTGGCGTATTTAGGTGAAAAAAAGGACCATAAATAGCCTAAACGTACCCATCTGAATGTGTTGGAAAAATCTATTTGGTCGTATGAGTTAGAGAATGAAATTTGCACCACTTTGCAACTTTACACTGCTTGCATTTGGCAACTTTTCCCTCAACTGAAAACTGATCACCATGGGATAATGCCTCCGAGATAGAAAAAATTGAGAGAGTTTATTGTAGATGGTCCCAACACGATCTCATATCCTCAGACAGAGAGTCTGTAAGCATCACGGTTTCCAAGAAATAGCCCTTTAAAGATTGTTGCCTTTTAGTACTTTGGACTCTTAAGGAAAATCATCGATCCAATATAGCTCAGAGTGATTCGGCATATTTGGGTGCAAAAGAGGACCATACCTAGCATAAACGTAACCATACGGATGTGTTGGAATAGTCTGTTTGGTCATACAAGTTAGAGAATGAAAGTTGCAGCACTTTGCAACTTTACACTACTTGCATTTGGCAACTTTTCCCTCAACTGAAAACTCATCACCATGGGAAAATGCCTCCGAGATAGAAAAAAACAAGAGATGCTATTGTAGATGGTCCCAACATGATCCCATATCATCAGACGAAGAGTCTGTAAGCGTCACGGTTTCCAAGAAATAGCCCTTCGAAGATTTCTGCCTTTTAGCACTTTGGACTCTTAAGGGAAATCATCGGTCCAATGTAGCTTAGATTGATTCGATGTATTTGGGTGAAAAAGAGGACCATCCCTAGCATAAATGTACCCATCCAGATATATTGGAATAGTCTTTTTGGTCGTACGAGTTGGAAAATGAAAGTTGCAACACTTTGTAACTCTACACTGCTTGCATCTGACAACTTTTCCCTCAACTAAAAACTCATCACCATGGGAAAATGCCTCTGAGATAACAAAAACCAAGAGAGGTTATTGTATATGGTCCCAACACAATCCCATAGCCTCAGATGGAGAGTTTGTAAGCATCACGATTTTTGATTAACAGTCTATCAAAGATTGCTTCCCTTCTACACTTTGGACTCTTAAGGGATTCCGCTGATTGAACATAGCTCAAATTGCTTCGGTCTGTTTGGGTGCAAAAGGGAACCATACCTAACCTAAACGTACCCATATGGACATGATGGAATAGTCAGTTTGGTCATATGAGTTGTAGAACAAGATTTATTGATACCCTTACAAGTAGTTTTCAGCCTCCAATCGAACTCCAATGTTGTTTTTTGTGCAAAAAAAAGCCACGAGACCATAGCTTATTGGAAAAAACTAGTCAAACACCTTTATTTCAACCCTACCACAACTTCTAGACTCCTATCTTGCACTTCCCTTTAAAATTTTAATAATTTTCCTTTAAAAGACTACATGACAATTTTGACAATTTTGAAGCAAGAATGCATTTTTGGCATATTGGACCCCTTGACTCAACACTTCAACTAAGTACACCTTAAATGGTCTTCATTGACCTTATTTCACATAAATAGATCACACCTAACCTCTCAACCTATCAACCTTCAAATCTGTAATCTTGGAAATAGTAGATTAGGTGGGAAACTAGAGAGGAAGAGTTGATGGTTAGGGGCCTAGTGAAGGCTACAGAAGAAGAGTTTGAGGAATACGGTGTTAGGACAGGGGATTTTCCTTGGTTGTCATATTTGGTTATGTGAAAAATGTATGATACTATGAGGATGGTTCTAACCATAAAGAACCTCAGAAAGATTGTGAAGAGAAGAGTTGAAGGGCATAGATACATGTCTAGTTGGCAAAAGTTTATGGAAGAGCATGAAATAGAGATACTAATGTATAGATGTTTAGCTTTGTGTACTGCATTTTTTTGTGCAGGTGTCAAAGCTTGGGAAACACCATTTGTAGGTGTCAATGAAGACAAATAGCAGCAAGAAGATCCATTTGAGAAGGATCAAGCATGGCAAGACCAAGACAACACAAAGCATGAAGGGTACAAAATCCCTTAGATGATGATTTCCATGCAAGTGATTTGGAGTGGGTTTGAAGGGATTGTGAAGAAGATAGGAGTAGACCTATGGAGTGATTTATGGGGCATAAATATTTTGTACCCAAGGAGTATGGTGTAGGAGCACCTAAAACATGTACGATTTCATGAATTGACAAGGCCATTCCTCCTTCTGTATAGGCTATACCTCAGAGGAATGGGCATGAATTAGATAGGGGTAGGTGTAGGAACAAATTTTTAGGGGTGATAAAGGGATTAGAGTGGTCTAAGAAGGCTGCCCTGTTAAGAAACACAGATTTTTGTGCCTTTTGAGTAAGGCTAGAGAGTGAGTTTTTTAGAAGTTGAATGAAAATAGGTTGGAGCTTGTTGGAAACTATTGGAACAGGTGTATTTAATGGTGTTTAAGAGGTCTGAGTGATTAAGAGTAACCTAAGAAGAGTAAAAGTGTGAAACCCTAGTTGGAAGGGGCAAAAACAAGGGAAAATTGGTGATTTTACAAAGAAAGTGTAAGCCAAATTATGGGGCAGCATAATACAATGATGTTTTAAGTTTAAACAAACAAAATTAAGAGGGAATGAAGTGGTTTTAGGATTGAGTGAGATCAAAGCATACAAGTTCCAATAAGCCCTACCAACAATCCAGTGAATTGTTTGATAAAAAGCTTTGGTAGACATGTATGAAAAATGTGGTAGCATAAAAAAGGTAGTGGACTATTTGAAAAAAAGCCTCAAAGAAATGTGGTCTCATAGAATTCCATGACAAGCAAATGCAATTGACAACTGCTCCTAGTTTTTAGTTATGCAATGTGAACTAATTGCATAACTGCTTAGGTTGACTTTGTAAAAACTATATTGTAATTGAATTTTTTTTATCTATCAACATCTATTTGTTAGTTATGCAATGTGAAGTAATGCTTTGAGTTTGAAAGATGTGTAATACAATGTAATCAGTGATATAAATATAAACTACATAATATAACCATTCTTTTTTATGCTATTGTACATTGATATTTAACCATTGCTCAAGATAAAAATTTCAAAGAGTTTAATCATGCACATGAGGAACAAATTAAATTTTGATTGTCAACTTCTATATATCAAATTATCCAATAATCAAGTGTATGTCCATATACAAAAATGGCATCGACGCCAACTCAAACAAAGTTTTACAAAATGTGGCATATGCCATCTCAGTATCTATTCAAAATTTACATGCCAAAATGTCTATCTCATCCTAAACTACTGGTGGATCATCAAAATGGAGCCTCTTTGAAGCACTCATTGGCTCTAAAGGTAGCTGCACAAGAAAAATTCAAACCACAATTGAGATTAGTTATACTATATAATTTAAAATCAAATAATTAACATCAAAATCAATATACATTGAATTTTAATTGAACTCTAAAATTGAAATCTTGATTACCTGAAATATACGTCTCTTCAAAGGGTCAGGAGTCCTAGAATATACCAAACCAATTTTTGAAATGCCAATCTATATATGTGAACAAAAACATAAAATTGATCCAAGTTAGCATACGATTATTGGTAATAGGAACATATTTACCAACACAAAATAAAATAAACACATACCTCTTTAGGTTGATCTTTTTCTTTATCTCCTTCAAGTGTTTCGACACCTCTCCTTGAGGTATTTCAAAACCTACTCCTTGAGGTGTTCCAATACCTACTCCTTTAGGCAGTGTGTCACTTGTCAACAATGATGTATAACTCATAATTGCCTGTACATAAAATGACAAGTACATATGAAACTACCAATCTATGTCAATGTATGTATAATCAATATAAGATCTTAAAAATCTTAATTCAATCCAATTTGAGTTCAATTACCTTCCCCTTATCTAAATTTGTACCTCCATATTCTGGACGAGGCTGCACCTCACTCGCACTAGGTATTTCCTACAAGAGGAAAATAAGATAAACATATAAGTTATTATATAATTTCATTAATGACAATTCAAATGACAAGCAAGTATATAATAAAAAATGTAAATGAGTGAGTCTTGGGAATATATGTGTGTTCATGCCGAGCCAAATGCGTGATGGCCTAGGAGTTACTATCGGTCCACTGTGAGCTCCTCCTTAGAAATCAACTGTTAAATAGACCATGTAAATAAATATTAGTACTTGATACTATCTCTTATTAATACTCATTTAAAAAAAAATGAAAGTTATGAATTTACAACTTAAATCTTACATGTGTCACTATTCCAACATCCCCCTCTCTAGCAGGAGAGGACTCTATAGGGTGCGCTCCACTCCCCTGTGACTGATCTATAATGTCCACATCATAAAGGTCATAATCAGAAGTGTCCAAGGGATGCTCAGCGGGTTGTACAAGAGGAACCAAGCATATCTGGTGGCACATAGTGCAAGTATGTGGCACACAAATATGTGGACCTAAGGAGGATGATGCAGCAACACTCAAGCCTTCGCCAACATCACCAGAATGTGGCTGAGCTACTGTAGAAGCATGCAGAACCAAATGACCACTCAAAGAGTGAATAACCTGAATAGTCTGTGTGGTTGTATCCTAGATAATCTCTGGATGATATATTGGAGGTGGTGGAGGAAGGGGAGGAGGGGGAACATATGGGCACGAGACTACTCTAACTACCCTTGGTCTATCCTAGGGCATACCTCCACCAACATCCTGGAAGGGTTTAATGTCAAAGTAATTGACATGATGCCCTAACACAAACTCAACATATAATTTTTTAATATAGTAAAATGATATATCAGAATTGTTGTTCGGTGGTTTATCAAAAACCATACACCAAAAATCTTAAAAATTATCTACAATGTCCCTATTTGTGCACCATTTTATAGAAATTTTTTGTTTATTAACATTCACTGGGAAACCAATGTGGGGGTTAGTGAATAAAGAGGCTATTTGGGCTTTGGTTATTTGGAAATATTTCACATCATTGTAAGACAATCCACATGCATAATATTCCCTCATGTCTTCTCACCACGAATGAAAGGCATTATGTTGGGTGGAGAGGGTTTTTATATTTTTAATTATTTCCTTCAATGTGTTTGTCATATCTCTCAATCGAGGGATTGTCTTATAAACTTCACAAATGCCCCTCAATTGCCCCAAATTTTCACCAATTAAGTCTTCAATTGATGATTGCAAAGGTGGTGGAGCGTTTGGAATTTGTGCATTTTCATTCTCAGCCATAATACCTGATTAAAGTTAAAAACTAATTAATTTAATCGAAATTACACAATATAAATGAAATTATTGTAAAAAACCCTAGTTTTTAATAAAAATCCAAAAAAAACCTTACTTTTTCACAAAAATCCATAACAAACTCTAGTTTTTGATAAAAATACAACAACACTAGTTTTTAATCAAAATCCATTTAAAAACATTAAGTTTTACTAAAAATTCATTGTAAACTCTAGTTTTTAATAAAAATCAATAAAAAACCATACTTTTGAAAAAAAATCATAAAAAGGTATGTGCGGGATCATGAGGGGCCAAAAAGTGGCAATGGAAAAAAAATCACGTTTTGGATCGACTCAAAAATGCAGAAATGTCGAGTTGAATTTTTTTAGGTTCGGGTGTCAGTACATTGCTCCAAAGCAATGCCCAAACCTACTTTTGCAATTTGGATATCCGATCCAAATTTGAAAAGCCTATATAAATTAAAAAACCGACTGTTAAAAGTCATTTCACACAATTTGGACGTGGGTGCACAGAGAGAAGAAGAAATTCGAAATCCGATTTCACGAAAAAATCCGATTTGAAAGGTAAGTTATTGGTTTTTTTTATGTTTTAATCAATTTTTCAATTAGATTCTTATAATTTTAAGTAGTTTTTACGAATTTTTTTCAAAATAGGGTTTTTAATTGATTTTTAATAAAAACTAGAGTTTACAATGAAGTTTTATTAAGAATTAATGTTTTTAAATGGATTTTGATTAAAAACTAGTGTTGTTGATGTATTTTTTTATTAAAAACTAGAGTTTATTATGGATTTTTGTGAAAAAGTAGGGTTTTTTTGGGATTTTTATTAAAAACTAGGACTTTTTTATAATAATTTCATTTATATTGTGTAATTTTAATTAGATTAATTAGTTTTTAACTTTAATCAAGTATTATGGCTGAGAATGAAAATGCACAAATGCCAAATGCTCCACCACCTTTGCAACCACCAATTGAAGACTTAATTGGTGAAAAACTGGGGCAATTGAGGGGCATTTGTGAAGTTTATAAGGCAATCCCTCGATTGAGAGATATGACAAACACATTGAAGGAAATAATTAATAATATAGAAACCCTCTCCTCCCAACATATGAATTTCATTCGTGGCGAAAAGATAGGGAATATTATATATTTGGATTGTCTTACGATTATGTGAAAGATATCCAAATAACCAAAGCCCAAATAGCCTCTTTATTCATTAACCCCCGCACCTATTTGCCAGTGAATGTTAATAAAACAAAACTTTGTATAAAATGGTGCATGAATAGGGACATTGTAGATAACTTTTGGGATAGTTGGTGTATGGTTTTTGATAAACCATCGAACAACAATTCTAATATACCATTTTAATTTATTAAAAAATTATATGCTGAGTTTTTGTTAGGGAATCATGTCAATTACTTTGACATTAAACCCTTCCAGGGCGTCGGTGGAGGTATGCCCCAGGATAGACCAGGGGTAGTTAGAGTAGTCTTGCGCCCAAATGTTCTCCTTCCTCCCCTTCCTCCACCACCTCCAATATATCATCCAGAGATTATCTAGGATGCATCCACATGGAATATTCAGGCTATTCACTCTTTGAGTGGTCATTTGGTTCCACATGCTTCTATAGTAGCTCAACCACATTCTGGTGATGTTGGTGAAGGCTCGAGTGTTGCTGCATCATCCTCCTTAGGTCCACATATTTGTGTGCCACATAATTGCACTGTGTGCTGCCAGATATGCTTGGGTCCTCTTTTACAGCTCGTTGAGCATCCCTTAGACACTTTTTGTTATGACCTCCATGATGTGGACATTATAAATTAGTCGTAGGGGAGTGGAGCGCACTCTACAAAGTCCTCTCCTGCTAGAGAGGGGGATGTTGGAATAGTGACACAGATAAGATTTAAGTTGTAAATTCATAACTTGCATTTTTTTTTAAATGAATATTAATAAGAGATAGTATCAAGTACTAATATTTATTTACATGGTGTATTTAACAGTTGATGTCTGAGGAGGAGCTCACACGAGTGACTGATAGCACCCTTAGGGCCATTTCATTTGGCTTGGACACACACAAAGTATATATTTTTGCACTCACTCGTTTACATTTTTTATTATATACTTGCTTGTCATTTGAATTTTCATTAATAAAATTATATAATAACTTATATGTTTATCTTATTTTCCTCTCGTAGGAGATACCTAGTGCGAGTGAGGTGCAGCCTTGTCCAGACTATGGAGGTGCAAAGTTAGATAAGGGGAAGGTAATTTAACTCAAATTGGATTATATTAATATTTTTAAGATCTTATATTGATTATACATACATCGACATAGATTGGTAGTTTCATATATACTTGTCAATTTTATGTACAGACAATTATGAGCTATACATAGATGTTGACAAGTGACACACCACCTAAAGGAGTAGGTATTGGAACACCTCAAGGATTAGGTGTTGAAACACCTCAAGGAGGAGGTGTTGAAACACCTGAAGGAGATAAAGAAAAAGATCAACCTAAAGAGATATGTGTTTATTTTATTTTGTGTTTGGTAAATATGTTCCTATTACCAATAATCGTATGCTAACTTGGATCAATTTTATGTTTTTGTTCACATATATAGATTGGCATTTCAAATTTTGGTTTGGTATATTCTAGGACTACCGACCCTTTGAAGAGACGTATATTTTAGGTAATCAAGATTTCAATTGTAGAGTTCAATTAAAATTAAATGTATATTGATTTTGATGTTAATTATTTGATTTTAAATTATATAGTATAACTAATCTCAATTGTGGTTTGAATTTTTCTTGTGCAGCTACCTTCAGAGCCAACAAGTGCTTCAAAGAGGCTCCATTTTGATGATCCACCAGTAGTTCAGGATGAGATAGACATTTTGGCATGTAAATTTTGAATAGATATTGAGATGGCATATGCCACATTTTGTAAAACTTTGTTTGAGTTGGCGTCGATGCCATTTTTGTATATGGACATACACTTGATTATTGGATAATTTGATATATAGAAGTTGACAATCAAAATTTAATTTGTTCCTCATGTGCATGATTAAACTCTTTGAAAATTTTATCTTGAGCAATGGTTAAATATCAATGTATAATAGCATAAAAAAGAATGGTTATATTATTTAGTTTATATTTATATTGTTGATTACATTGCATTACACATCTTTCGAACTCAAATCATTACTTCAAATTGCATAACTAACAACTAGATGTTCATAGATGAAAAAATTTCAATTACAATATAGTTTTTACAAAGTCAACCTAAGCAGTTATGCAATTACTTCACATTGCATAACTAAAAACTATGAGCAGTTGTCAATTGCATTTTCTTGTCATGGAATTCTATGAGACCACATTTCTTTGAAGCTTTTTTTCAAATAGTCCACTTCCTTGTCTATGCTACCACATTTTTCATACATGTCTACCAAAGATTTTTATCAAACAATTCATTTTTCATACATTTTTCATAGCGATCACATTAAGTTGTAATAAATTAAATGATAGCCTATGGCTATTTAATTTATACTCATTTGATTTAAATGGATGAGGCCGACCTTCCTTGATATTATTTTGTAATTTATTATTTTCAAGAGAGGCCGACCTCCTTGAAGAGTCACCTTATTTTGTATAAATACAAGGTGATGTTTGTTCATTTCCTCAATCAAGTTCATTCAACATAATTCACATTCCAAGCAGAAGTTTGCACTTGAGCAGCACGCTTCATCTTGTAGCAGCAGGCCGATTTCAAGGAGAAGCATATTCAATTGTATCTTTGCATCTAGGAGAGGTGCTATTATTCATTGTATCAAATTCAGCCATGAGCTAGGCTTGAGTTGTAAGCAGATTTCTACTCTTATTCCTTCATTATATAAGAGACATATTTGTTGGGTTTTTCTCCCTCAAGAAGAGGGTTTTCCCAAGGTATCTTGTTGTGTTTATTGTCTTATGTGTTGCATTTTCTGAGTGCTTTTAGTTGTATTATCTGATCATTAAAACACTAACATGGTATCAGAGCGGGTTTGGAAAAGATCGTGATCAGATTTTTTATTGCAGCGATACCTCTATTCCCTTTTTTTTTTGTCTATCTCTATCTTAGTCAAGATGGTGAATGGTCTTAAAATTGAGGATAGACTCGAAGGAGCATCAAACTTCACTTCATGGAGATTCAAATTATGCTCACTTTGGAGGAAAATGAATTGGTTGAGTGTGGAGAGAAAGTTTTCGAACCTACGGATGAGGAAGAGAAAGTTCAATGGAGGAAGAAAGATATCAAGGCGAAGAAGATGTTAGTTGATTTCATGAAGGACCATATTGTTCCTATCATCTCTAAGTTGAAGACAGCGAGAAAAATGCTTAAGAATTTGGAGGAGATGTATGAGATCAACAACACAAGTCATGCTCTAGCCTTGAAGCAACAACTTCATCATGTTAAGATGGTGGAAGGAGAATTTTTCATCACCTACTTCATGAAGATTTCTGAATTGAGAGATCAACTCTCTACCATTGGTCATATTGTTGATGACAAGGATTTGACCATGTTGGCTCTTAATGGTCTTCCTTCATCTTGGGAGTCTTACATTCAAGGAATCAGTGTGAGATCGAAACTTCCCAAGTTTGATCAGTTGAGGGATGATTGTATTCAAGAGGAGTCAAGGTTGGCTTTGAGAGGTATGGACGAAGCCCTACAAATGAAGACATTCATGTTATTTCCGCTCAATCCTCAAAGAAGGAAGGAAAAGAAGGAAAGAAAAGATGCTTCAATAGGAATAGAGATAAAGGGTCATATGGTGCTCCTGTATTCAAGAAGAGGTGGGACCTCTCTTGTGTTCAATGCCTTAGATGTGACAAGTTTGGTCACTATGCGAAGGATTGCCCTAGCAGGCCTAATCAGGATTGCTAAAAGACACAAATATTTGATGGAATGTTACTCAGAAACCGTGATGCTTACAGAATCTTTGTCTGAGGATATGAGATTTTTTTGGGACCATATACAATAACCTCTCTTAATTTTTTCTATCTTAGAGGCGTTTTCCCGTGGTGATGAGTTTTCAGTTGAGGGAAAAGTTGCTAAATGCAAGCAGTGTATAGTTGCAAAGTGGTGCAGCTTATATTCTCTAGCTCGTACGACCAAACAGACTGTTCCAACATGTTCGGATGGGTACTTTTACGATAGGTATGGTCCTCATTTGCATCCAAATACGTCGAATCACTCCGAGCTACATTGGACCGACGATTTCCCTTAAAGAGTCCAAAGTACTAAAAGACATAAATCTTTGACAGACTGTTACTTGGAAACCATGATGCTTACAGACTCTCCGTCTAAGGATACAAGATTGTGTTTAGACCATATACAATAACCTCTCTCGATTTTTGCTATCTCGGAGGCATTTTCTCGTGGTGATGAGTTTTCAGTTGAGGGAAAAGTTGCCAAATGCAAGCAGTGTAAAGTTGCAAAGTGGTGCAACTTTCATTCTCCAACTTTTACGACCAAACATACTATTCCAACACATCCGCATGGGTACGTTTATGCTAGGTATGTCCTCTTTTGCACCCAAATATGCCGAATCACTCCGAGCTACATTGGACCAATGATTTCCCTTAAGAGTCCAAAGTGCTAAAAGGCAACAATCTTTGACAGACTGTTACTTGGAAACCATGATGCTTACAGACTCTTTGGCCGAGGATATGGAATTTTTTTGGGACCATCTACAATAACCTCTCTCATTTTTTCTATCTCAGAGGCGTTTTCCCGTGGTGATGAGTTTTTAGCTGAGGGAAAAGTTGTCAAATGCAAGCAGTGTAAAGTTGCAAAGTGGTGCAACTTTCATTCTCCAACTCATACGACCAAACAAACTGTTCCAACACATCCATATGGGTACATTTACGCTAGGTATGGTCCTCTTTTGTACCCAAATATGCCAAAGCACTCTAAGCTACATTGGATCAACATGAGTGAAATTAGGTGAAAAATGGTGGTTACAACATGCTAATGTCAATGAAATTGGGGGCAAAAATATTTTAGGGTGGATCAAGCTTCTACAAGTCCTAATAGACATGTTTGATGAGTTTATAGGGTGTGGCAAGGTTTGGGGAGTGAAGTTGCACCAAAGTTTGGTTTTGACAATCAAATTGGAGTGTAAATAATCTTTAATTATAATTGTGTTGTTTAAAGCCACCTAGCTCTTGCATCAGAAAACTCTTACCCAATCAACTTGAACATCATGCACACCCAAATACCTTGTTTCCACTTTGGTAGATCAAAGAATCAATTACATGGAAAATGAAATTCACATGAAATTTTTACATATTTGTTTTTGGAAAAAGTGGCATGCCACTGTAATTTATTATATATAAATAAGATATATTACAAAACCTGGTTCAAATGAGCATACCAACAAGAAAGAACCAGGAAGAAAACCTTCG